>CM046952.1:151946130-152464959 GCA_025698515.1 Gossypium sturtianum | reverse complement strand
TACCATTTCATTTGCTGGAAAAAATAAAGCTAAAAGATCTATAAAATCTATATGCATGTATATATGGAAGCATATGTCATATATCTTTGTATGTATATATGTATAGATTATCAAATGTTTTACCCTGTAGAGCCTGCTTGACAGCACAAGGCGCTCATCAGCCAAGCAAGCAGCTAACAACCAACTATAGCCGGGGGTCGTTGTTGTCAAAGTGCCTAACAGTACCTCCATGTAGCTTCCTATTGCTCTTTTGATGAGGCCGATCTTTTACTATCTACAAAGTGGCCACCGGTAGCGGTGATAACTACTTCGGTTCGGCATCCGCCGTTCTCGCCTTTCTTGATATACAATTTCCCAGAAAGCTATTTTAGAACATTGATTACGAGTTAAAGAATTGGAAGTGGATGTTAATTAAGTAGCACATATTTGGAGGGAGTTAATAGAAAAAGAGTTTAAATTATTGGATTTAAATTGAAATTAACGAAGATATAAAAGGAAAAACTTAGTAGCTCTTGTCCAAATACAGACATATTATTATTGCTAATAAATCTAAATAGATTCTCATTGCCATTTGTGTAGAAATCTGAGTCAAATTCGAGTCAGCATGTATTATGTAACTGTTGTTTTGAAATTAATTTTTCAAAAACACTTGTCAATTATTTTTTAAGGTTAATTACCAAAAACATTAAGTATTTTTTTTAAAGTTGACAGATTAACTATTTAAATTAAATTATAACATTATAGAATTAAAGTGACTACATTATGTCGAAAATTAAAGTATGTAAATTAAATTTTAAGTTTCAAAATTTAGGAGTTAAATTTGAAATTAATCATTGTTAAAAAGAGTAAGACAAACCTAAAAGAAAGGGGACACCACTTATTAATCTATAAAATTATTAGAGTATTCAAATTATATATAATTATATAATATTTTAATTAAAAAATTGATGATATTAATAGTTGAGATTAATTAATGACATATTATAAATTAGGATTAAATTATGTTAGAAATTAAATTATAAATATTAAATTTCAAAATTAAAATATATTAGAGGGAACAAAACTAAAATCTAATTATTTATAGTAAAAGAAAAAAGTAAAGTGAGCTTCGAATGTGCCACGTGACAAAACTTTCCATTTCGATTTAATTTTCCATTTCGATTTAGTATATAGATTAAATATAAAAGTGTGGTCCATCAAATATATGAAGAAAAATAAAACTTCAAAAATACATTTGCATTAAATATAAAGCTCCCGCATGCTGTCCACTTCTAAGATTGCCGATTACCTGAAAAGTCAAATACAGAAAGGTAAGCTATAAAGCTCAGTGTATAACCAAACTCAAACAGAGAACACAAACAACACCACAATCAAATCATAGAATAGCGGAGAATTTCATATCAATCAATTGAACAAAACTAAGAATGCATGCCTATGCCAATGCAATACTTTTTCAGAAAACATAATGTAGATTTTGCAGAAACTTTTTACCCAACTCCACTACACACCAAATAAAGTTTCCCAAAACTCGTCCATCTAATCACACCAACAGATAATTGTGGTTAATGCCACAAGAGTTGCAATTAAAACTGCCAGATTTGGTATGTGGTAAAGCCACTATATTGCAAACCATGATGCCGCATGTAAATATGGATAAATCACCGATAGTGCAGATTATTAAATCTGCGAGAACTTCCTCATTTAGACATTATCCCAGACCCCATGTAATGAGACATGGCATGCATATATTGAATCAGAATGAAAAGCATATAGAACATGCAGTTGTACAATAATAGAAGTCAGAAGGCATGGAACTCCATGCTTCGCAGAGAAGATGTCACATTCTCAACCAATGCAAATCAGTTTTGCCATAACGTCACATGCATGGTCATATAGAAAATTCAGAGGCATAGAATTTAACATGTTCAAACATCATATGCTCAAATACAACATAACAAAACGGAAACATGCCATCAGAATTGACAAAACACATATCATACATACATAATTCACATACCTTAAGCACATCACATACATAAGCATTTTAACATATAGCTTGTTTTCAAGTCTTATTAGCAGATCAGACCCTACGAAGAATCTAATTATGAATCACAGGTCAAAATGGACCTAAGTGACAATTTTTCCAGAAAATGGGCTCACACGCCCAACTGGCCTAGCTCGTATAGCCCACACGGCCTAACACACGCTCGTGTGGCCCACACAGCCCAAATAGCCCAGCCCATGTGGGTCACATAGTCCCACACGGCCTATCACATGGTCTACCACATTGTCGTGTGACTCCAATAGTGAGTTTGTCGATTTTCTGTTGATCGCCGTTTTTATAAGTTTGAGTCACACACTTGGTCAAATTTCGATGTAGATTCAAGAATCGAGTATTCCATTACCTAAAAACACCATTCACTTAACGAATTAGCCCACGAAAGAGAATCGATTAATAGGATATGGTCCTTGATTTTCCTAAAATACTAATCAAACCAAAATACGATCAACTCAAATAGCCACAATGAAATTTCCAAATTGGCATTAAAACACTTACCCTAGAATGAAATCGCACCCTTACAAGTCTTAATTTTCCAAGGATTAATCGCCTCGCGATCTCCACCTAAAAACCCACACAATCAAAGATACGAAACACAACTACACATAAATCCCTAATTAGCAAAAGGTAATGTAAATCATTGAAAGCTGAAAAGATTAAACGATACTTACGCAAAAATCAGGATGTAAACGACAGAATCAGAACACCCGCTACCGAATTTTGAATAGCTCAGTAAATAACGATGAAGAAGAAAAAAGAAGATTGGAAAAGGAAAAGAGAGAAGAACAAAAAAAAAAATTGGACAAGCCTTACCACTTTGACCGACAAACTCATTCTTATCATTTATTGAGTAAAAATAATATATAAGCCAGATATTCAAAGATAGGGGTTGGAATAAAAATAACAAAAATTCAAGGGAAGGATTAGAACCAAAAAGTTCTCACACACAAGCACAACACTTAAACCACTAAAACAGGTCACTTCACTTTACAAAATTTTCACAACCTAAATTCAAAAGCCGGACGTAACCCCTCTTAGTTCCAGTAACCTGATTTTTTGGGATGTGACAAGTTTTTTTCATAAATTTTGAATTATGATTTTTAAATTTTTTATGTTTTTAATATTACTTTTTGATGTGAAATATAAGATAAAATTGTGTTACATAAAAAAAAAAGGAGTCAAATTGAATAAAGTTATAAATAAAGGTTGATGGTGACTAAATTTATTACTATACCTTTTGTATAAAACACTAAATAAGTATTTAAAGACACAATTTTTAGGGGTAAAATTGAATAAAACTATCAAGGTTGAGTGCTAAATTTATTATTATGCTTTGTATATAAAACATCAAAATAAGAATTTAATTGCACAATTTTAATTAAGTGATTATTTGTTCTTTCATTTAACGTATATGACCAAATATGTTCAGTTTTTTAGTGAAAGGGTGAAAATCTAAGTAACCTAATGCAAAGACTACTATAAACTTTACCCGAGGTATTAGATAATATCGAAGAATTATTTGATTTATTATCAACATAACTTCTTAAATTTGAACTTTAGAATAATATTAATTGATCATCACATAAGACAATAAGATATGTAAACATAATTAAAAATTATTCCATGGGATGATAACATTGGAGCTTGAACATTGCAATTGCCAAGTTTAGACCTGATATAAAAATAATTACTAAATTCAGAGCATAACTTAGACCAAAAAAATTTAAGCCTTAATGTAGAAAAAGTTGTGAAGTCCAGGCCTCAAATAATGATTTAACCATTATTCAAACCTTAAATATTGAGAGGAATTTGGATTTGACCCTTAAACAGATTAATTCAAATAAACACATATTACTTAACTGTGCAATTTAAAGATAAGTTATTTAAAGATAAGTTTGTTATAAATTTATTTTTCGTAAGCTCATGCGAAACTACAGAAATATAGATGACAACCAAGAAGTTAAACAAAAGAGACTATCTATGTAGGAGATTCCGCCAGTAACTATCTATACCGGAGAATCGGCTAGGGACTATCTTATGCGGAAAAAGCGCTAAGGATTATCTTGTGAGGAAGGTTCACCAAAGACAGATCGTTTCTGAAGTCACCAAGAACTCACAAATGAAGAGGATTGCCCGCTTGGTCCATCTTGCCTAATGGATTACCTTCTTGGGCTATTTAAACGCTGAAAGTCAGGAAGGCCGACATACGCTTACCGTTCCGCAGGAAAGGGGTAGTTCTTATCTATTCGCCAAACTTTGTATTCAAAGGCCGCATACGAGGAATATGTAATGGAGCGATTTTCCTCTAAAGAGCCGTATTTTCTTTACAAGTTCAATTACGAGGGCACAAGTGTTTGGGTGATATGATAAGCCGATAACAGACTCCGCCATTTCGCGAAACATATGCAATCTTGCCCAAGGTAGTTAAAAGTTGGCATGTCCGGTTGTGTGGCCATTATCGATGATGTCAAATCAGCAGGATAGAATAAAAAGGTCAAGAATGCATCCGGAATAAGTCAAGTATTAACAGGGTTGTCGAAAAGGGGCACCTTTATGCTAAAAATCCGCCATTGAATACGACCTAGATGAATGAAATCAGTCCCTTACCTAAAGGAGAGAGATGACGATAATCTCAATTTGCTGGAAGAGAGTTCCAGCGCCACAAGTGCTTCACCTAGCGAAACACATTAAGAAATTAGACTAACATCCACTACCAAACTCAACAGTTCCGCGCCACAAGTGCTTTACCTTTCAGGCGACAGAAAAGAAGTGAAACAACAAATAACACTACCCAAAAGGAAAATTAAACAATCCACTTAACCTGAGAGAAACACATAAATTACGAACTACGATTACTAACTGCTAACAACAGAAGATCAGTGGAGCGATGACTCAAGTCGAATAATAGCCCAAAGATGGGAGGGCGACAAAGACGAAAAAAACTAATAAAGAAAGATACAGAAGAAGAATGACAAATTTTGTAAAAATAATATCAGAAAACTTTTCTTTGACACTAAAGAATTAATCGTGAAATACAAACAAAATGAGTAAAAGATGGAGAAGTGGGAGAGAGGAACGTGAGAGTGGGAAGATGGTGGGATACCAAACGGTTGAGACAGATTTTGTTTAGAGAAATTTTAGGATAATTAATTAAAAAAACTACCCAGTACCCCACAGTTAAGAACTATCTGCAAAATTGGTCACCGATAGCGGCGACAACTGCTTCGGCTTGGCATCCGCCGTTCTCGCCTTTCTTGATATACAATTTGTTACCCTTATTTCCCGTATTGGAGATTTTATCCCTACCATTCATGATGAAAAGTATTGTTATATTTTGTGTCATTCCTAGGCTATGTTGGTTCCTTGACTCGGTTGAAACAGTTGCTTCAACTTATGGTTGAAGCTGCTAGGTCATCTCTCAAGCAAAACTCGATGCCGTTCCTCCATGGAGATCTCTTGCTTATCTGCAAGCAAAGTGGTACTCACCCTACCAACGACAATTTGCTCCTCTCGAACACGACATCAGCGGCAATTCTTCTTCTTGCCATAAGCAATGCAAAGGACATTTAAGGAGGTTGCAACCTTCCCTTCAATCCGAATTAGAAGCGAACGACTATTGAAACCTATAAACATCGATAATAGCCGAAGATTGAAGCATGACAGGGCACGACGCTCTTCATTGAGGGCTCTCTGAAATGTACAGATCTTGGTCTGGAAGATTGAAATTCCTTTTATTTTTGTGAGAGAATGAACTGTATTGCGGCTTTTTTTTTTTTTCTCCTTTTACCTATTCTTTTTCTTGGTAGCGAAATAAGAGCGAATCTCGAGAATGAGGGTAGGTTCATACAGCTGATGATCGATTGAGTCAATAACACGCCGCTGCCACGTTTTGTCGTTGAGACGTCTTTGTTTCACATCTCGAGCTGGGGAGCCATTTGCTTGTCGTCGATATTCTAAGCACAGGTATGTAACGGTATCGATGTACGAGAACTGCTGCGGTCCGAAAGGCATTATAGATTGTTATTGTTTTTCCCTAAGCCTAATATTTTTATAAGGTTGGAAAATTTGTTCTTAAAATTTTGTCCTCTTTCTTCTTTATATATGATTTTGATTGTGAAAGATATGCTTTTGATTACAAATATACAATAGTATATTAGTTGCTTTGTTACTTTCCCTGTTCATGTTCATGGTCTATGTTATTTATTTTTTTGAAAGTTACTCTTTTATTGTTAGTTAGGCATCTAGTCTAATAAAAATAATGTTATAAAAAATAGTGTTTACTTAGTAGGATTTTTTCTTAAAAATAGTGTTCTTAATAAAAATTAATATCGATATTTTAATTGTTAATAATATTATAAAAGTAAAGGGACTAAATTATATAAGAAATTAAATCATTCAAATTATATTTTACGTTACAAAATAATAGTTTTAAGGGTTAAAATTGATGTCAAAATAAGTAATGCGAACTTAAAAAAGAAGAAGCTGCATTCAAATTATATAATATTTTAATTGAAAGTTGATGATATTAATAAATTAAACTAATTAATAACATCCTCAAAATTAGTATCAAATTATGTTAGAAATTAATCTATAAATATTAGATTTCAAGTTCAAATATATTAAAAATCAAAATTAGAAATTAACCATTTAATATCACAATAAAAGTTTTGTTGCGATAGGGATGTTGTTAGAGGCTAAGCCTTGGGGAGTGAATAATTTGATATGTGGAATCAGACTGGTTTAAATTGGTTGATTCAGTGTGGTCTATGGATGGGTTGAGTGTAATAAACATTAATGACTTTACTCCAGGTATCAGATAATAGCAAAAAATTATTTAATTTATTATCAATGACTTTTTAAATTTAAAGTACTTTATAATAAAATTAATTGATTAATACATAGGACTATATGATATGTAAACATAATTAAAAATTATTTTATGGATTGATCATATTGGGGCTTGAACTTTGCGATTGTCAGGTTTAAACCCGATATAAGAACAATTATTAAGTTCAAGGCATAATTTAGATTAAAAAAAGTTAGACTCTAATGTAAGAAAAATTGTCGAATTCAGACTTCAAATAATGATTTAACTATTGTTAAAACCCTAAATATTAAGAGAAGTTTAGATTTGAACAATAACTTGATCAATTTAAATAATATTAAGCTTTTATCAAAGAAAATCAGCAGATATTCTTAATTATGCAATCTAAAGATAAGTTTATTATAAATTTATTTTTCATAAGTTGATGCAAAACTACAAAAATATAGAGAACAACCAAGAAATTAAACAAGAGAGTCTATCATTGTGCTCCCAATTCCCATATGGAAGATCAAACTTCATCCTAAAATTTAAAATTACTTAACTGTTGCTTCAGAAAGTTTCTTCAACCTTGCAAATTAGAAACATTACACTATGAATTAGGGATAAAAGTAATGATCAGGAAAATATTATAAAAGATGATTAATAAAAAATAAATAAATACTTTTTTTAGAAAAAAATATAATTTATTTTACTTGAATTATCAAGGATGAATGAAGATCACGCCCATTTTTTCCCATGCACATGGCACTTCAGTTTTTGTGCGGTATTGACACCCAGCTGGGTCATGATAATACTACACCCATCATCATTACCATCATCAACCATTTCTTATTAATTTAAAATTTTCATATTATATATATATATATATATATATATATTATAAAACATACAAAAGGGTTAGTTAATTATAGATATTAAAAAAAGAAGAAGAAGCAAAGTAGCAATCCAATCTCTACTCCATAAAACCTGTTATCAACAACGCTATGGCATTATCAGTAAAGTTCGAAGTTATGGGTCTTTGAGTATTTATTTTCGATTTTTACTATGTATAATTTTTATATGCGAGTTTGTAGTCCTATCATACACAATTGTCAAGTGTGGGTTCTATCTAATTTGTTTGTGTTTTCTATTAGTTTGATTCTATTTGTAATTACTTGTGCATGTATTGTATTATATTTGTACTTATAAACTCTCAAGAAAAAAAAGGCACCTTTAATTTGGCCGTTGAAATCTCACTACCATTTCGGTTAACATTAGAGATGTTAATGTGCTGGGTTAGGTTTGAGCTAGATCCATGTATGGTATCAATATCATACATAGTTGTTCAAGCCTAGGTTGATATGTGCTTCAAATTTTATTGTATTCCATTCATACTTGTAAATGGTTAATCTAAGCTATTTTAAACTTATCAATATATATTGTTATTTATTTTTCAGTAAGCCTAATATTTTTATAATGTTGGAGAATTAGTTGTTAAAATTTCGTCCTCTTTCTTCTTCATATATGATTTTGATTACAAATATACAACACTATAAAATAGTATATTAGTTGCTTTGTTACTTCCCCTGTTCATTTTCTTGGTCTATGTTACTTTTTATTTTTATAAAATAGTATATAAAGCAATTGTTTCAACCGAGTCAAGTAACCAACATAGACAACTGGTAGTGAATTCAATATTCGGTCGTATGAGTCAATTGCTCAAACTATCTTGAAGTGGCTTCAGAAGTCGATATCAATCATCACACGCTCGAAATTCCCATTGTTGTAATTGACCACATCAATATACTTATGATAACCCCTCTCTCTCTATATATATTTAAATTTTGAATTACAAATTCATACATGATTTACATATAATAGAACTTGAAAACACTAAAAATTTCAAATCAACTGAAAATCTTAAAATCACTATAAATCTATAAGCAATAACTAAACTAATAAATTTACTTAACGTTTTTTTGGTAATTAACCTTGAAAAAATATTTGACAAGTGTTTCTAAAAAATTAATTTCAGCAGCAACGATTACATAATAAATGTTAATTTGGATTTTTTTAGTCGTGCAACTCAACCCTAAACCACACTTGGGGCGATGAATACCCTGATTATCAGGCCAACACTGTAACGCCCAAACTAATTTAACTTTGTTTCTGTGAGTTTTATCATAAATGAGTATCTGCTTTAGTGGTTAAGTGATATGAATGTGTGTTTGAGGTTTTAGGTTCAAGTCCCATTTTTGGGAAATTCTGTTATTTTTGACCCTAGCCTTATCCTTGGCGGTTTGGCTTATGTTCTATTGTTAGTCAAGTTATATTAGAATGAGTCTGTTGGTTTGAGTGGTAAGGTATTAACTTACTTTGAAGTTTTGTGTTCAAATCCCCGTGTGAGTGTGGATATTAATTTTTGCTTCGGTTGTGTGATAGAAGTTCGGTGGTAGCGAAATTTTGAGTTAGTTGGGTTGTTAGTGGAGTAGTGGGGGAAGCTAAGATATGTGCTAAATTTTGATTTTTTTCCCAAAACTTCTCCTTTTTCTGACGTTCTTCTGTTCTCCCTCTGTCAAAAACTTTCTTAATCTTTTTTGCTGGTTTTTGTCAAATCGCGGTGCTTCAGATTTCTGATCTCTTCGTGCGGCTGAGTAAGTAGAGGGTAGTGAGATTTTACACGGCTTAGTGGCAATTGTTAAAGTTCATCTAAGTCGATGATGTCTTTCATTAGTATTAGTTTGTGCATTATTGGTAGCATTGAATCGTGAGGAACGAAACTCTCCTCCTGCGGAAGTATAGTTGGGATCATTCAGAAGTTGGGTAAGTGATGAATACTTGAGTTTCACTGTAGTCAATTTATTTGTTTCAATTTAATTGAGGATTAAGGACTGATTTAAAAAAAAACCAGGTGTGTAACGAAAACATGAGAAATCGGTGTTCGGCAAAAGCCAAAAAAGTGGTCTGTCGATGCCACACGGGTGTGTGGTAGGACACACGGCCGTGTGATAGTAGTATGTGTGGCCGTGTGGGTCACAAGGTCTAGGCCGATTTGGATGTGTGGGCCCACACGAGCATACCACACGGGCATGTAGGCCCAAAATTCTAAAATTTTCCCTAGGGTGGCACACGTCATTCTGATCAACTGTGGGCCTTCCGTAGGGTCGGTAAGGGCAAAACAAACCCTAATGCATGGTATCTGCTAAGTTGATAGACTGATTTGAGTATTTATAAATTGATATGTATGATTTGACTGTTTCGTAATAACATGTATGATATCTTTATATGAGCATGCTGGACATGTTTATTTTGTTATATTTGTTATCTGTTATTTGTATCGATGTATGGGGTGGGATCTGTATATGTGGAGGAAGTGTTCTATGAGGCAACATTTCGCTGATATACTGGCAGCTTCACTGCAAACTATTCTGATAAGTTTCATAAAAATACTATGTGGTGTGTAGGGATGGGTGGGTGTTTTATACCCCACATGGTGTGTTGGGATGGTCGAAGATAGTGTGTAGAGGATGGGGGTAGGACTTTTCATATCTGTATGTTTCTGGTAATTCGATTATGATATTATCTGATTTTGTTAGGGACTTATGTCCGTATCTGATTTGCTACATGATAAATATGAGTTTATGTGTATGCATGTCTCTGTTAAGTTACACACTGAGTTTTTGAAAACTTACATCTGTTTGTCCGCTCTATTCAGGTAATCCTTAGACATACGCAGTTCGGTGCGACGGAGGCTTAGCGATGACCACTAGTCTGGAAACTATCTTTTAATTATCGGTTTTATTTTAATTTCTGGTTTTTCTTAAGAGTTTTGTAATTTTTGGACTTTTTGATTTCTTTTGGTTTTTGTTGTTGTTTTTGGTTTATTATGTTTTCTACAACGCACAACAAATGATTTTTCGTAAATAACAGTTTCACGCAAACAAACGTTTTGGAAAACACACACTTGGTTTTCGACATATAATGATATTTAAGATTTCCGTTGCGAATTAAGTTTTTCTTAAAGAACAAACTATCGATGATTTTAGTAAAGAAAATGTTAAATGGATATGTTTTATAACATAAGGACTCCTTTCTAGTAGCATACTATATGATGTTTTTACCATGTAAAGATCAATTTTGAAACCCTTCTTCGTAACATTTCTAGATTCAGCCATAATGTCTAGGCCGAGTTTTGGGGTGTTACAAACACACAAGGTTTTGACTCAAATTTGTACACAAATGAAAATGAGACTCATCTGGATTTATTAGATGTATATTAGCTATAATAATATGTCGTATTTGGGCGAGAACTACAAAGTTTTTAATATCTTGGTTAATTTCAATTTAAATCCAATAATTTAAACTTTTTTTTCTATTATATCCCTCCAAATATGTGCATGATTTTCCATTGGTGGGGTTTTCAATGGAAGCTTGTTGGGAGTTTTGATGATTTAGTTTTGCTCTGTTGTAATATGAATTTGACAGGACTCTATAAAAGCTTATGGCTGATATCGATTTCAAAGTCATGTTGGGGTAAGCGCGGCTCATGATGACTTTCAATTGTTAGAAGGATATTGGTGGTGTTGGCCTACGAATAGTAGTTCATTGAGGAGCATAGTCAACGAGAACATTATTCTGTGGAAACTACCTCCTCTAGGGGAATGAAGTTCAATGTCGCAGGTGTTGTAATAGAGGTTGAAGCGGGTTGTGGAGAAACGATAAAGAAGTGGCCTACGCTATGTTCTTTGGAACGATTGAGGTTTCAGGATTAAGAATGGCTGAGGAAGAGCCACAAAAATAGCCGTGAAGATGTTTAATAGTATGGGATGGCATGTGAAAGTTCTTTTAGTTATTGAATTTAGCTTGTGTGTTGTTCCGAAGTGGTTGTTGGATATGAGCTATAGACCGTGCATGCTGCGGAATCTATGCATTGGTATTGACTGTGGTATTAATCAACTGTTGCGTGTTCAATTTGTAATTATACTTTGACAAGGCAACTGTATAGATAACACTCTGGCAAAAGCATGTATAAGAAGATCTTCGCAATTTAAAGCCTGGTGGTGTTTTCTGTGATTGATTGAGTTGTAGTTGATTGCTCCATGTCATGTTGTTTTTTAGAGTGAAAGAGTACTATGGATGTTTTGTAATCTTGTCGTCTTTGAAAGAGGTTGGATTTCGCAAACTTCTTTCTATTTTTGTTATCTTTATATTGACTAAGCAAAAAAAAAAATCATTTCCACTTCTTTAACTTGTAATCAATGTTCTAAAAAAACTTTATGGGAAATTGTATATCAAGAAAGGTGAGAAAGGTGGATACTGAACTGAAGCAGTTGTCGCCGCTATCGGTGGTCACTTTGCTGATAGTAAAGAATGAACTACAATGACACTATGATGACTAATGATATGAAATAATATAGATGTAAGATTTTGATGTGTTAGTTGTGCTTTGTATATGAAAATATGGAAGTGAATTGTAATGAAATATTGAGGTGTCTATGATGACATATTGGTTAGGCTTAGGATTGATTATATTATATGAGTAGATTGATATTGAAGGTGTCAAATGACCTATTTGATTGTATGTTTGAGTATGTTTAGTAATGTATGCATATGGGAGAAGAAAGGAGCATGTTTTGGGTTAAGTTTGGATACACACGGCCTGGAACACGGGTTATCAAACGGCCGTGTGTCATACATGGGCAACCCACACGGGCATGTGTCCTAAGCGTGTTTAAGTGTAGTATCCACACGGCCTGCGACACGAACTTGTGGGTTCATTTTAAATGATACACGGTCTAGGATACTGTTGGCCACACGACCATGTCCCTGCACCACATGGATTGGGTAGTGCCACGCGACCGTGTGACCCCTGTTTTGAAATTTTTAAAACTTTCCTGAATATTTTGATTTGTTTCAATTTGATCCTGAATGTCAGTAACTTATTTTTAGGGCTTCAAAGGCTCAATTTAAGACCCGTAAATGTTTGATTTATTTCATGTTGAATCTTATCTGAATTTATGGAATTATTTTTATGATTGGATGCTAATTGAAGTGAAATGTTTCGACTTGTATGCTAACACTTCATAACCCTATTATGATAACAGAACATGATATGGGTGTTACATAATATCTTTAAAAAACATATAATTATTCATTTAATTTTAAAACTATTCAATTAATATTGTTTGAGTAGTTATAATTCTTTTTCAAAATCAAATGATATAACTTTTGACCAATGACCAAAAGATTTATCTTTTAATTAATTACACCCATTCATTTATAGTTATTGGAACACTATAAATATTTGAAAATGTTCCAACAGAAAGTTCCTTTAGTTATTGAATTTAGCTTGTGTGATGTTTTGAAGTCGTTGTTGGATAGGAGCTATAGACCGTGGATGTTGCGAGTCTATGCGTTGGTATTGATCGTGGTATTAATCACCGTTGCGCGTGTTCAATTCATAATTATACTTCGACAAGCTAATTGTATGGATAATGCTATGGCAAAAACAGTATAAGGAGATCTTCGATATTTAAAGCTTGATGTTGTTTTTTGAGATGTATTAAGTTGTAGTTGATTGCTTCATGTCGGGTTGTTCTTTAAAGTGTAAGAGTACTATGGATGTTCTGTAATCTTGTCGTCTTTGAAAGAGGTTGGATTTTGCCAATTTCCTTCTATTTTTCTTATCTTTATATTGACTAAGGAAAAAAAAATCACTTCCATTTCTTTAACTTGGAATCAATGTTTTAAAATAGCTTTATGGGAAATTGTATGTCAAGTAAGGCGAGAATGATAGATGTCGAATAGAAGCGCTTGTCGCCACTATCGATGGCCACTTTGCGAGATAGTAAAAGGTCGGCCTCATCAAAAGAGCAATAGGAAGCTACCAGAGGAGGTACTGATGTGTCTCTAACTAACTACGATCACAATAAAGGCAAGCGCACCTATCGTTTAATAGTATAGTTATGGTAAGACCGAAAATATCGTATCCATAAGGACCAAGAGTACTAGTAATTACTATCTTCTTATTATCTAGCCTAAGAATTGGAGTGATTAATTTTAAACTAAAATTAATTAAAAGCACGACAGAGAATGAATTGGGAAAATACTTTTTAGACAACTTATTGAGAGAGGCAATACCCAAGGAAGAATCCACCTAGACTTCACTTTATTACTTCTGATTCATACGATTTATTCACTTGACTTAATCCGTAGAAATCCCTGGTTTATGTTAATATCTCTTTCGAGACTAAAAACAACTGACTCTAGGTTGATTAATTGAAATCTCTTTCTAATTAAAACCACTATTGTCGCATTAACTCGATCTATGGATTCCCTTATTAGATTTGACTCTAATCCGGCAGATTTACGTCGTCCTATATCTAGGATTGCATTCAACTCCGCTTAATTGTGTTGATCTACTCTTAAACAGGGACTTTTGCTCCTCTGAACAAGCACATTCGACTTGAATCAATAACTTGAATTATTAAAACAAGAATACAAACTCACAATTAAGAATAAGAACAAGTATTTATCTTATAAATCAAATAGTAATAAGATCCATCTTAGGTTTCATCCCCTCAGGTATTTAAGGGATTTAGTTCATGCTGATAGAGGGAAACATCTTAAAATAAGGAAAACAACAAAACATAAGAAAACCCAAAAACTTCAAGAGAAATTGATAGGAGATCTTGGTCTTGACGGAGGTCCTTCTTCCAAGCCGCTTCCAATGGTCGTCTTTGAGTATTTTCTGCTTCCTACTCTGTGTATCCCCTTAGGTTCTCCCCTGGGGAGTTTATATAGGCTTTGGAACACCTTTCTTGGTCCACAAGTAGTCTTTTCCGAATAGAATTAGACTTGGGTCCGGCAGGGACACGCCCGTGTGACACGCCCGTGCGCGATAGTTTAGGCCGTGTTCGATTCTGCTCGCCACACACGGCCGTGTGGTCTGCCCGTGGACGATAGTCCAGGACGTGTTGATTTCTGAGGTAGGCTCATTTTGTCCCATTTTGGCTCGTTTCTCGTTCTTTTTGACTCCCTAAGCTCTCCTGAGTGTAAAACATGAAATTAAAGGATTAGGAGCATCGAATTCATCAAATCTAATGAAAATTCATCCAAAAATAAACCAAGCATGGGGTCAAAATATGTATAGATTATAGTTTATTAGGTACTGTCAGACACTTTGACAATAACGACCCCCTCTATAGTTGTTTGTTTGTCAGTGGTTGGTTGGTCAAGAGCGTCATGTGTGTCAGTAGGCTCTACAAGGTAAAACCTTTGATAGTCTAAACATCTACACATACAAAGATATATGATATAAGCTTCCATATATACATGCATATAGATCTTTTAGTTTTATTTTGCCAAGCAAATGATATTTCTATGTTGTTTGGATTCTTAAAATACAACGTCTCAACTGAAAAATACTTAGAAAATGGGGAAAAACAACTAGTCTCCTATCATTTTATCCTATTCTTTGTGGTTGGATTCAAATTTTAATACTAGATTGGATCAATTTCATATAGATTGATACAAAATTTTGATATTTTATTTCAATTTTTTTATTTTTCTTTAATTATTTTTATTTTCTATAACTCTATTAAAAATATAATTGTCCTCTATCATTTTTATCCTATTGTATGTGGTTGGATTCAAATTTTAATACTAGATTCTATCAAATTCATATAGATTGATAAAAAATTAAAAACATTACACCATGAATTAGAGATAAAAATAATGATCGGAAAATGTTAAAAGAGATGATTAATAAAAAATGTTCTTTTTTAGGAAAAGGTATAATTTATTTTACTTGAATTAATCAAGGATGAATGAAGATGATGCCCATTTTTTCCCATGCACACAATACTTGCTTTTGTGTGCAGATCGACGCCAGATTGGGTCATAATAATCTCGCACCCATCATCGTCATCAACCATTTATTATCAATGTAAAATTTTCATTATATATTTATTTACTGCAAAACATACAAAAGGGTTATTAAATTATAGATAATTTAAGGAAAAAAAGAGCAAAACAACTATCCAAACTCTAGTACATATACTACACATTGTCAAGGAGGCTTTAATATTATTAGTAAAGTTCAAAGTTATGGGTCGTGTTTTTCTATGTATAATTGTTATATGTGAGTCTATAGTTCTATCATACAGAAATTGACAGTGTGGGTTCTATCTAATTTGTTTGTGTTTTTATTGGTTTGATTTTATTTGTAATTGTTTGTGCATGTATTGTATTATATTTGTACTTATAAACTCTCAAGAAAAATAAGATACCTCTGATTTGACCGTTGAAATCTCACTACCATTTCATTTGCTGGAAAAAATAAAGCTAAAAGATCTATAAAATCTATATGCATGTATATATGGAAGCATATGTCATATATCTTTGTATGTATATATGTATAGATTATCAAATGTTTTACCACTGTAGAGCACTCGCTGATGAAGACAAGGCGCTCATCAGCCAAGCAAGCAGCTAACAACCAACTATAGCCGGGGGTCGTTGTTGTCAAAGTGCCTAACAGTACCTCCATGTAGCTTCCTATTGCTCTTTTGATGAGGCCGATCTTTTACTATCTACAAAGTGGCCACCGGTAGCGGTGGTGATAACTACTTGATTCGGCATCCGCTGCTCTAGCCTTTCTTGATATACAATTTCCCGTAAAGCTATTTTAGAACATTGATTACGAGTTAAAGAATTGGAAGTGGATGTTAATTAAGTAGCACATATTTGGAGGGAGTTAATAGAAAAAGAGTTTAAATTATTGGATTTAAATTGAAATTAACGAAGATATAAAAGGAAAAACTTAGTAGCTCTTGTCCAAATACGGATATATTATTATTGCTAATAAATCTAAATAGATTCTCATTGCCATTTGTGTAGAAATCTGAGTCAAATTCGAGTCAAGATGTATTATGTAAATCGTTGTTTTGAAATTAATTTTTCAAAAACACTTGTCAATTATTTTTTAAGGTTAATTACCAAAAACATTAAGTATTTTTTTAAAGTTGACAGATTAACTATTTAAATTAAATTATAACATTATAGAATTAAAGTGACTACATTATGTCGAAAATTAAAGTATGTAAATTAAATTTTAAGTTTCAAAATTTAGGAGTTAAATTTGAAATTAATCATTGTTAAAAAGAGTAAGACAAACCTAAAAGAAAGGGGACACCACTTATTAATCTATAAAATTATTAGAGTATTCAAATTATATATAATTATATAATATTTTAATTAAAAAATTGATGATATTAATAGTTGAGATTAATTAATGACATATTATAAATTAGGATTAAATTATGTTAGAAATTAAATTATAAATATTAAATTTCAAAATTAAAATATATTAGAGGGAACAAAACTAAAATCTAATTATTTATAGTAAAAGAAAAAAGTAAAGTGAGCTTCGAATGTGCCACGTGACAAAACTTTCCATTTCGATTTAATTTTCCATTTCGATTTAGTATATAGATTAAATATAAAAGTGTGGTCCATCAAATATATGAAGAAAAATAAAACTTCAAAAATACATTTGCATTAAATATAAAGCTCCCGCATGCTGTCCATTTCTAAGATTGCCGATTACCTGAAAAGTCAAATACAGAAGGGTGAGCTATAAAGCTCAGTGTATAACCAAACTCAAACAGAGAACACAAACAACACCACAATCAAATCATAGAATAGCGGAGAATTTCATATCAATCAATTGAACAAAACTAAGAATGCATGCCTATGCCAATGCAATACTTTTTCAGAAAACATAATGTAGATTTTGCAGAAACTTTTTACCCAACTCCACTACACACCAAATAAAGTTTCCCAAAACTCGTCCATCTAATCACACCAACAGATAATTGTGGTTAATGCCACAAGAGTTGCAATTAAAATCGCGGATTTGGTATGTGGTAAAGCCACTATATTGCAGCCCATGATGCCAGACAAAAATATGGATAAATCACCAGATAGTGCAGATTATTAAACTGCGAGAACTTCCTCATTTAGACATTATCCCAGACCCCATGTAATGAGACATGGCATGCATATATTGAATCAGAATGAAAAGCATATAGAACATGCAGTTGTACAATAATAGAAGTCAGAAGGCATGGAACTCCATGCTTCGCAGAGAAGATGTCACATTCTCAACCAATGCAAATCAGTTTTGCCATAACGTCACATGCATGGTCATATAGAAAATTCAGAGGCATAGAATTTAACATGTTCAAACATCATATGCTCAAATACAACATAACAAAACGGAAACATGCCATCAGAATTGACAAAACACATATCATACATACATAATTCACATACCTTAAGCACATCACATACATAAGCATTTTAACATATAGCTTGTTTTCAAGTCTTATTAGCAGATCAGACCCTACGAAGAATCTAATTATGAATCACAGTCAAAATGGACCTAAGTGACAATTTTTCCGAAAAAATGGGCTCACACGCCCAACTCGCCCTAGCTCGTATAGCCCACACGGCAACAACACACGCTCGTGTGGCCCACACAACCCAAATAGCCCAACCCATGTGGGTCACATAGTCCCACACGGCCTATCACATGGTCTACCACATTGTCGTGTGACTCCAATAGTGAGTTTGTCGATTTTCTTGATGATCGCCGCTTTTATAAGTTTGAGTCACACACTTGGTCAAATTTCGATGTAGATTCAAGAATCGAGTATTCCATTACCTAAAAACACCATTCACTTAACGAATTAGCCTACGAAAGAGAATCGATTAATAGGATATGGTCCTTGATTTTCCTAAAATACTAATCAAACCAAAATACGATCAACTCAAATAGCCACAACAGCCCCAAATTGGCATTAAAACACTTACCCTAGAATGAAATCTGCACCCTTACAAGTCTTAATTTTCCGAAGGATTAATCGCCTCGCGATCTCCACCTAAAAAACCCACACAATCAAAGATACGAAACACAACTACACATAAATCCCTAATTAGCAAAAGGTAACAGAAATCGCTGAAAGCTGAAAAGATTAAACGATACTTACGCAAAAATCAGGATGTAAACGACAGAATCAGAACACCCGCTACCGAATTTTGAATAGCTCAGTAAATAACGATGAAGAAGAAAAAAGAAGATTGGAAAAGGAAAAGAGAGAAGAACAAAAAAAAAAATTGGACAAGCCTTACCACTGAACCGACAAACTCATTCTTATCATTTATTGAGTAAAAATAATATATAAGCCAGATATTCAAAGATAGGGGTTGGAATAAAAATAACAAAAATTCAAGGGAAGGATTAGAACCAAAAAGTTCTCACACACAAGCACAACACTTAAACCACTAAAACAGTCACTTCACTTTACAAAATTTTCACAACCTAAATTCAAAAGCCTGACGTAACCCCTCTTAGTTCCAAAGAACTCCGATTTTTTGGGATGTGACAAGTTTTTTCATAAATTTTGAATTATGATTTTTAAATTTTTATGTTTTTAATATTACTTTTTGATGTGAAATATAAGATAAAATTGTGTTACATAAAAAAAAAAAGTCAAATTGAATAAAGTTATAAATAAAGGTTGATGGTGACTAAATTTATTACTATACCTTTTGTATAAAACACTAAATAAGTATTTAAAGACACAATTTTTAGGGGTAAAATTGAATAAAACTGTCAAGGTTGAGTGCTAAATTTATTATTATGCTTTGTATATAAAACATCAAAATAAGAATTTAATTGCACAATTTTAATTAAGTGATTATTTGTTCTTTCATTTAACGTATATGACCAAATATGTTCAGCTTTTTTAGTGAAAGGGTGAAAATCTAAGTAACCTAATGCAAAGACTACTATAAACTTTACCCGAGGTATTAGATAATATCGAAGAATTATTTGATTTATTATCAACATAACTTCTTAAATTTGAACTTTAGAATAATATAAATTGATCATCACATAAGACAATAAGATATGTAAACATAATTAAAAATTATTCCATGGGATGATAACATTGGAGCTTGAACATTGCAATTGCCAAGTTTAGACTTGATATAAAAATAATTACTAAATTCAGAGCATAACTTAGACCAAAAAAATTTAAGCCTAAATGTAGAAAAAGTTGTGAAGTCCAGGCCTCAAATAATGATTTAACCATTATTCAAACCTTAAATATTGAGAGGAATTTGGATTTGACCCTTAAATGATTAATTCAAATAAACACATATTACTTAATCTGCAATTTAAAAGATAAGTTATTTAAAGATAAGTTTGTTATAAATTTATTTTTCGTAAGCTCATGCGAAACTACAGAAATATAGATGACAACCAAGAAGTTAAACAAAAGAGACTATCTATGTAGGAGATTCCGCCAGTAACTATCTATACCGGAGAATCGGCTAGGGACTATCTTATGCGGAAAACTGCTAAGGATTATCTTGTGAGGAAGGTTCACCAAAGACAGACTGTTTTGCGAAGTCAGCCAAGAACTCACAAATGAAGAGGATTGCCCGCTTGGTCCATCTGCCTAATGGATTACCTTCTTGGGCTATTTAAACGCTGAAAGTCAGGAAGGCCGACATACGCTTACCGTTCCGCAGGAAAGGGGTAGTTCTTATCTATTCGCCGAACTTTGTATTCAAAGGCCGCATACGAGGAATATGTAACGGAGCGATTTTCCTCTAAAGAGCCGTATTTTCTTTACAAGTTCAATTACGAGGGCACAAGTGTTTGGGTGATATGATAAGTCGATAACAGACTCCTCCATTTCGCGAAACATATGCAATCTTGCCCAAGGTAGTTAAAAGTTGGCATGTCCGTTGTGTGTGGCCATTATCGATGATGTCAAATCAGCAGGATAGAATAAAAAAGGTCAAGAATGCATCTGGAATAAGTCAAGTATTAACAGGGGTTGTCAGAAAGGGGCACCTTTATGCTAAAAAATCCGCCATTGAATACGACCTAGATGAATGAAATCAGTCCCTTACCCTAAAGGAGAGAGATGACGATAATCTCAATTTGCTGGAAAGAGAGTTCCGCGCCACAAGTGCTTCACCTAGCGAAACACATTAAGAAATTAGACTAACATCCACTACCAAACTCAACAGCCCACGCCACAAGTGCTTTACCTTTCAAAGCGACAGAAAAAAGAAGTGAAACAACAAATAACACTACCCAAAAGGAAAATTAAACAATCCA
Organism: Gossypium sturtianum; assembly: GCA_025698515.1. Taxonomy (NCBI): domain Eukaryota; kingdom Viridiplantae; phylum Streptophyta; class Magnoliopsida; order Malvales; family Malvaceae; genus Gossypium; species Gossypium sturtianum. Next base: position 152,443,896 of record CM046952.1, on the reverse strand, counting down.
CTTACCCTCGAGAAACACATAAATTACGAACTACGATTACTAATCACTAACAACAAGATCGGTGGAGCGATGACTCAAGTCGAATAATAGCCCAAAGATGGGAGGCGACAAAGACGAAAAGAAACTAATAAAGAAAGATACAGAAGAAGAATGACAAATTTTGTAAAAATAATATCGAAAACTTTTCTTTGACACTAAAGAATTAATCGTGAAATACAAACAAAATGAGTAAAAGATGGAGAAGTGGGAGAGAGGAACGTGAGAGTGGGAAGATGGTGGGATACCAAACGGTTGAGACAGATTTTGTTTAGAGAAATTTTAGGATAATTAATTAAAAAAACTACCCAAGACTTCTACGCTTAAGAACTATCTCGCAAATTGGTCACCGATAAGCGGCGACAATCGCTTTCGGCTTGGCATCCGCCGTTCTCGCCTTTCTTGATATACAATTTGTTACCCTTATTTCCCGTATTGGAGATTTTATCCCTACCATTCATGATGAAAAGTATTGTTATATTTTGTGTCATTCCTAGGCTATGTTGGTTCCTTGACTCGGTTGAAACAGCTTGCTTCAACTTATGGTTGAAGCTGCTAGGTCATCTCTCAAGCAAAACTCGATGCCGTTCCTCCATGGAGATCTCTTGCTTATCTGCAAGCAAAGTGGTACTCACCCTACCAACGACAATTTGCTCCTCTCGAACACGACATCAGCGCAATTCTTCTTCTTGCCATAAGCAATGCAAAGGACATTTAAGGAGGTTGCAACCTTCCCTTCAATCCGAATTAGAAGCGAAACGACTATTGAAACCTATAAACATCGATAATAGCCGAAGATTGAAGCATGACAGGCAGACACGACGCTCTTCATTGAGGGCTCTCTCAAAAATGTACAGATCTTGGTCCGGAAGATTGAAATTCCTTTTATTTTTGTGAGAGAATGAACTGTATTGCGGCTTTTTTTTTTCTCCTTTTAGCTATTCTTTTTCTTGGTAGCGAAATAAGAGCGAATCTCGTAATGAGGGGTAGGTTCATACAAATGATGATCGATTGAGTCAATAACACGCCGCTGCCACGCGTTTTGTCGTTGAGACGTCTTTGTTTCACATCTCGAGCTGGGAGCCATTTGCTTGTCGTCGATATTCTAAGCACGTGTATGTAACGGTATCGATGTACGAGAACTGCTGCGGTCCGAAAGGCATTATAGATTGTTATTGTTTTTCCCTAAGCCTAATATTTTTATAAGGTTGGAAAATTTGTTCTTAAAATTTTGTCCTCTTTCTTCTTTATATATGATTTTGATTGTGAAAGATATGCTTTTGATTACAAATATACAATAGTATATTAGTTGCTTTGTTACTTTCCCTGTTCATGTTCATGGTCTATGTTATTTATTTTTTGAAAGTTACTCTTTTATTGTTAGTTAGGCATCTAGTCTAATAAAAATAATGTTATAAAAATAGTGTTTACTTAGTAGGATTTTTTCTAAAAATAGTGTTCTTAATAAAAATTAATATCGATATTTTAATTGTTAATAATATTATAAAAGTAAAGGGACTAAATTATATAAGAAATTAAAGCATTCAAATTATATTTTACGTTACAAAATAATAGTTTTAAGGGTTAAAATTGATGTCAAAATAAGTAATGCGAACTTAAAAAGAAGAAGTCGATTCAAATTATATAATATTTTAATTGAAAGTTGATGATATTAATAAATTAAACTAATTAATAACATCCTCAAAATTAGTATCAAATTATGTTAGAAATTAATCTATAAATATTAGATTTCAAGTTCAAATATATTAAAAATCAAAATTAGAAATTAACCATTTAATATCACAATAAAAGTTTTGTTGCGATAGGGATGTTGATAGGGCTGCCTTGGGGATGTTTTGTTAGAGGCTAAGCCTTGGGGGTTGAGTGAATAATTTGATATGTGGAATCAATAAGCATTTTACTTATGAAGTTTGGTTAAAAGGACATGGTTAAATTGGTTGATTCATGTATAAAACACTGTAAGTCTATGGATGGGTTGAGTGTAATAAACATTAATGACTTTACTCAAATATATACATTTTTAGTGAAAAGATGAAAATGCAATCGGTAACATAATGCAAAGACTACTACAAACTTTACTCGAGGTATCGATAATAGCAAAAATTATTTAATTTATTATCAATGACTTTTTAAATTTAAAGTACTTTATAATAAAATTAATTGATTAATACATAGGACTATATGATATGTAAACATAATTAAAAATTATTTTATGGATTGATCATATTGGGGCTTGAACTTTGCGATTGTCAGGTTTAAACCCGATATAAGAACAATTATTAAGTTCAAGGCATAATTTAGATTAAAAAAAGTTAGACTCTAATGTAAGAAAAATTGTCGAAATTCAGACTTCAAATAATGATTTAACTATTGTTAAAACCCTAAATATTAAGAGAAGTTTAGATTTGAACAATAACTTGATCAATTTAAATAATATTAAGCTTTTATCAAAGAAAATCAGCAGATATTCTTAATTATGCAATCTAAAGATAAGTTTATTATAAATTTATTTTTCATAAGTTGATGCAAAACTACAAAAATATACAGAACAACCAAGAAATTAAACAAGAGAGTCTATCATTGTGCTCCCAATTCCCATATGGAAGATCAAACTTCATCCTAAAATTTAAAATTACTTAAGTGTTGCTTGAAAGTTTCTTCAACCTTGCAAATTAGAAACATTACACTATGAATTAGGGATAAAAGTAATGATCAGGAAAATATTATAAAAGATGATTAATAAAAAATAAATAAATACTTTTTTTAGAAAAAAAATATAATTTATTTTACTTGAATTATCAAGGATGAATGAAGATCACGCCCATTTTTTCCCATGCACATGGCACTTCAGTTTTTGTGCGGTATTGACACCCAGCTGGGTCATGATAATACTACACCCATCATCATTACCATCATCAACCATTTCTTATTAATTTAAAAATTTCATATTATATATATATATATATATATATATATATATTTATTTAAAAACATACAAAAGGGTTAGTTAATTATAGATATTAAAAAAAGAAGAAGAAGCAAAGTAGCAATCCAATCTCTACTCCATAAAACTTGTTATCAACAACGCTATGGCATTATCAGTAAAGTTCGAAGTTATGGGTCTTTGAGTATTTATTTTCGATTTTTACTATGTATAATTTTTATATGCGAGTTTGTAGTCCTATCATACACAATTGTCAAGTGTGGGTTCTATCTAATTTGTTTGTGTTTTCTATTAGTTTGATTCTATTTGTAATTACTTGTGCATGTATTGTATTATATTTGTACTTATAAACTCTCAAGAAAAAAAAGGCACTTTTAATTTGGCCGTTGAAATCTCACTACCATTTCGGTTAACATTAGAATGTTAATGTCTTTGGGTTAGGTTTGAGCTAGATCCATGTATGGTATCAATATCATACATAGTTGTTCAAGCCTAGGTTGATATGTGCTTCAAATTTTATTGTATTCCATTCATACTTGTAAATGGTTAATCTAAGCTATTTTAAACTTATCAATATATATTGTTATTTATTTTTCAGTAAGCCTAATATTTTTATAAGGTTGGAGAATTAGTTGTTAAAATTTTGTCCTCTTTCTTCTTCATATATGATTTTGATTACAAATATACAACACTATAAAATAGTATATTAATTGCTTTGTTACTTCCCCTGTTCATTTTCTTGGTCTATGTTATATTTTTTATAAAATAGTATATAAAGCAATTGTTTCAACCGAGTCAAGTAACCAACATAGACAACTGGTAGTGAATTCAATATTCGGTCGTATGAGTCAATTGCTCAAACTATCTCGAAGTGGCTTCGGAAGTCGATATCAATCATCACACGCTCGGAATTCCCATTGTTGTAATTGACCACATCAATATACTTATGATAACCCCCCTCTCTCTATATATTTAAATTTTGAATTACAAATTCCTACATGATTTACATATAATAGAACTTGAAAACACTAAAAATTTCAAATGAACTGAAAATCTTAAAATCACTATAAATCTATAAGCAATAACTAAACTAATAAATTTACTTAATGTTTTTTTGGTAATTAACCTTGAAAAAATATTTGACAAGTGTTTCTAAAAAATTAATTTCAAAGCAACAGTTACATAATAAATGTTAATTTGGATTTTTTTTAGTCGTGCAACTCAACCCTAAATCACACTTGGGGCGATGAATACCCTGATTATCAGGCCAACACTGTAACGCCCAAACTAATTTAACTTTGTTTCTGTGAGTTTTATCATAAATGAGTATCTGCTTTAGTGGTTAAGTGATATGAATGTGTGTTTGAGGTTTTAGGTTCAAGTCCCATTTTTGGGAAATTCTGTTATTTTTTACTCTAGCCTTATCCTTGGCGGTTTGGCTTATGTTCTATTGTTAGTCAAGTTATATTAGAATGAGTCTGTTGGTTTGAGTGGTAAGGTATTAACTTACTTTGAAGTTTTGTGTTCAAATCCCCGTGTGAGTGTGGATATTAATTTTTGCTTCGGTTGTGTGATAGAAGTTCGGTGGTAGCGAAATTTTGAGTTAGTTGGGTTGTTAGTGGAGTAGTGGGGGAAGCTAAGATATGTGCTAAATTTTGATTTTTTTCCCAAAACTTCTCCTTTTTCTGACGTTCTTCTGTTCTCCCTCTGTCAAAAACTTTCTTAATCTTTTTTGCTGGTTTTTGTCAAATCATGCGTGCTTGATTTCTGATCTCTTCGTGCGGCTGAGTAAGTAGAGGGTAGTGAGATTTTACACGGCTTAGTGGCAATTGTTAAAGTTCATCTAAGTCGATGATGTCTTTCATTAGTATTAATTTGTGGATTATTGGTAGCAGTGAATCGTGAGGAACGAAACTCTCCTCCTGTGGAAGTATAGTTGGGATCATTCAGAAGTTGGGTAAGTGATGAATACTTGAGTTTCACTGTAGTCGATTTATTCGTTTCAGTTTAATTGAGGATTAAGGACTGATTTAAAAAAAACTAGGTGTGTAACGAAAACATGAGAAATCGGTGTTCGCGAAAAGCCAAAAAGTGGTTCATCGATGCCACACGGGTGTGTGGTAGGACACACTGCACGCAGTGTGATAGTAGTATGTGTGGCCGTGTGGGTCACAAGGTCTAGGCCGATTTGGATGTGTGGGCCCACACGAGCATACCACACGGGCATGTGGGCCCAAAATTCTAAAATTTTCCCTAGGGTGGCACACGTCGTTCTGATCAACTGTGGGCCTTCCGTAGGGTCGGCAAGGGCAAAACAAACCCTAATGCATGGTATCTGCTAAGTTGATAGACTGATTTGAGTATTTATAAATTGATATGTATGATTTGACTGTTTCGTAATAACATGTATGATATCTGTATATGAGCATGCTGGACATGTTTATTTTGTTATATCTGTTATCTGTTATTTGTATCGATGTATGGGGTGGGATCTGTATATGTGGAGGAAGTGTTCTATGAGGCAACATTTCGCTGATATACTGGCAGCTTCACTGCAAACTACTCTGATAAGTTTCATAAAAACACTATGTGGTGTGTATGGATGGGTGGGTGTTTTATACCCCACATGGTGTGTTGGGATGGTCGAAGATAGTGTGTAGAGGATGGGGGTAGGACTTTGCATATCTGTATGTTTCTGGTAATTCAATTATGATATTATCTGATTCTGTTAGGGACTTATGTCCGTATCTGATTTGCTACATGATAAATATGAGTTTATGTGTATGCATGTCTCTGTTAAGTTACACACTGAGTTTTTGAAAACTTACATCTGTTTGTCCGCTCTATTCAGGTAATCCTTAGACATACGCAGTTCGGTGTGACGGAGGCTTAGCGATGACCACTAGTCCGGAAACTATCTTTTAATTATTGGTTTTATTTTAATTTCTGGTTTTTCTTAAGAGTTTTGTAATTTTTGGACTTTTTGATTTCTTTTGGTTTTTGTTGTTGTTTTTGGTTTATTATGTTTTCTACAACGCACAACAAATGATTTTTCGTAAATAACGGTTTCACGCAAACAAACATTTTGGAAAACACACACTTGGTTTTCGACACATAATGACATTTAAGGTTTCCGTTGCGAATTAAGTTTTTCTTAAAGAACAAACTATCAATGATTTTAGTAAAGAAAATGTTAAATGGATATGTTTTATAACATAAGGACTCCTTTCTAGTAACATACTATATAATGTTTTTACCATGTAAAGATCAATTTTGAAACCCTTCTTCGTAACATTTCTAGATTCAGCCATAATGTCTAGGCCGGGTTTTGGGGTGTTACAAACACACAAGGTTTTGACTCAAATTTGTACACAAATGAAAATGAGAATCCGTCTGGATTTATTAGATGTATATTAGCTATAATAATATGTCTGTATTTGGACGAGAACTACAAAGTTTTTTAATATCTTGGTTAATTTCAATTTAAATCCAATAATTTAAACTTTTTTTCTATTATATCCCTCCAAATATGTGCATGATTTTCCATTGGTGGGGTTTTCAATGGAAGCTTGTTGGGAGTTTTGATGATTTAGTTTTGCTATCTTGTAATATGAATTTGACAGGACTCTATAAAAGCTTATGGCTGATATCGATTTCAAAGTCATGTTGGGCTAAGCGCGGCTCATGATGACTTTCAATTGTTAGAAGGATATTGGTGGTGTTAGCCTACGAAAAGTAGTTCATTGAGGAGCATAGTCAACGAGAACATTATTCTGTGGAAACCACCTCCTCTAGAGGAATGAAGTTCAATGTCGCAGGTGTTGTAATAGAGGTTGAAGCGGGTTGTGGAGAAACGATAAAGAAGTGGCCTACGCTATGTTCTTTGGAACAATTGAGGTTTCAGGATTAAGAATGGCTGAGGAAGAGCCACAAAAATAGCCGTGAAGATGTTTAATAGTATGGGATGGCATGTGAAAGTTCTTTTAGTTATTGAATTTAGCTTGTGTGTTGTTCCGAAGTGGTTGTTGAATATGAGCTATAGACCGTGCATGCTGCGGAAACTATACATTGGTATTGACTGTGGTATTAATCAACTGTTGCGTGTTCAATTTGTAATTATTCTTTGACAAGGCAACTGTATAGATAACGCTCTGGCAAAAGCATGTATAAGAAGATCTTCGCAATTTAAAGCCTGGTGGTGTTTTCTGTGATTAATTGAGTTGTAGTTGATTGCTCCATGTCATGTTGTTTTTTAGAGTGAAAGAGTACTATGGATGTTTTGTAATCTTGTCGTCTTTGAAAGAGGTTGGATTTCACAAACTTCTTTCTATTTTTGTTATATTTATATTGACTAAGCAAAAAAAGAAAATCATTTCCACTTCTTTAACTTGTAATCAATGTTCTAAAAAAACTTTATGGGAAATTGTATATCAAGAAAGGTGAGAAAGGTGGATATTGAATCAAAGCGATTTGTCGCCGCTTATCGGTGGTCACTTTGCGATAGTAAAGAATGAACTACAATGACACTATGATGACTAATGATATGAAATAATATAGATGTAAGATTTTGATGTGTTAGTTGTGCTTTGTATATGAAAATATGGAAGTGAATTGTAATGAAATATTGAGGTGTCTATGATGACATATTGGTTAGGCTTAGGATTGATTATATTATATGAGTAGATTGATATTGAAGGTGTCAAATGACCTACTTGATTGTATGTTTGAGTATGTTTAGGTATGTATGCATATGGGAGAAGAAAAGAGCATGTTTTGGGTTAATTTTGGATACACACGGCACGGGAACACGGGTTATCAAATGGCCGTGTGTCATACATGGGCAACCCACACGGGCATGTGTCCTAAGCGTGTTTAAGTGTAGTATCCACACTGATGCGAGACACGGCCAGGTGTGAGGGTATTTTGATTGTTACACGGGCTAGCACACGGCCTGCGACACGAACTTGTGGGTTCATTTCAATGATACACGGTCTAGATATCTTTGTTGGCCACACGACCATGTCCCTGCACCACATGGATTGGGTAGTGCCACGCGGCCGTGTGACCCCTGTTTTGAAATTTTTTAAAACTTTCCCTGAATATTTTGATTTGTTTCAATTTGATCCCTGAATGTCAGTAACATATTTTAAGGGCTTCAAAGGCTCGATTTAAGACCCGTAAATGTTTGATTTATTTCATGTTGAATCTTATCTGAATTTATGGAATTATTTTTATGATTGGATGCTAATTGAAGTGAAATGTTTCGACTTGTATGGTAACACTTCGTAACCCTATTATGATAACAGAACATGATATGGGTGTTACATAATATCTTTAAAAAACATATAATTATTCATTTAATTTTAAAACTATTCAATTAATATTGTTTGAGTAGTTATAATTCTTTTTCAAAATCAAATGATATAACTTTTGACCAATGACCAAAAGATTTATCTTTTAATTAATTACACCCATTCATTTATAGTTTTTGCAACACTATAAATATTTGAAAATGTTCCAACAGAAAGTTCCTTTAGTTATTGAATTTAGCTTGTGTGATGTTTTGAAGTGGTTGTTGGATAGGAGCTATAGACCGTGGATGATTGCGAGTCTATGCGTTGGTATTGATCGTGGTATTAATCACCGTATATGCGTGTTCAATTCATAATTATACTTCGACAAGCTAATTGTATGGATAATGCTATGGCAAAAACAGGTATAAGGAGATCTTCGATATTTAAAGCTTGATGCTATTTTTTGAGATTGATTAAGTTGTAGTTGATTGCTTCATGTCGGGTTGTTCTTTAAAGTGTAAGAGTACTATGGATGTTCTGTAATCTTGTCGTCTTTGAAAGAGGTTGGATTTTGCCAATTTCCTTCTATTTTTCTTATCTTTATATTGACTAAGGAAAAAAAATCCACTTCCATTTCTTTAACTTGGAATCAATGTTTTAAAATAGCTTTATGGGAAATTGTATGTCAAGTAAGGCGAGAATGACAGATGTCGAATAGAAGCAGTTGTCGTCGCTATCGATGGCCACTTTGCAGATAGTAAAAGGTCGGCCTCATCAAAAGAGCAATAGGAAGCTACCAGGAGGTACTGATGTGTCTCTAACTAACTACGATCACAATAAAGGCAAGCGCACCTATCGTTTAATAGTATAGTTATGGTAAGACCAGAAATATCGTATCCACAAGGACCAAGAGTACTAGTAATTACTATCTTCTTATTATCTAGCCTAAGAAATGGAGTGATTTATTTTAAACTAAAATTAATTAAAAGCACGACAGAGAATGAATTGGGAAAATACTTTTTAGACAACTTATTGAGAGGCAATACCCAGGAAGAATCCACCTAGACTTCACTTTATTACTTCTGATTCATACGATTTATTCACTTGACTTAATCCGTAGAAATCCCTGGTTTATGTTAATATCTCTTTCGAGACTAAAAACAACTGACTCTAGGTTGATTAATTGAAATCCCTTTCTAATTAAAACCCCTATTGTCGCATTAACTCGATCTATGGATTCCCTTATTAGATTTGACTCTAATCCGGTAGATTTATGTCGTCCTATATCTAGGATTGCATTCAACTCCGCTTAATTGTGTTGATCTACTCTTAAACAGGGACTTTTGCTCATCTGAACAAGCACATTCGACTTGAATCAATAACTTGAATTATTAAAACAAGAATACAAACTCACAATTAAGAATAAGAACAAGTATTTATCTTATAAATCAAATAGTAATAAGATCCATCTTAGGTTTCATCCTCGGTATTTAAGGGATTTAGTTCATGCTTTGATAGAGGAAACATCTTAAAATAAGGAAAACAACAAAACATAAGAAAACCCAAAAACTTCAAGAGAAATTGATAGGAGATCTTCAGTCTTGACGGAGGTCCTTCTTCCAAGCTGCTTCCAATGGCTGTCTTCGAGTATTTTCTGCTTCCTACTCTGCGTATCCCCTTAGGTTCTCCCCTAGGGAGTTTATATAGGTTTTGGAACACCTTTCTTGGTCCACAAGTAGTCTTTTCCGAATAGAATTAGACTTGGGTCCGGCAGGGACACGCTCGTGTGACACGCCCGTGTGTGATAGTTTAGGCCGTGTTCGATTCTGCTCGCCACACACGGCCGTGTGGTCTGCCCGTGGACGATAGTTCAGGCCGTGTTGATTTCTGAGGTAGGATCATTTTGTCCCATTTTGGCCCGTTTCTCGTTCTTTTCGACTTCGTAAGCTCTCCTGAGTGTAAAACATGAAATTAAAGGATTAGGAGCATCGAATTCATCAAATCTAATGAAAATTCATCCAAAAATAAACCAAGCATGGGGTCAAAATATGTATAGATTATAGTTTATCGTGTCTTTGTCGGACACTTTGACAATAACGACCCCTCTATAGTTGTTTGATGGTGGGTTGGTTGGTGAAGCGCATCATGTGCCGTCAGTAGGCTCTACAAGGTAAAACCTTTGATAGTCTAAACATCTACACATACAAAGATATATGATATAAGCTTCCATATATACATGCATATAGATCTTTTAGTTTTATTTTGTCAAGCAAATGATATTTCTATGTTGTTTGGATTCTTAAAATACAACGTCTCAACTGAAAAATACTTAGAAAATGGGGAAAAACAACTAGTCTCCTATCATTTTATCCTATTCTTTGTGGTTGGATTCAAATTTTAATACTAGATTGGATCAATTTCATATAGATTGATACAAAATTTTGATATTTTATTTCAAATTTTTTATTTTTCTTTAATTATTTTTATTTTCTATAACTCTATTAAAAATATAATTGTCCTCTATCATTTTTATCCTATTGTATGTGGTTGGATTCAAATTTTAATACTAGATTCTATCAAATTATCAAATTCATATAGATTGATAAAAAATTAAAAACATTACACCATGAATTAGAGATAAAAATAATGATCAGGAAAATGTTAAAAGAGATGATTAATAAAAAAATGTTCTTTTTTTAGGAAAAGGTATAATTTATTTTACTTGAATTAATCAAGGATGAATGAAGATGATGCCCATTTTTTCCCATGCACACAATACTTCAGTTTTTGTGCGGTACTGACGCCCAGTTGGGTCATAATAATAATGCACCCATCATCGTCATCAACCATTTATTATCAATGTAAAATTTTCATTATATATTTATTTACTGCAAAACATACAAAAGGGTTATTAAATTATAGATAATTTAAGGAAAAAAAGAGCAAAACAACTATCCAAACTCTAGTCCATATACTACCTGTTGTCAAGGAGGCTTTAATATTATTAGTAAAGTTCAAAGTTATGGGTCGTGTTTTTCTATGTATAATTGTTATATGTGAGTCTATAGTTCTATCATACAGAATTGTCAGGTGTGGGTTCTATCTAATTTGTTTGTGTTTTTTATTGGTTTGATTTTATTTGTAATTGTTTGTGCATGTATTGTATTATATTTGTACTTATAAACTCTCAAGAAAAATAAGATACCTCTGATTTGACCGTTGAAATCTCACTACCATTTCATTTGCTTGAAAAAATAAAGCTAAAAGATCTATAAAATCTATATGCATGTATATATGGAAGCATATGTCATATATCTTTGTATGTATATATGTATAGATTATCAAATGTTTTACCCTGTAGAGCCTGCTTGACAGCACAAGGCGCTCATCAGCCAAGTAAGCAGCTAACAACCAACTATAGCCGGGGGTCGTTGTTGTCAAAGTGCCTAATAGTACCTCCATGTAGCTTCCTATTGCTCTTTTGATGAGGCCGATCTTTTACTATCTACAAAGTGGCCACCGATAGCGGTGATAACTACTTCGGTTCGGCATCCGCCGTTCTCGCCTTTCTTGATATACAATTTCCCAGAAAGCTATTTTAGAACATTGATTACGAGTTAAAGAATTGGAAGTGGATGTTAATTAAGTAGCACATATTTGGAGGGACTTAATAGAAAAAGAGGTTAAATTATTGGATTTAAATTGAAATTAACGAAGATATAAAAGGAAAAACTTAGTAGCTCTTGTCCAAATACAGACATATTATTATTGCTAATAAATCTAAATAGATTCTCATTGCCATTTGTGTAGAAATCTGAGTCAAATTAAATCAAGCATGTATTATGTAACTGTTGTTTTGAAATTAATTTTTCAGAAACACTTGTCAATTATTTTTTTAAGGTTAATTACCAAAAAACATTAAGTATTTTTCTTAAAGATGACAGGATTAACTATTTAAATTAAATTATAACATTATAGAATTAAAGGGACTACATTATGTCGAAAATTAAAGTATGTAAATTAAATTTTAAGTTTCAAAATTTAGGAGTTAAATTTGAAATTAATCATTGTTAAAAAGAGTAAGACAAACCTAAAAGAAAGGGGACACCACTTATTAATCTATAAAATTATTAGAGTATTCAAATTATATATAATTATATAATATTTTAATTAAAAAATTGATGATATTAATAGTTGAGATTAATTAATGACATATTATAAATTAGGATTAAATTATGTTAGAAATTAAATTATAAATATTGAATTTCAAAATTAAAATATATTAGAGGGAACAAACTAGAATCTAATTATTTATAGTAAAAGAAAAAAGTAAAGTGAGCTTCGAATGTGCCACGTGACAAAACTTTCCATTTCGATTTAATTTTCCATTTCGATTTAGTATATAGATTAAATATAAAAGTGTGGTCCATCAAATATATGAAGAAAAATAAAACTTCAAAAATACATTTGCATTAAATATAAAGCTCCCGCATGCTGTCCACTTCTAAGATTGCCGATTACCTGAAAAGTCAAATACAGAAGGGTGAGCTATAAAGCTCAGTGTATAACCAAACTCAAACAGAGAACACAAACAACACCACAATCAAATCATAGAATAGCGGAGAATTTCATATCAATCAATTGAACAAAACTAAGAATGCATGCCTATGCCAATGCAAATCTTTTTCAGAAAACATAATGTAGATTTTGCAGAAACTTTTTACCCAACTCCACTACACACCAAATAAAGTTTCCCAAAACTCGTCCATCTAATCACACCAACAGATAATTGTGGTTAATGCCACAAGAGTTGCAATTAAAACTTCCAGATTTGATATGTGGTAAAGCCACTATATTGCAGCCATGATGCCAGACAGAAATATGGATAAATCACCAGATAGTGCAGATTACTAAACTGCGAGAACTTCCTCATTTAGACATTATCCCAGACCCCATGTAATGATACATGGCATGCATATATTGAATCAGAATGAAAAGCATATAGAACATGCAGTTGTACAATAATAGAAGTCAGAAGGCATGGAACTCCACGCTTCGCAGAGAAGATGTCACATTCTACACCAATGCAAATCAGTTTTGCCATAACGTCACATGCATGGTCATATAGAAAATTCAGAGGCATAGAATTTAACATGTTCAAACATCATATGCTCAAATACAACATAACAAAACGGAAACATGCCATCAGAATTGACAAAACACATATCATACATACATAATTCACATACCTTAAGCACATCACATACATAAGCATTTTAACATATAGCTTGTTTTTAAGTCTTATTAGCAGATCAGACCCTACGAAGAATCTAATTATGAATCACAGGTCAAAATGGACCTAAGTGACAATTTTTCCAGAAAATCGGCCCACACGCCCAACTGGCCTAGCTCGTATAGCCCACACGGCCTAACACACGCTCGTGTGGCCCACACAGCCCAAATATCCCAGCCCATGTGGGTCACATAGTCCCACACGGCCTATCACATGGTCTACCACATTGTCGTGTGACTCCAATAGTGAGTTTGTCGATTTTTTGTTGATCGTCGTTTTTATAAGTTTGAGTCACACACTTGGTCAAATTTTGATGTAGATTCAAGAATCGAGTATTCCATTACCTAAAAACACCATTCACTTAACGAATTAGCCCACGAAAGAGAATTGATTAATAGGATATGGTCCTTGATTTTCCTAAAATACTAATCAAACCAAAATACGATCAACTCAAATAGCCACAACAGCCCCAAATTGGCATTAAAACACTTACCCTAGAATGAAATCTGCACCCTTACAAGTCTTAATTTTCCGAAGGATTAATCGCCTCGCGATCTCCACCTAAAAAACCCACACAATCAAAGATACGAAACACAACTACACATAAATCCCTAATTAGCAAAAGGTAACAGAAATCGCTGAAAGCTGAAAAGATTAAATGATACTTACGCAAAAATCAAGATGTAAACGACAGAATCAGAACACCCGCTACCGAATTTTGAATAGCTCAGTAAATAACGATGAAGAAGAAAAAAGAAGATTGGAAAAGGAAAAGAGAGAAGAACAAAAAAGAAAAATTGGACAAGCCTTACCACTGAACCGAAAAACTCATTCTTATCATTTATTGAGTAAAAATAATATATAAGCCAGATGTTCAAAGATAGGGGTTGGAATAAAAATAACAAAAATTCAAGGGAAGGATTAGAACCAAAAAGTTCTCACACACAAGCACAACACTTAAACCACTAAAACAGGTCACTTCACTTTACAAAATTTTCACAACCTAAATTCAAAAGCCGGACGTAACCCCTCTTAGTTCCAGTAACCCGATTTTGTGGGATGTGACAAATTTTTTTCATAAATTTTGAATTATGATTTTTTAAATTTTTTATGTTTTTAATATTACTTTTTGATGTGAAATATAAGATAAAATTGTGTTACATAAAAAAAAAAAAGGAGTCAAATTGAATAAAGTTATAAATAAAGGTTGATGGTGACTAAATTTATTACTATACCTTTTGTATAAAACACTAAATAAGTATTTAAAGACACAATTTTTAGGGGTAAAATTGAATAAAACTATCAAGGTTGAGTGCTAAATTTATTATTATGCTTTATATATAAAACATCAAAATAAGAATTTAATTGCACAATTTTAATTAAGTGATTATTTGTTCTTTCATTTAACGTATATGACCAAATATGTTCAGTTTTTAGTGAAAGGGTGAAAATCTAAGTAACCTAATGCAAAGACTACTATAAACTTTACCCGAGGTATTAGATAATATCGAAGAATTATTTGATTTATTATCAACATAACTTCTTAAATTTGAACTTTAGAATAATATTAATTGATCATCACATAAGACAATAAGATATGTAAACATAATTAAAAATTATTCCATGGGATGATAACATTGGAGCTTGAACATTGCAATTGCCAAGTTTAGACCTGATATAAAAATAATTACTAAATTCAGAGCATAACTTAGACCAAAAAAATTTAAGCCTTAATGTAGAAAAAGTTGTGAAGTCCAGGCCTCAAATAATGATTTAACCATTATTCAAACCTTAAATATTGAGAGGAATTTGGATTTGACCCTTAAACAGATTAATTCAAATAAACACATATTACTTAACTGTGCAATTTAAAGATAAGTTATTTAAAGATAAGTTTGTTATAAATTTATTTTTCGCAAGTTCATGCGAAACTACAGAAATATAGATGACAACTAAGAAGTTAAACAAAAGAGACTATCTATGTAGGAGATTCCGCCAATAACTATCTATACCGGAGAATCGGCTAGGGACTATCTTATGCGGAAAACCGCTAAGGATTATCTTGTGAGGAAGGTTCACCAAAGACGAACTGTTCCGCGAAGTCAGCCAAGAACTCACAAATGAAGAGGATTGCCCGCTTGGTCCATCTGCCTAATGGATTACCTTCTTGGGCTATTTAAACGCTGAAAGTGAGGAAGGCCGACATACGCTTACCGTTCCGCAGGAAAGGGGTAGTTCTTATCTATTCGCCGAACTTTGTATTCAAAGGCCGCATACGAGGAATATGTAACGGAGCGATTTTCCTCTAAAGAGCCGTATTTTCTTTACAAGTTCAATTACGAGGGCACAAGTGTTTGGGTGATATGATAAGTCGATATGAGACTCATGCCATTTCGCGAAACATATGCAATCTTGCCCAAGGTAGTTAAAAGTTGGCATGTCCGGTTGTGTGGCCATTATCGATGATGTCAAATCAGCGGGATAGAATAAAAAGGTCAAGAATGCATCCGGAATAAGTCAAGTATTAACAGGGGTTATCGAAAAGGGCACCTTTATGCTAAAAAAATCCGCCATTGAATACGACCTAGATGAATGAAATCAGTCCCTTACCCTAAAGGAGAGAGATGACGATAATCTCAATTTCTTTGGAAGAGAGTTCCATACCACAAGTGCTTCACCTAGCGAAACACATTAAGAAATTAGACTAACATCCACTACCAAACTCAACGATTCAGCGCCACAAGTGCTTTACCTTTCAAAGCGACGAAAAAGAAGTGAAATAACAAATAACACTACCCAAAAGGAAAACAATCCACTTACCCCGAGAAACACATAAATTACGAACTACGATTACTAGCGCTAATAACGTGAAGAAGCGGTGGAGCGATGACTCAAGTCGAATAATAGCCCAAAGATGGGAGGCGACAAAGACGAAAAGAAACGAATAAAGAAAGATACGAAAGAAGAATGACAAATTTTGTAAAAATAATATCGAAAACTTTTTCTTTGACACTAAAGAATTAATCGTGAAATACAAACAAAATGAGTAAAAGATGGAGAAGTGGAAGAGAGGAACGTGAGAGTGGGAAGATGGTGGGATACCGAACGGTTGAGACAGATTTTGTTTAGAGAAATTTTAGGATAATTAATTAAAAAAAAACTACCCATTACCCCCACAGTTAAGAACTATCTGCAAATTGGTCACCGATAGCGGCGACAACTGCTTCGGCTTGGCATCCGCCGTTCTCGCCTTTCTTGATATACAATTTCCCAAAAATCTATTTTAGAACATTGATTACAAGTTATAGAAGTGGAAGTGGATGTTAATTAAGGAGTAGCACATAATATTTGGAGGGACTTAATAGAAAAAGAATTTAAATTATTGGGTTTAAATTGAAGGTAACCAAGATATTAAAAAAACTTTGTAGTTCTAGTCCAAATACAGGCATATTATTATTGCTACTATACATCTAATAAATCTAAATGGATTCTTATTGCGTGTGATTATCGATATCGACTTCCAAATCCACTTCAAGATAGCTTGAGCAATTGATTCATACGATCGAATATTGAATTCAATATCAGTTGTCTATGTTGGTTCCTTGACTCCATTGAAGCTCTAGATCGTCTCTCAAATAAAAGACATCAGCGGCAATTCTTCTTCTTTCCATAAGCAATGCAAAGGACATTCTCCTCTAATGATTTAACCATTATTCAAATCTTAAATATTGAGAGGAATTTTGATTTGACCCTTAAACAGATTAATTCAAATAATAATAAGCTTCTAAAAAAATTAGCAGATATTACTTAACGGTGCAATTTAAAGATAAGTTTATTATAAATTTATTTTCCATAAGTTGATGCAGAACTACAGAAATATAGATGACAACCAAGAAGTTAAACAAAAAAGTCCATCATTGTGCTCCCAATTCTCATATGGAAGATCAAACTTCTTCCTAAAATTTACAATTACTTAACTGCTGCTTCAGAAAATTTCTTCAACCCTGCAAATTAAAAACATCTTCAACCCTGCAAATTAAAATCATTACACCATGAATTAGAGATAAAAAATAATGATCAGAAAAATATTAAAAGAGATGATTAATAAAATATGTTCATTTTCTAGAAAAAAAATATAATTTATTTTACCTGAATATTAATCAAGGATGAATGAAGATCACACCCATTTTTTCCCATGCACACAACACTTTAGTTTTTGTGCGGTATTGACGCCCAACTGGGTCATAATAATACTGCACCCATCATCATCATCAACCATTTCTTATTAATGTAAAATTTTCATTATATATTTATTTACCGTAAAACATACAAAAGGGTGTATCTTCAACAACAATAATCTAGACAAAATCCACACAAGTCATATGCACAAGATAAGGGACAAACCCACACATCACACATGTAGATGGTGGGACTGAAACCCAAGCCTTCAAGGCCTGGGGCCACAACCTTTTACAACAATGCCAAGGCCACCAAGGCCTTATTGATAGTACTAGTGTATCTTAATTTATTATTTTAGATTTCTTTGTATTTTCAAGTATTTTTCACACATATATATTTGTAGTTTAATTTTTTTAATAAAATACGTATCATAGATGCAAATATATCTCAATTACATAATATAAATATATATACACGCATATAAATTTTAAAATTATTAAATTCAATAACTTACTTTAACAATTATATTTTTAATAGAATTATAAAAAAACAATTAAAGGAAAATAAAAAATTGACATAAAATATCAACATTTTGTATCAATCTATATGAATTTGATAGAATTTAGTATTAAAATTTGAATCCAACCACATAAAATAAGATAAAAATGATAAAAGACTAGTTGTTTTTCCCCATTTTCTATGTATTTTTAAGTTGAGATATTGTATTTTAACAATCTAAACAACATAGAAATATCATTTGCTTGACAAAATAAAACTAAAAGATCTATAAAATTTATGTGCATGTATATATGGAATCATATATATTTGTATGTATATATGTATGGATTATCAAAGGTTTTACCCTGTAAAGCCTGCCTGACGGCACACGGCGCTCTTCAGCCAACCAACCATCCAACAGCCAACTATAGCGGGGGTCGCTATTGTCAAAATACCTAACAATGCCTCCTGGTAGCTTCTTGGTTCTCTTTTGATGATGCCGGTCTTTTACATTCTGCAAAGTGATTATCGATAGCGGCGACAATTGCTCTGATTCGGCATCCGCTGTTGTTGCATTCCTTCTTGAGCTTGACTCACCACTAGAAGTCATGACCACTAAAATGCTAATGCTAAAATGTTTATGGATGTGTTGTTGCCTAGTGTTTTTTTTTTTTTTTGCACTATTTATAGGCCTTTAGAGGGTTGGTGTGCTTCTCTTTTTCTAGGATTTTGCAGTTTTTGCTCTTAATTTTGCTCTTGTTTTTAAACTAGTCCTAGTAGGTTGTTTCATTTCTTTTATATAAGCTATTATTCAATAATTTGGTTGAGGAAGCATAGTATTTTATTGATATACCTCTATCTCAATTTGGACGTGCAACGTGCATGCATGAATAAAATTACGTACGTTGCATAAAATTGTGTACCACGTGTTTTTTTATTTTAAAATTTGCACACGTTTTTTTTTAACTTTTTTTTTAACTTAAGCATCGGAAATATAAAAATATTGATTAAACAATTGCATTATGAATTAATTTTTTTTTTTTGTCTAAAAAGACAAGGACAAACAATTACATTGCAATTAATCTAATAGTAGATAAACCGTTAAAATCTTTATGCAGTGCATTCAAAGCAATTAGTCTAGTAGTAGATGAATTAATTTTTAAGTAAATGAATCATTATATGTTTCGTGATGTGTTATCAATATAGAAATCTATAAACTTAAATTGTATAATAGGTGTATTTAATTTTTTTTTAAAAATCTTAAAATTCCCATAAAAATGAGTAGTTCTTGATATAGAATTTCTATTTTAGAACATGGACAAGAAGTTAAAAAAAGTGGAAGTGGATGTTAATTAAGGAGTAACACATATTTGGAGGGACTTAATAGAAAAAAGAGTTTAAATTATTGGATTTAAATTGAAATTAAACAAGATATTAAAAAACTTTATAGTTCTTGTCCAAATACGGACATATAATTATTGCTGAGATACATCTAATAAATCCAAACGGATTCTCATTGCCATTTGTGTAGAAATCCGAGTCAGCAAAAGTAAAATTTACAATTTTTAGAAGTGATTAAAAGCTTTTTGTTTAAAACATTAAATATGGAGCCATTTATGGTATATGCACACCTTTTTATGGTAACAATTTAAAAGTATTTATTGGCAAAAAAATATTTAGCAATTAACTGACTCTGAGCTGGCATTGACCATGTATGAACCCATCTATTTTTTAAAAAAATTTTGGGTCACTATTTGTGAAATGTTACCTTTTCTTACCCGTTTCTTTCTTTAATTGTCCTTATGGTTTTTTTTTCTAAGGTGGATTTTCCCGTATATGTCCTAAATTATTTTAAGAAATTATTTTAAGCTTGATTTAAAAAAAAAACGTTTGAATGAGTATAAAATTATACAATTTTTATATGATATTTATTTAAATTGATAATCATAATTTATACTCTATTAATATATATATGCATATATTTTTTCATTCTCAATGGGCAAATTTATTTTCCTTTTAGTCATATGTAAAATGTTATAGAATAAGTCATTTTTATCACAAATTAACAATTTGTTCTCAAAATCTTGAACAAGATGACAAACCCAATTGTTCAAGATATCAAATTGCAAGAATTGAACTCAGAACAAAAACAACATTTTATTTAAAAATTTAATAAAAATTGAGTTTTCAACACTAATTAAAGGATGAGTAGTTTTGCAAATCATCGACAAAATGATGATAATTTGGATCAGAAAGCCAGATTTTAGCAATGTAATGATGAGAGACAAATTGCCTATTAAAATTTTCAATAACCCACACAGTTGCTTCAGCTGTGCGTGGATCAATTACATTGCCAATAGGTTGCTTCTTCATTATCATCACTTCAATGTTGTTGTTGTTAATGCCATTGCCACTTGATTCATCCCATTGTTTCAAGAGAATTTGGGTTAGATAATGCAAAGGTTGCTCATATTTTTGCTTCATTGATTCTCCCAGTTTTTCCCATGTGATAAATGATGACGGTTTGAGAGAAACAGACACTGAAATTGGCTCCGGTACCGAAAACTTCTTCATGTATTCTTGATATTTTTTTGCTTCTTTTACCACTTCATTTTCTATCATAAAGATAAGAAAAAAATATTGATTGGACATGAAAATGATATGAATAACATAAATTTCTAGCATAAGAAAAATAGTTATGACAAATACATTCTTGATATTTTTTTTTGCTTATTTTTCCACTTAATTTTCTAGCATAATAGAAGATAAAAGAAAATTTATATACACATAATTCCAACAAAATAATTAATTCATACCAAAAGGAAAAGAAATTAAAAAAATTGAAGTATTTAAGAATAATAATAAAATTGTAGCTAACAAAAATGAAATCAACTTAGCATATGTGTAGAAATCAACCTGGTTCTTTCTTGAATGCTTCCTTATCTTGACTGCTTTCTGCATTAACAACAGTAATTTCCTTCTTATAATTTGATCTCTTACATTCCCTTTTAATAGATTTTTGTCTATTATTAATTCTACTTTTTCGATTTAAGTGCTGGTCGGGAATATGATGACTATCTAACTCGTCATCGGACTCCGTTTCTGAATTCGATAAAGAAAGATGATCATTTTTCGGAGGATAAAATCGTTTTAACATATTATAATTATAAGAAAAAGATAAAGAAAACGAGAAGAGAGGACAAAATACAATGGACACTTTAGTTTAAAATTGTATTTATATCTTTAATTTGTTTTTAATTTTTTAAATTTCTATAAGTATTTGGTATGACATTTAATGATGAGAGATTATGTAAAATCATTTTGATTGCAGGGAAATATGTTGTAGAGGATAATTTCTCACATGGGTTTACCTATTATGCATGAATTACAATTGTTGATTAGCATTATTTAAGAACGTAGATTCTTCATTAATCTTCAACTATCTTCTTAATTTTGGACAAAAAAAAGTAAATTTTTGCAATGAAATTAATTAAATAAAGTGTCTTAAACTGTGGGCTGCACAAAGATATAAGGTTGTATGAAGTCTGCTCAAATTGCATAGACATGTATTGGGTTTTTTGGTGGAGAGAAAACACATTGTAAATAAGTGAATAAGATGTAGTAGAATAAAGAACAGAGGAAGATTGAAGCAGATATGATAGCACTGAATGTGGTGACATGTAGTGGTTGGTACAGTGGGGAAAGGTTGAGCAAATGAACAGGTTTAGAGAGTTTCCAAAATATATGCTAAAGTGCCCAAAGCTTCCCTCACCAATTGTGAAAGGTTCTTATTTATGGTGTTTCAAGAATAAAAGTTACAAAGTTGACAATTAATAGGAGTAATGAAATTAATTTTGAGTTACAATGTCAAGCCCGTTCTTGATATTTTTGGGGCCCTAGGCAAAACAATAAAATGGGGGTTTAGATTCCTTAAAAGTTGGAGAAAATTATTTTTAGGTCCCTTAAAAGTTGGTAAAAAAAAACTTTGGGCCCTTAAAAGCTAAAAAAAAAAATTTGGGGCCCCTTAAAAGTTGGTAAAAAAAATTTTGGCCTTTAAAAGTTAAAATTTTTTTAGGCCCCTTAAAAACTAGAAAATAATATATTGGATCCCTTTTAGCCTTGGCCCTGGGAGGCCGCACCTCCAGACGACCCCCAGGGCTGGGCCTGACAATGGCATTAATGATGAAGGACTGGTGAAGAGTTTTGTTGGTGATGGTAAATAGTGAAAAAGAGCTTAATATGTTTTTGAAAGAAGGGAGGCACTCATGTTAGAAGAAAAAGTTAAGAGGAAACCTCTTAACTACCTTCATATTCAATCCACCAAGTCAAACTTTTTGGAACATCCCAAAAGTAAAGACAACACAAGAACCTTTCCATATTCCGGGGGTTTTCCCACTTCTTTTACCTTGGTGAAGCAATACTATGTGAAACATCTTCTGCAAAACATCTCTTGAAATGCAAGATGAGTGTTGTTCCTAAAAAATAATTATTCTAATTTATTCCAAATTTTAGTTGTTCTCAACATAGTTGTTCCAAACAAGAGTTATGTACTCATGCTTTTTTCCTCATAGAGCTTGTTCTAGATAATGTCTCTTCTTAAAGAATATAGTTGTTCTAAATAACAGCTGTTCCAAACAACGATTGTGCTGAACATAGCTACTCTTAAAATTCAATTATTCTAAACAAGAGTTGTTTTGAATTTTAGTCGTTCTCAATAGTAGTTATTCTCAAATGACAACTATATTGGATGACAATTGTTTTGACTGAAGCCATGTTCTGAACATAGTTATTTTGGATATAACTATTCTCAAACAACGGTGTTCTGAACAATAACTATTTTAAATAACAGTTGTTTCCCTAGAAGAGATATCAAATGAGCTCAATTTCCTAAAACAATAGCTAAAACTAAGTATCTACATGACCTATTTTTTATGTTGATATGTGAAAGATTGTTGATATTTGCTTGTAAGATATTTGTCTAGATATATGCTTATTTGTAGTTGGAATAAGTAAACTATAGTAGGTAAATTATAGTTGGACATGAAATGTTGTTCACGCAGTTCGAAATCTTTTTATATTTGCGGGGTTTTGCTTAAAGAGTTAATCCACTATGGTCTGTGGGTACAAGTTGTGATCTAAGTTTCACTCACTCACCAAGTAGTAATCTCACATTTACACTCTAACATGATCCCTTTCCCCTAGGACTTTCCCCCAAAAAAACTTAGATGAAATTGATTGACTCAATTCAGTTTACTTGCAAGTTTGCACTCAATAAAAAGTTCCTATATGAACAAGTAAAGTGCTATCTAAATCATATATACAACCTAAACAAACCGTGTATGTACAGGAGTAACATGGCTTGATAAGTTACAATCAATCACAACCACTTATTCCTATACAAAATGTATATAAAAATATCTTCAGTTATCTTCATAATGGAAGAGATATTCCTTGCATCAGTCTCCTTGAAGATTGAAATAATAATTTAAATTTTATTTGGATTGTATTGAAAATCTTCAACTCAATCCTTGTGTTGCTCAATTCTAGCATGTTTGACTTTAGTAATAGGGTACTAACCAATCAAGTTTTATCTTATTTCCATTTTTTCCTTAAGTTGCAATTGATGTTGTACTCCATAAGTAAAATTGACACTAATAATCTCCTCCTTGATAATTTTTTAACGAAAACCTTAGCAACAATTTTAGTAAGGATAGCTAGCTCCCCTTTATTCACACTTAATTATGAATATAACCAACATTCAATCATTAATGCAATATAAAAAGAAGCATTTAATAATTAAAGTACAAGGTTACAAAAATATAGTAAGTTTAGGAAAAAAAAAACATTGAGCCACTTACATCGAGCAACTATTATCATCCAAAATCAATATAAATTCAATTCAACAACGTATAAATCAACCAAAAAAAATCATTCCAACACTCTACCCATCATCACAAAGCCACCCAAAAATCCGATCAATTCACTCTATTTGTTGTAGTACACTGTCTCCCCCTTTTTTTATCCAAAAAGTGCCAAAGTAATCACTTTTCCTGGGCAAGGAGATCCAGTTTGTAACGTTGAGCTCTAGTCCATTTTCGTAAAAGCACCCTCAATTATTTCTCTAGTTTTTGGGTGCTTTTATCATCAATCTATTTTGGGCAACTTGAGAAGGTCTGGCAGTTGGGGAGTTAGTTTTAGCTGGGTCTATAGCTAGCTCACCATCGTCCTAATTCTTATCTACTTCTTCCTTAGCATACGCAGCAGAATGTTTCCCAATTTTCCATTTAAAGGAAAAACTTCAACTCAACTAGCATAGGTTCATATACTTCAGCCTTAGCCATTAATCGAGGCTTTAGCTACATGAGGATTTAAAATATTAGGGAGGGAAAAGGCAAAGATGGTCTATTATTCTTGGTCTCATCATGCTTTATAATTTCATTAAAGATATTTGACCAAGATCAAATGGAGAGAATGTGACAACTTTGTGTAGGAATATTTCCATCTTTTTAAGAACAACATTCCTTTGGTTGTTTGAAAGCCAATATTTGTTCGCAATCGCTTGGAGAGTAACATAAATGGGACTTAGCTCAAACGCTTTGAAATCCTATTCTTCAGTCAATGCAGTCCTCACATTGTTGGTTATTAAGGTAGCAAGGTCAACAAAGGTTTCCTTCAATGGAACATCGTCCATGCATTAATGATGTACAAAATCACTAATTTTATTAGGATTGAAGGTGGAATGGTTATCTACTAGCTCACTAGAGTGACACCGCGACGACAGTCTATCGACTCTATAGAGCAACACCGCGATGACGGTTATGAACTGGTCCTTTAGAGTGACACCTCAAAATAGTTTACTGATTCTTTGGAATCATAGATGCATGACACTGTAATGTGTAAGACCGTAGTTGGATTAAAACATCCTCCATTTCATCGTTCTTTCCATTGATTTTAGAATTATCATCAATAAAATCTCGATCTTTGCCAAAAACAGTAAGTACATCTCGTTTCAAAGATTAGATCTCGAATTTTAGTAATTCTTCTATACGAAACTAATCCTACATTCAATTTAATCAATCTTTTATGATTCTTGTTGTAACTTTTGATGATCTTGATAAATCTTGAAATAAAGTGTTAACTCTTGTATAAATGTTTTTTGGAATACCTATTTTAAATGCATCAGATCAGATTTGATCGTAAAGAACATCGATCGAGCTCCCAGTGAAAAGTGTGTCTTCTTTTATAAGTGAATTAGGGCAAACCGTGTGTAGGATTAGGACCACATGGTTTGCCACACAGGCGTGTGGACCACACGGCCACTCCACACGACCTTGTGCCATGAAAACCCTAGGCTAATGTTCGAATCTCACACGATTAAGAACCCTCTACACGGCTGTGTCCCTCATGTAGCTTAATTTTCTAATATGCCACACAGCCACAATCTATTACACGGTTGTGTAAACCCTCCACATGACCTACAGCACCCCACACGAGCTGGACACACAGCCGTGTGTGCCCTATTTTATAGTTTTGCCCAAAATTTTATGAATAATTCAATTTAGTCATCATATGTCCCCCGAACTATTTATATAAATTTTATTCACCCGATCGAGTCCCTAATATTATAAACATGCTACAATCTATGATTTGATGATTGAAATGCTATTGAATAATGATGATATGTGAATATTACATGTCTATTGTCACTGTCTTTCTGATCCATAGATATTGTTATTCTTACCTCTGTATTACTGATACATGCCTACTGTTATTGTTGAACCAAATACATGATAAACATGTCTACTGTTATTATTGAATTGAATACATGATAAGCATGTCTACTGTTGCTGTAGAGCTAAATACATGTGTAACACCCTTCACTCGGTACGGTTGTCGGACCTGAGCTATAGGATGCTACCACAGTTAACCAAGCATATCACAAATAAATTAAGCTTTAAACATTCCATTAAATAATAAACATGATATAATCCAAGAAAAATATGATTTATGAACATATTCGAGTTCTAAACAAGCTTACGAACATTTTAGACCAACTCGAAAACAAGTCAGGACTAATTTGAAACTTTTATAAAAAGATAGGTAAAAAGAAAAAATATGGGTCACATGACCGTGTGGCTAGGCCTGTGACAGACTGAGGCTGTGTGGGATTAAAGCACACAACTATGTAGCCCAACCATGTA
The DNA here is from genome assembly GCA_025698515.1 of Gossypium sturtianum. Lineage (NCBI taxonomy): Eukaryota > Viridiplantae > Streptophyta > Magnoliopsida > Malvales > Malvaceae > Gossypium > Gossypium sturtianum. The sequence goes on along the minus strand of CM046952.1, from coordinate 152,417,430 downwards.
TGTGAACTAAGACAGTGTATGTAGAGCCATACGGTTATGTCGACAAGCCGTGTAACTAATTGTGATTGTGTTGGACCTAATTGTAAAACTTTGTAAATATTCACTGTAACATCCTAGGAAGGGCCTATGCATTTTTCAGATCAATTGTATGAAATGACAAGTCTTAAGTTTTATGAATAAATTTTTGATACTTTTGGAAACCTAGAAATGAATGAAAATGGAAATGAAAATGAAAATGGAAATGAAAATGGAGATGGAAATGAAAATGGAAATGGAAATGGACATTTTTGGAAACTTAGACATTTTTGGAAACCTAAACATTTTTGGAAATGATCCAAAAATGGAAACTTGAACATTTCGGGAAACTTGGATATATGAGAGAAATAAAGGAGTTTTATTCACATAAATATGTGAATAATAAGAGATAAATAAAGGAGTTTTATTCACATAAATATGTGAATAATAAGAGATAAATAAAGGAGTTTTATTCACATAAATATGTGAATAATAAGAGATAAATAAAGGATTATTTTCTAATGAGATAATTGAGGAGATAATTGATGGATTAAAGGCTTTTATCTTTTAAATAAAAGAGATAATATTATCAAAAAGAGGAGTGGTGGCCAAGTAAAGGACTCCTAGGTGATAACTTTGGCTATAAAAGGAGGACAGGAGGGCTACTCATCAACATTTGCTCCTCTTCCTCTCTCTGCAGAAATTCTCCTAGGCAAAACCCTCTCTCTGAATTTTCATTAAGCAAAAATCCCTCTCTTTTTCTTCTATTTTCTTCTCCGTTCTCATCATTAAAAATTTGAATCTTTGTGGATTCTAAGAAAGAGGGCAATCATCCACAACATCAAAAGGGGATCTTTCGGGAAATCTAAGGATCTAAGGTAAGGATTATAAATATAAATATGTGGTTAAAGATTATGATTCACGTTTTCAAAGTTAGATCTAATCTAACACGGTTATAGGATTTCAACAGTTTATAAAGGAATCCTCTTGATTTGGAATCCCATCATAAGGTAAGGGATATTCGCCAAGGCATAATTTGTTTAAGTGTTTTCCATTATTTCAAAAACCGAAAAGCGACATGGTTACATACCTAGTATTAGCCGATTTCAAGGAAGAGGAATTCTAGCAACTGTTGGGACTTGATTAAATCAATTCGGCAACTAGGTAAGTAATTCTACTTCTAGTAGGATTTGGTTTTAAGACCAAATAGGTTTATTTATATGTTTTAATTAATGGCCGAATATAGGAGTGAAAGATCTAGATCGGTAGATCGCTCTCTACGGAATTCACGGAAACTATTAAGCGAAAAAGGTGTGTACTCTTACTAACTTTCAATAAATTGCATGGCAATCATTAAATATATAAATATGTAACAAGATGTGAATGTGGCTAAGCACCAAAAATGTGGTAAGGAGTACCTGTGCACGTTTCCTACTTTTGATAGGATTGTGAATGTGATATATTTTGAACATGTGATTAGTAACATGAATGAAAATTAAGTATGTGAAATATGTTATGAAATAATTGGGGCATTCGGGATATTTGTGGAGGAAGAAAGTGAAGGTGATGACTACGGTCTCACCAACGTAAAGTGGTGACTACGGTCACATAAAGTGAAAAGTGGTAACTTCGGTTACATCCAGTGAATACAGTGTCTAATGACACAACATAAGTGGGCGATGAGCACGTCGACTGCAGCGACTGCCTTCGATGGTGTGTAGCGGATGGACAAATAGGTTTGGATTTGGGTTGCATCATCCTTTATTTTGTATGAACATGATATTGATATGACTTGTATGCCTGATTTGTTGGAAATTAGTACTATGTACACATTGAGTCTGTTGACTCACCACGTTGGGGAATTATTTTTCGGTGATGAGCAGAATGGACCGGCCTCGGCAGGAGCTAAAGGTGGCCATGCATCGCTTGAAGAAACTATTTGGAATTTGGACTTTATGAAATTTTAGTACTTTAAACTTTATTTTGGGTTTGAATGATGTAATAAGGCCATAAGGCCCAATTGGATTTTCTTTATTTCCGTTTATTTTTATTTGAATATGATACAAATTATGTTTGATTAAAGATAAGTAAATTTATTTCTTTTAAAATAATAAACCCAAAAATTATTTTGTCACCTTATTTAAGTTGGATTTTCAGAATTTATTAAATAGGTTTCAAATTAAGCCCAACCCAAAACATTTTTTTAAAATTACACAAATTTTCTCTAAGTCATTTAGAACATTGAAAACCGATTTATTTAAGGAACATACCAGATCCGGTTCAAGCTCGTGGGCGGGTGTGGGGTGTTTCAGATTGGTATCGAGCCCGCTTTTAAAACTCTCGGCTGTGGGCTCGTGCCCAAAACGTTTTCAATTCGAGCCCAAATGAATTTCTTTGAAATAAGCAGTTTTATGGCATGGCACCTAAGTCTCCGACCATGATCCACCGTAAGTACCTTTAACCATCTGTGTGATTATGTGAATTATGAATTGTAAAAGGGTAGCAAAGGCATGGAACGTAGAATAGTGTGATAGGAACTTGAACCCTAGGATTAGACTACTCAAACACTTGAAACTCATAAGACTTAATGAACTTAACAAACCTATGACTAAGTTATTAAGCTAGGGTGTGTGGCAACCCCATGACGCATGTCTAGGATTGGATCCTAAGAGCACAGGTATTTAAGCGATCCTAGTGACTCACCTCCTCTTCGCAGTATCCTACCGCAGTGCGTAGCTTCGGTTATACCCTAACTCGGAAGGCTCGGTGGTGTGGCAACCTCTATGCGCATGTCTAGAAAGGTCGGTGAGAGCTTGGTATTTAAGCGATCCGCGTGACTCACCTCCTCTTCATTCGAATCCTGCACAGTGCGTAGCTTTGGTTCACCTCGACCAAGAGGGCTCGGTCATAGGCTAAACACAAAGAATAAAACCCGAAAGGGACTTAGCCGTTTTTCTTTTATAAAAAAAAAAATACCCTTGGTTTATAAAATGACCAAACCACCCATAGTTTTAACAAAATTTCATTACTTTATCAAATGTTCAAAAAACCCTAATTTGTAAAATATCAAACTATATTGATTTTGGAAAATTACAAAATTGCTCCTAACTTACAAAATTACCAAAAACGACTTTCGATTTCCAAAATTTTTACAATATCATTGCTTTGAAAAGTGTAACTCTCAAAGGAACCCTCAATGTTTTACAATCTTGGAAAATATCCCTAACTTAATAAATTTTACAAATTTACCCTGATTTTTGGAAAAATTATCAAAATACCCCTAAGATCAAAAATTACCGAAATACCCTGGATTTCAAAATTCTTCCAAAATTTCCCGGACTTTAGAAGTACCAAAATACTTTCACAAAATCACCAGGGAACTTTTTATTTTTGAAAATTTACTGAAAATACCTGTAGTAGGATAAAATTACGAAAATGCCCCTGGGTAGTGGAAAAGCAAAATAACGAAAAACAACAACAAGAATTACAACGTTTCTTTGAATGAACGAAAGTTCATATTTGTTGATGGATGAATGAATGAATGCAAGATCAGTATGCATGTATGAATACGAAAGAACCACTCTTAAACTCTTCTTCATAAGATATCATCATGGGTAATAAGTGAAACAAGAATACTAATACATAAAATTCCTTAATCGGATCTCGTCGATAATGAGCTCAAGAGGACGTGGTCGTCGTGGAAGAGGTAGAGGAAGGATGATCATTAGATCGGGACAAGGTTCTCGACAATGAGATACCACCACCACCATCACCCCACCGCCAATGTTGAGCAAGCGCGAGGCTCGCATGAGGAAGATGCCGTGTCGCAGTCGTCTTTGCGAGTTTTGGAATTGGTGGTGGTGCAAGAAACAATTCGGGAAATCGTAAGTGCGTGCTCGAGCGGCTCCGTGCTAATGGAGCTGAAATGTTTAGAGGAGTATCGGGAGTGGCACCCGCATACCAGTCTCGGTTGGAAACAAATCCGAGCGCATCATGGATGAGCTCGACTTGACCCCGAGGAGAAGTTGAAAGGGATGACGGCACCATTACGCGATGAAGCGTATCAATGGTGGTTAACCGTTTCGGGACGGTGCCACGGCGGAAGATCGACACGGGAATATGCTAAGGAAGCATTTCGAGAAGAAGTATGTGGGAACCCGTATATATAGACGAGCAAAGGAAGGCTTTTCGGGGTTGGTACAAGGAAGTAAGTCATCACACCGAATATGAAGCGGAATTCTTGAGGTTGAGCCGATATGCTCGAGGAGTAGTGGCGATCGAGCATGAACGCCGTGTTCGTTTTGAGGACGGACTTAGGGACGATTTGAGACTTTTGATAGCACCGCATCGAGGCGGGAATTCTCTGCCTTGGTGGAAAAGGCTAAAGTGGTCGAGGAATTAAGGACGCCACCAAGCGGTCAGTGGTGGAATAAATAAGCCCAAAAGAGGTTTTGGGCCATCCGGAAAAAGCCACAAGAGGCCTAGAGTTGACAGCCACAAAGTCAACAGGCTGGTACGGGCTGGCAATTTCGCCCTTGTGAACATTGTGGAAGGAAGCACGGGGGAGAGTGTTGGAAAAAGGCGGGACGATGTCTCAAGTGTGGGTCCAAGGACCATATGATTAAGGATTGCCCCAAGCTATTAGATGAGAGCCAACCAGCAGCTCAGAATGCTAACCAGGCTGGTAGAGGCGACAGCAGACCTCAAGAGGTCGTGGGTCGCCCAACAGAGGTAGTGGCAGAGGCCGTGGAGCTCGGTGGTCGAGGTGCAGCTAACGCCAAGTAAGGCAACCGGGTTTGGTTTACGCGGTTCACGGGAGGAAAGAGGGAGACGCGCCGGATGTTATAACCGTGTTTCTTTATTCATGACAAACCCTATTTTGCTCTTATTGATGTGGGCTCAACTCATTCCTATGTTGCATGTAGTGTGGTTGAAACACTAGGCCTAGACTCTGAACTTTCTGATAGGCAGATAACTGTAGTAAGCCCTTTAGGCCAAACGGTGAGGATAGATAGGATCTTTCTGAATGTACCCCAGAGATTCGGGAGCGAACTTTCGGGCCGACTTAATGGAATTACCCTTCTGGAGAGTTTGAGCTTATACTTGGAATGGATTGGCTAGTAGAGCATCGAGCCGTGTTGGATTGTGCGGCTAAACGTATGGAACTAAGAACCCCGGAAGATGAGGTAGTAGTGATGATCGGAGAAAGGAGGAACTACTTGTCTAACGTAGTTTCGGCACGGAAGGCCGAGAAAATGGTTAAGAAAGGATGTAAGGCATTCTTAGCCTTCGTGAGTGCGTTAAGAGGAGAAGAGAGAAGGTGTTAAGGAGTTAGAACAGTAAGGGATTTTGAGGATGTATTTCCGAGGAGTTGCCCTAATACCCCGGATAGAGAAGTGGAATTTGGAATAGATTTGCTACCAGAACAGCTCCCGTGTCAATCGCTCCCCTACGAATGGCACCAAAGGAGTTAGTGGAGCTCAAGGCTCAAATCCAAGAGTTGTTGGATCGTGGGTTCATTCGACCCAGTGTGTCTCTCGTGGGGAGCACCCAGGTTCTCTTTGTGAAGAAGAAGGATGGAACTATGCGGATGTGCATAGATTATCGTCGATTGAACAAACCGACCATCAAGAACAAGTATCCTTTGCCAAGGATAGATGACTTGTTCGACCAACCGAAAGAAGCATTTGTGTTCTCAAAGATCGACTTAAGGTCGGGGTATCATCAACTCGAAAGTGAAGGAGGTCGATATTCATAAGACCGCTTTTAGGACAAGGTACGGTCATTTTGAATTTGTGGTGATGCCGTTTGGGTTGACGAACGCACCGGCCGCGCTTCATGGATATGATGAATAGGGTTTTCCAACCCTACTTGGATAGATTCGTCGTGGTGTTCATCGACGACATTTTGGTGTATTCCAAGACGGAGGAGGAGCACGATGAGCATCTCCGAGTTGTGTTAGAAGTGTTAAGGGAAAAGAAGCTTTATGCCAAATTCAAAGAAGTGCGAATTTTGGCTCAAGGAAGTGGCGTTCCTAGGACATGTGGTATCCGCAGAAGGAATAAGAGTGGATCCTAGGAAGATCGAAGCGTTGTTGGATTGGAAACCACCTAGGTCGGTGGCTGAAATCGAAGTTTCTTAGGCTTGGCAGCTATTACGAAGGTTCGTGGAAGGATTCTCGCCGATAACCGCACCTTTGACAAAGTTACTAAGGAAGGAAGTACCGCTTTGTGTGGACGGATAAGCAACAGGAGAGCTTGAAAAGCTTAAAAGGTGTTGTGAAGCTCGGTGTTAATTCAAAGAGGCGTAAGGACTTCGTAGTATATTGTGATGCTTCGCATACGTGGTTAGGTCATGTGCTAATGCAAGAAGGAAAGGTAGTCGCTTATGCATCTCGACAGCTTAAGGCCGCATGAGGTGAACTACCCAACTCATGAATTGGAACTCGCGGCGGTGGTTTTCGCCCTCAAAGTTTGGAGGCACTACCTTTATGGAGAAAGGTCGATAATTTACACGGACCACAAAAGCCTTAAGTATTTGTTGACTCGAAGGAGTTGAACTTGAGGCAACGAAGGTGGGTGGAGTTATTGAAAGATTATGACTGCTCGATAGAATACCATCCGGCAAGGCGAATGTGGTAGCCGACGCCTAAGTAGGAAGGTTGTGTCGGATTTAAGGGCTTTGTTCGCTCACTTAAGTTTGTATGAAGACTAAGCTTTGTTGGCGAGTTACAAGTCAAGCCAACCTGGGTGAAGGAGGTGAAAGAGGGACAGGTTGGCGGATAAGGACTTAAGTACTAAGTTACACAAGCAAGTGCGCAAAGAGGATTAAAGGATTATGGCGTCAATGATGAAGGAGTACTTGTACTACAAGAAAAGGTTTGTATGCCGAGGGATAAGGAGTTGAGACAAAGGATTCTTCGGAAGCGCATGGTAGTCCTTATGCTATGCATCCCGAGGCATCAAGTCAGTATAGAGATCTAAGGGAACAATTTTGGTGGTCGACACAAACGAGAGGTGACTCGAATTTGTGGGGAAATGTTTGACATGTCGCTAAGTAAAGGTGAACACCAAGTCCCATCAGATTGCTTCAACCAATTGAGATTCCCCAATGGAAGTGGGAAAGAATTACCATGGACTTAGTTAGTGGGCTTCCCTTACGCCCACTAAGAAGGACTCGGTATGGGTGATAGTGGACCGTTTGACCAAGTCCGCACATTTTATCCTGTGAGGATCGACTATTCCCTTCAAAAGTTAGCCAAGTTATATGTGGCGGAGATCGTGAGGCTACACGGGTACCGATGTCGATCATCTCCGATAGAGACCCAAGGTTTACGTCTCGATTTTGGAAAGCACTTCATCAAGCATTAGGCACTAAGCTAGACTTCACTACGGCTTTTCATCCACAATCGACGGCAATCGAACGGGTTATACAAGTGTTGGAAGATATGCTAAGAGGTCAGTGTGATGGATTTCCGAGGAAGTTGGGAAGATTACTTGCCTCTAGCCGAGTTCGCCTACAACAACAACTATCAGCAAAAGCATTCGGATGGCACCATACGAAGCATTGTATGGAAGGAAATGTAGAACACCAACTTGTTGGACCGAGTTAGAGAACGCCGCGCTTTTGGGTCCAGAGTTAGTGGCGAAACCGAGGAGAAGGTGGAATTAATTCGGCACGGTTGAAAGAAGCTTCGATGAGATGTAAGTCGCACGCAGACCTTAAGAGGAAAGAAATTGAGTTTGAAGTAGGAGACCAAGTGTTTCTAAAGGTCTCACCTTGGAAGAAGGTTATGCGGTTCGGTCGCAAAGGAAGCTAAGCCCAAGGTTTATAGGGCCCTATCAAGCAATCGAGCGAGTTGGGCGATGGCATACCAATTGGAGTTACCACCGAGTTGCATCAAATGCACGACGTATTTCATGTGTCCATGCTACGCCGCTATCGATCGGATCCGTCTCATGTGGTACCAAGAAGAAGTGGAGTTAAGGCCGATCTATCCTACGAGGAGGAGCCGATTCGGATCTTGGAACGTGGCGTGAAAGCACTACGAAAGAAGCTCGGTGCCTTTAGTCAAGGTGTTATGGCGCAATCATGGATCGGAAGAAGCTTCGTGGGAGCCGTAAGAGACAATGCGACAAATAATACCCTCAATCTGTTTAGTTAGGAAATTTCGAGGACGAAATTTTATTTAAGGGGTAGAACTGTAACATCCTAGGAAGGGCCTATGCATTTTTCGATCAATTGTATGAAATGACAAGTCTTAAGTTTTATGAATAAATTTTTGATACTTTTGAAACCTAGAAATGAATGAAAATGGAAATGAAAATGAAAATGGAAATGAAAATGGAGATGGAAATGAAAATGGAAATGGAAATGGACATTTTTGGAAACTTAGACATTTTTGGAAACCTAAACATTTTTGGAAATGATCCAAAAATGGAAACTTGAACATTTCGGGAAACTTGGATATATGAGAGAAATAAAGGAGTTTTATTCACATAAATATGTGAATAATAAGAGATAAATAAAGGAGTTTTATTCACATAAATATGTGAATAATAAGAGATAAATAAAGGAGTTTTATTCACATAAATATGTGAATAATAAGAGATAAATAAAGGAGTTTTATTCACATAAATATGTGAATAATAAGAGATAAATAAAGGATTATTTTCTAATGAGATAATTGAGGAGATAATTGATGGATTAAAGGCTTTTATCTTTTAAATAAAAGAGATAATATTATCAAAAAGAGGAGTGGTGGCCAAGTAAAAGGACTCCTAGGTCGATAACTTTGGCTATAAAAGGAGGACAGGAGGGCTACTCATCAACATTTGCTCCTCTTCCTCTCTCTGCCGAAATTCTCCCTAGGCAAAACCCTCTCTCTGCCAAATTTTCATTAAGCAAAAATCCCTCTCTTTTTCTTCTATTTTCTTCTCCGTTCTCTTTCATAAGTTGAATCTTTGTGGATTCTAAGAAAGAGGGCAATCATCCACAACATCAAAAGGGGATCTTTCGGAAATCTAAGGATCTAAGGTAAGGATTATAAATATAAATATGTGGTTAAAGATTATGATTCACGTTTTCAAAGTTAGATCTAATCTAACACGAAGTTATAGGATTTCAACAGGCTTATAAAGGAATCCTCTTCGATTTGGAATCCCATCATAAGGTAAGGGATATTCGCCAAGGCATAATTTGTTTAAGTGTTTTCCATTATTTCAAAAACCGAAAAACGACATGGTTACATACCTAGTATTAGCCGATTTCAAGGAAGAGGAATTCTAGCAACTGTTGGGACTTGATTAAATCAATTCGGCAACTAGGTAAGTAATTCTACTTCTAGTAGGATTTGGTTTTAAGACCAAATAGGTTTATTTATATGTTTTAATTAATGGCCGAATATAGGAGTGAAAGATCTAGATCGGTAGATCGCTCTCACGGAATTCACTAAACTATTAAGCGAAAAAGGTGTGTACTCTTACTAACTTTCAATAAATTGCATGGCAATCATTAAATATATAAATATGTAACAAGTATGTGAATGTGGCTAAGCACCACAAATGTGGTAAGGAGTACCTGTGCACGTTTCCTACTTTTGATAGGATTGTGAATGTGATATATTTTGAACATGTGATTAGTAACATGAATGAAAATTAAGTATGTGAAATATGTTATGAAATAATTGGGGCATTCGGGATATTTGTGGAGGAAGAAAGTGAAGGTGATGACTACGGTCTCACCAACGTAAAGTGGTGACTACGGTCACATAAAGTGAAAAGTGGTAACTTCGGTTACATCCAAAGTGAATACAATGTCTAATGACACAACATAAGTGGGCGATGAGCACGTCGATCGCAAATGATCGCCTTCGATGGTGTGTAGCGATGGACAAATAGGTTTGGATTTGGGTTGCATCATCCTTTATTTTGTATGAACATGATATTGATATGACTTGTATGCCCGATTTGTTGGAAATTAGTACTATGTACACATTGAGTTCTGTTGACTCACCCCGTTGGGGAATTATTTTTCGGTGATGAGCGAAGAATGGACCGGCCACAGGAGCTAAAGGTGGCCATGCATCGCTTGAAGAAACTATTTGGAATTTGGACTTTATGAAATTTTAGTACTTTAAACTTTATTTTGGGTTTGAATGATGTAATAAGGCCATAAGGCCCAATTGGATTTTCTTTATTTCCGTTTATTTTTATATGAATATGATACAAATTATGTTTGATTAAAGATAAGTAAATTTATTTCTTTTAAAATAATAAACCCAAAAATTATTTTGTCACCTTATTTAAGTTGGATTTCCAGAATTTATTAAATAGGTTTCAAATTAAGCCCAACCCAAAACATTTTTTTTAAAATTACACAAATTTTCTCTAAGTCATTTAGAACATTGAAAACCGATTTATTTAAGGAACATACCAGATCCGGTTCAAGCTCGTGGGCCGGGTGTGGGGTGTTTCATTCACACGACTGTGTCTCCGGGCCATGTGAGAGACTGTGACCATGTGCATCATTTGTTACCTTAAACATACAGACCACACGATCGTGTCATATGCTCATGTATGGCACACGATCGTGTGTCAATCAGTGTGGTACTCTACAAGGCAAGTTACCACACCAATGATCCAAATATACCACAGCCATGCAATAGACCATTTCTCAGCCTGTTAAAAGACATCAAAATCATGTCAAAATAATCCTTATATCATTCATCCTAAGTGCCTAACCAATATGCCACAACTGGTACCTCAAATAAAAAATTCATATCTTACCATTCATCATCATTCAGGCCTCAGTATTCATACTTAACATTCACACATGTTCATCATTTCAAATACCAAGATTTCATCAATAAAATTCATCTTTACTAAGTCTCAAAACTCATCAAGTAAAATCCACCATATTGACCAAAACATATGTGCAACTCATGTTACAAATCAACCAAAACAAGACCATCACTTCCAAACATTACACTTATATCCACATCAAAATGAACCAATACATAAGTTTCAATCTCATTCACATATGCATATCAATTAGCTTGAGTAAATCACATTTCAAGTTAGCTATTCACTTGCCACTTCATTTCACATAATAATACCAAATCATCCAACATCATCAACATCATTAGAACAAGATCATGAACATCCAAAATAATTTAAACGCAAATACAACCCTATATACAAGCCACATAACCAAATCTAGAATAAATAAAGATTACTAAATCAGATATTGGATAGTGTGAACACCAAGTTGATCCGAATGATACATTCCACAAAATAACCTATTCAGAGACATAAAAGCAAACAAGATAAGCATTACGAATGCTTAGTAAGCTCGTATGAAATTCATTTAACATACCTCGATAAATTTACAATTCAATTATGAAAACCTAATGTAACAAGTACGTATATCATTTGGAATCTTGTTACATCCACAAGTACTTCACTTGACACTTCCAGAAATTAATACATTATATTACACATGCTTATAATATAACAATTTATCTTTAATACTATCCAAAACACATTTGACCAATTATAACTCAAATCATTTTGTTTGTTTATCATTCACAATTTAAAACAATATAACTCACCTCAGTTCACATTTAATTAAATGGACTAGCTACTATACAGTTCCCTATTATCAAAATTTAACAACAACAGGTGAGATTATCACACACGAATAAAATAACACTTCCAACGATACCATTTAATCTATATAAAAAATCTTCAGCAAGTACAACATTTATTTCATTCCATTCTCATGTATCCAATGTAGATTCAGTATTCACATTATTTAAACAATTTCATTTCATATCACGTTTATTTTCATCGTCCGGAGAACTATAATGAATATACCTCGAATGCATGAGATAATAATGGTCACACAAGCTAACAATAGGGACATTAACCATTAGTTAATGCTACTCACACAAGTTGTCGAGAATCTACAACAAATGCTAGATTCTAGCCACTGGTATGGTATCCACCACTGGAACATAGTACCTGATAAATATAACACTGGCACAGAGTGCCTGATAATTGTAACATCGATACAAAGCATCTAATAATTGTAATCAATGGCACATAGTGCCTGATAAACCCTAATGATATGTCATTTGTATCCTAGTTATTCATTGAGTTCACAGGGGCCCTGTATCATGTATTCAAACTTTTTCATTCTTTTGAACATTTTTGTACACATATCAAATAACCATATACTTGTAATTTAAACCAATTAATATTCCATAATTGTTCCATATCATATAACCATTTGTATTAGCCACATATATTGTACTTTGCATTATAGTTCATTTGATGCCAATATTGTATTACAACAATTAAACTATCAAACAATTAATTAATACAATAATAAACAATCATTAACAAATTAAATCTCATACAAAATTTACCTAATCAAAACAGTCACAAACACTAATCCGAGAACTATTCCACAATTTTTTCTTTTTCGCGTTTATCTACCGATTAGATCAAATCCCAGTCAATTTGAATAACAAAATTGGTCGAAAGCTTGGTTTTCTTCTCAATGGAGAAACGGTGGAGAAAGGGAGAAAGAAAAGATGATAATGGCCATTTCCTTTTGTTTATGTTAATACCTTTTATTTATTATTTTTTAAAACTTAATTTAATATTAAAACTATCATATAAATTACTAGTTTTCAAGCATTAACCGGCCACTAGAGTTTACAATTGCCTAGTTGACATTTTCACTCTTGCAAAAATATTTTTTAACACATTTAGCTAATAAAAATCAATAATGATTATTTTTTTTACAATTTTTATGATTTAGTCATTGTACCTTAATTAACTATTAAATCAATCAAAATACAATACCAAAATTTAATATAATCTATATAAAAACTCTGTAAATATTTTTATTAGATATTTACAGAAATGAGGTCTCAATACCTCATTTTCAAAACCACTTGACTTTAGGGTCAAACCACTTGTACTTAGCTAAGTATCCAATTAGCAAAAAATTTCAGATCAAAATTCAATAAAACACTATAATAAACTTGTAAATATAATATTTACTGACTCGATCATCAGAATACGGAGTTTCGAAACCACTGAAAAATGGTTGTTACAACATGTTAAGCATGTCTACTATTTTTGTGTTGTCCTGTTATTAGCATGCCATATTGTGTTGCACGGGGTGGAACGATTGAAAGGAGGAAGTATTGATAGTTTAATAATCTGCAACACTAGTGGTTTATCCACGAATTTACTGGCAGCTTTTATCTGCAAACATGTTGTGCACTCATGACCTACTGACAATTTATCTGCAAACACTAGTGGTTCGTCCACGAACTTACTGACAGCTTTTATCTGCAAATACGTTGTGCATTCACAACCTATTGGCAGTTTATCTACAAACATTGGTGGTTCATCCACAAATTGGAGTGTCCGGGTTAAAAGAGTTTTGGGGAACTCTTATTGTGAAGTGTAGCGGTGGGGTATGACCTTTTTTGTTAAATTGCATTGCATTGACACTCATAAGTATGCTCAAATGAACTGTTAACTTTTGTTATATTATACGAATGCTATTATACTAAAAATTGTTATTATGTTTGCTTTGTTACTCTACACTGATTTTCTTGTGATGGAACTCACATTGAGCTTCATAGCTCACTCCCCTTTTATTTCCATCTCTACAGATAACCTATCAGGTTAGGACGCAGACATGAAATCCGGAGGGTCTCAGCTCGGATTTGTTATATTTTATATTTTAGATTTATTATTTTATATTTTTTAATTCAGAAACTATATTGCTTTATTTTTGAACTGTGGCGTGAGACTTAAGATTTGAGTTTTTATAGTATGCATGACATTTAATTTGATTTTAGGATATTGAAGTTTGGATATTAATTAGTTATGCATGAACTTCGATTTCTATTAAAAATATAAATAGATATCACTTTTTCCGCTGCTAGAATATAGATAAATTCTGAAATAAATAAACAAACTGGAAATTCACTAAGTTTTCAAAAGTAGCTACTATTTCAAGAAAAATGTTAAATTTAATTGATTTTTGTCAACTCGTGAATTTTTCAGAAAATAGGCTAAGTTTTCTCCTAAGATGAACAAATGCTTCCAAATAATTGTTTTAAAAAAACTCTGATAACTTACTGCGTCATTTCGGTGGTCAATGTAATCTTTCGAATTCGAGCCTAACGTCTAGGTCAGGTTAGGGAAATTACATTCGGATTGTGGATATCACCGATCGAGTTCATCAGGATCTTTGTGACTCGGATACTAATGCCCTCTCAAAGGTGTGTGATTTTTAGTAGTCGGAGATCTTGATGTGCTTTGCGATGTCAACGACAGTCCTCTTGGACTCTCCTCTTATCTTGGCTTCTCCTTGATAGTAGACTTGTAGGTCGAGAGTACGATAATTTCATCGAGGATGGGGTTCTCGTTTCCTTTCCTCATCCCATTGCAACTATTAATGACAAAGTGGAAAAATATGAGATTAGTGTTTGTCTCTTTTCGGGTTGGGTTGGGCCATTTTAGCCCCTGTACTTCATGATGAGGGGAAGTGAGCAATTAGAGTTTTAGGTTGGTTAGTTTAGTGGTTGGAGAGACAATCATAAAAATTTATTATTTTCTTAAAAACATATTTTTTTTTTCAAAATAAAGTAAAATAGTTAAAAATGCTTAGTCTTCCATCTATTCCTCTTAATGGATACTTTGGAAGTAACAAAAATTCATTTTAATAAATTAAAAATGAATTTTGTTTTGTGGAATTAATTTTAGATACTAAAATTAAACTTAATTTAACCTAATCTTTGGATAATACACAATGGATACTTTGGAGGTAATAAAAAAATTATTTTAATAAATTAAAAATAATTTTTATTTTGTGGATTTAAGTTTAGATATTAGAATTAAACTTAATTTAACCTAATCTTTGGATAATACATGATTTTGCACCTAATCAAATTTTCGAACCCAAATTTTATTTCCGTAAATCTTTTTTTTTTTTTATGAATTTTAAAAATTTTATAAAGATGATTGTTTTGTGACCAAAAGCATTTTAATTAATTTTATAATTTTATAGGTAACGAATCCCACTAAAATAAACAAGAATCTTATAAATTACACCTAATCAAAAAATATATTTGTGATAATTTTATGTTTTTAAAATTCATATAATTGTTTAAAAACTATTATGCACTACACCAAAACAGACTTTTAGCGGCGTTTTTAGCGGCGTTTGAATAAAAAAGGCCGCAAATATTATACATTAGCGGCGTTTGAAAGAAAACGCCGCAAAAACTTGAACAATAACGGCGTTTTTGTCACAAACGCCGCTAAAAAGGAACAATAGCGGCGCTTCTGTAAAAACGCCGCAAAATTTTCAGCTAATTTTTGAGCTTTAGTGGCGTTTTTTATAAAAACGCCGTAAATTTTTATTTTATTTTAGGGTTTATGATTTAGAACTTAAGGTTTAATGTCAATGGTTTAGAGTTTTAAGGTTTATGATATAATGTTTATTATTTTGGGTTTAGGGTTTAGGGTTTAGGGTTTTATAGTTTGGGTTTAGGGTTTAAGGTTTAAGGATACTGTTTGAAAACTGAAAAATATTTAGAATTTACTGAGGTTCATGCCATTTTGTACTACACCCATATTATTTAATATAAGAATATAAAATATATGTTTTGTACTACACTAACATTGGCCACATGAATTCCCAAAAATTTGGTCTCAGATTATGGTTCAATGTTTGCGGTTTAGAGTTTAGGGTTCGGGTTTTATGGTGTATGATTTATGGGTTGGGGTCTTTGAGTTTAGGGTTTAGGATTTAAGGTTTAGGGTTTAGGGTTTATGGTCTAGAGTTTAGGGTTTAGTGTTTGGTGTTTGTGGTTTAGGGTATAATATTTAGGGTCTAGGGTTTATGATTTAGGGATTAATCTTGGATTTTTTAGAATATAAATCAAAATAAGATAAATATAAATTATTATTTTAAAAATATATATATCAAAATGGGTTAAATCTCAAAAGCATACATGAACAATGGTTTAGTGTGCAATTGTATACATGAACTTTAATTTGATCCAAATCTTGTAAAATATTAACACAATTATTGATATAATTAACATAATTTTTTATTTATATATTTCATACATAAAAATTTATATTTATTCAATATAAAAATATATTGATGTATTTATATTTTAAAATAATGTGTATGCTTAAATCAAAATTAAAGTTTCAACTATACATTTAAACCACAATTAGAATTTCACATCTAGAATATAAATGAAATGGTTTAGGGTTTAAGGTTTACTTGAGATTTGTTAAATGATGAAAATTTTTAAAATATTCTAAAAATAAAGAAAAAGTAAAAATAAAAAAATAAAAAGTTTATAAAAAAACAAGAAATACATGTAAATTGTCATATAAGTTGTTATGTTTAAAAACTTAAAAAGTTTTAGTCATTATTTCCGTTTAAAAAATAACAGTTCAACTTTATTTTTTTTAAATTAATAATTTAATTTAAGTTATTTAAAAACTTGAGGTGAACTTTAACTAAAATAAAATAAGTATTAAAATGAATAAAAAAGATACAAATACATTACCTTTAAAAAAGATACTAATTAAAATAAAATAAGTATTAAAATAATCATAGTTTATTCACTATATTATACTTTGTTTTTATTTGTTGATAGTTTCAATAATAATCATATAATATATTTTCACATAAAAATAAAAATAATCTAATAACAATAAAATAATAAAAGGCACACAAAAATGGCGCTGTTTTATGTTGTATATTTAGTGGCGTTTTTAACAAGAAAACCGTAAAAAAATATTAAAGGTTTAAACGACACCGTTTTTTATTTGTTATTAATGGCGCTTTATATAAAACGCCGCAAAAAGTATGAATTACCGGTATTTTTACTTAAAACGCCATAAAATTATATTAAAAGAATGCAAAACGCCCTCGTTTATATCCTTGTTATTAGTGGCGTTTTGCTTAAAACGCTGCAAATGTGTTAATTTTTTAAAAAAACGACCTTCTTATACTTTGTATTTACTGGCGTTTTCTGTAAAACGCCACAAAATTGAACTTACACAAGTCCTTCTTGTAGCCCCGAAAATCTCCAATTCAGATTTCCTAATTTCCCAAATTCCCAATTACCGAAATTCCCCCTAATTTCCCATTTTCCCCCACGTTCTTCTTCCCCAATTTCCTAATTGAAATTCTTATAATTTTTTGTGTGCTACTGTTTTCCCCATAAATTTTTGTTTTCTTCTCTCCATCTTCCCCAAAAAGGCCGAAACTCCAGATTCCCCATATATTTTGGTTTTCTTCTTATCAAGTTTGTGCTCGTAACAGCAATTTGGGGAAGAATTCGGTAAGTTTCCCTTGAAATTTACACACCCACTTACTCGTTTAGTTAACAGCAATTTGGGTTTAGGGTTTATAATCAATTAGTTTTACTTGTTCAGTAGAAATACATCGGCAATTCAACTTAATCTCTTTCAGCCTCTTTTTTTAATGAAAATTTTGATCGTGTTATCTTGGTCTTCCATCTTACAATTTTTTTATGCAATTTTTTTTTATCTCTTTCATCTTACACCGAGCTAAGACTCATCAGAAAAAACCAACCTTTTTCACTATAATACATTCAGATAGGATACTGCATTTCTATACATGTGTATGTTGTGATGAATCACTTGAATATGAGCTTGTCTGCATCCAATATCTATTAGTCATTGGTGCCTGAAATATCTAGTTATTCTCGTTGAACTATTAAAAGGAAGTCTTTCTAGAATAAATGCTAGACTAGTTTGAGCCTTGATATTCTAGGGGTTGTCAAAATTTGTTCTTTTTCTCCATCAACTGTTAGCTAGTTGATATGCCCTGTCAAAATTTAGAGTGGATACCGTAACTTGGAATCAGCATCTTCCCTTCCAATATAACTTAAATTTCACTCTTATGTATAATGACATATCACATTTAAGAATAATTTCGAATGTAAAACGAAAAATGAAAATGGAAAAGAAAACAGAAACATATAGAATAATAAGATAGATGCAAAAGAGCAGGGACACAATCTTACATTCTTTATGATGTGATTCCTCCATTGCCAGCCCCCAGCTATTTTTAAAGCTTCACTCTTTAAAAAGCTTTTTTTCTTTTTGTTTCTATATTTCACTTTCGTTTTCTAAAGCCTTTTATATTCCCACGTAATTTAATATTCCTCCTTTGTTCTGCTTTTGGCTCTTTTATTTATGTAAATTAATGTAGGTGAATCCTATGCTATGCAGAATCAAGCTTTCTTTTTTCCCATCATGCCAACAAAGTAGTCTAAATTCCTTAATTTTCAATCTATTGTTGCCTCGTAACGTGACACGCTGCTAGAATTGGAATTCGCTGTAGGCTATGATTTAATTGTGTTGAGAATAAGTGCCCCTATAGAGCAGCAGCCTGCTATGCTGCAAGGAACTTTTTCTTTAAAGAAAATTCGGGAAAAAATCATAAAATTTTTAAAGACAATTACAAATCTGACAAAAGAAAATTATTTATTGTATAAAATTTAATTATTTATTGCTTCGCGTACTTTCACATAAACATGACATTCTTGACATTTTTCTTTTTCTTTTCGTAGTGCTTGTATCTCTGTTATTTTTGAATCTTAGCAGATGCAATTTATCCGATGATGGATGTGAGAAGCTTTCTAGTAAGTTTCATATTTACCCATTCCATGTTTGTAGAGTTAAAAAATTTGTGAGATGGCCTTTGACTTATGGGTATTTTCTTTTGACAGAGCTTGGTAATCTGAAAGTATTGAACTTGGGTTTCAATGACATCAGTGATGCATGTTTGATACACCTAAAAGGTGCTCTCTCACGTTGTTATATAGCATAATAAACTATGTATTTTGGTTTGATATATGTCGACTATACTATTTTGGACATCTGATAATGAGGAGGATATTGGTACAACTGAAATTATTTATCTACATAATGAGATTATTCTTTCTGGAACATGTTATAAAGTGTCTTGTGATATATGTATTTTTTGTGAAATTTCTTAAATTACTTTCATGGGACCTACAGTCCATTTCTTTTGTAATACTTATTCAGGTTTGACAAATTTGGTGCTAATCTGGAAATGAAATGGCCATATTTATTTTGCAGATTGTTCTACCCTATTTTCATCTGCAGATTGTTCGAACTTAGTTTCTTCCGCAGATTGTTCTCCGTTAGTTTGTTGGTAAGTTTTCACTGTTTAGATATAGTTTCTTCCGTATTTATGTTTGGTTTTTAGTCAGTTAAGTGATCCATATGTTTGGTTTTTAGTCAGTTAAGTGGTTCTTCTGTCTGTATGCTTCTGTCCTCTACTATGATGGAAAAGCATGGTTGAAAAACCTGACTTTAGAGCGGTTGGTCAGAACAGTTCAACCGGGAACCAATCACTTGTCTGGTTCTGTGCTATTTAAGGAACTGAGGGTTCCTTGAACCAGCTTTAAACTGGTTCAATCTGTAAAAAACCAGGAAAAATTTTAGTTGATCTTTTATAATTTATTTCAAAAATCTTTTTGTGAGTTATGGAATTTAAACCGATAGCCTCATAGAATTATATTAAAGACCTTAGGGTAACTAAATGCATATTTTTTTGTTTATTATAAACAATGTTTGATATCTTTTAATATTAAATCTATTGTTTAAATGTTTAAAAAAAAAGTTGAATTGCCTGGTTTAGGTGCTTGAACCCTAAATTGGAGCTCTGCTGGTTTGACCTCCTATTTCTTCTTTTTTTTTAAACAAACCTTGCGGAAATGTGTCTTTCAGCTGCTCATCTTTGATATACTAATTTCAAAGGGAAAATGACTTGTTTATAAAAGCCTGCATCATGATTTTTCTCTATACAAATTTCAAAGGAAGAGGCTAAACAGTAAGTTGTTGGCAAGGGTAGGAGTGTAATATGTATATGAACATGTCTTTGGAATTTTCTCGTTATCTTTATATATTACCTTCCATGTTTCTCATAAAATTCTGTATCTGTATATAGGAATAGGTAGTATGAAATTGGATAATTTTCTTTATGTTTCAGTTTTCTTTGGATTGGTTGTTGGATTTCTTATATTTATTTCTTTCCTTTGTTCTGATTGTGGCTTAAACAGAATCAGGCTGAAAAGCCGGAGCATGAAAAAGGTGCTGTTAAGGCTTTCGAGATTTTATGTGCTTTCTACTAACATGTAACTTTTGTTGCACATTCCAGGGAACACTCTGATCAGTGGCAGAGCATATTAAAAGCTAGGACTGAAGGTCGATTATTTGCAAAGTTGAATTGGCCTAGAGATCCTGAGTTGGTATGTTAGGGTTAAGATCACTCTTTTTTTTGGTTGCTTTGCTTCTGGTGACATTATGACACTTCTGTTAATATGCAGAAAGAACAAGTCAAAAGATTGTATTCTCTATCCAAATACAGTTAAAGTGAGTAGAATTGAAGAGGACTTAGATCGACTACTGAATTGACTATTTTTCTTTCAGTCAAAGAATGTGAGTATTAGTTTTTAGTAAATAGCATTTTGTAATTAATCAATAGCATTTGTTAATTCATATGTTGTTTGTATTTCAGTTGTTATTTGTTATAATTTTATTTATATGTAATATTATAATTTTAATATTGGTCATGTTATATAATTTAACTATTTTAAATGTACTATTATTGTTGTTATTTGTTACTAAAATTTTGAACTATTTTATGTGTATTGCAGGAAAAATGCCTAGAAGACGATTACGAGAGTTAAGTATTGTCCAAAATACTCCAAATTCAGAAGAAGCAAATAGTGAACAGCAAACACTTGTTGGATCTTCTAGTCTGCCGGACATAGATGACGAGCCTGGAGAATTTCAAAGTAATGTTAAGTTTATTTTACATGCATGTTGAATTTTATTATTGATTCATTTTTCAATTTTAATATAATAATAATATATCATTTTTCAGCTGAAGGTGGTGGGACGCGAAGAGGTCGGGGACGTACATTGCTTAAAGATTTATACGACCTAAATCCTGTCGAGCGTGTTAAAGTAAGGAGAAACAGTCATGGCCAACCTGTTGGATCTGAAGCTCGACTGTTAGCAGGCTATTTGGGCATTATAGCACGAAATGCCAATATGTTGCCCATTAAATACGAATCATAGCACGTTGAAAAAACAATATTTTAAGAAAGACATAAGCCTCGACGAAAAATTAAGAAATGTCCCGCCGGAAATATTGAGGTACCAATGGAAAGATCAAGTTAGATTTTGGAATTCAAAGAAAGAAGAGGTATTATGTACTTCTAAAGTCTTATAAATTTTTCAGTTTATAGTATTTACTATATACATAATTCAAATTTCATTATGTAGGACCGTGAGCGAGTTGGAATAAGCAGCAGACAGAAACAAAATTTCATGCACACGGCAGGGTCTAGAAGTTTTGCTTGTGTAGCTGAGACCGAGGTATTATAATTTATTAATTCTGTCAAATATTAATGACTTTATACTATTAAATTATATTTTTTCTGCTACAATGTAGGAAGTCTCGTCTGGTCAAAAAGTTGGACGCCTTCAGCTTTTTGACATTACGTATAGGAAGAAGGATGGATCTCCGATGACATCCGAAGTTGCAAAAATTATGGTATATTTATTTAATAAAATTTGATTTATTATAAATATTTCTAATGTTTAATTATAATAGTTTAATTCATCGTTTGTAGTTTTAAATTTATAATGTTAAGTTATGTTGCATTCCTTCTTATAATATATTTCGTTTCTAACTCTTTCATTGATTTATTAGGATAAACTAAAGGAGAAGAAGGCGGAGTATGAAGCGGCTGCTTCGACTGATAGTTCTGTTAATCTTGAGGATATTGATAACAGAATTATTACCGATGTTTTGGGACCTGAAAGGTACGACTGCTTCGACTGATAATTCTGTTAATCTTGAGTATATTTATAATAGAATTATCACTGATGTTTTTGGTCTTGAAAGGTATGGTCGGGTTCGATTTCAAGGATCTGGTGTTACCCCGACCCAAGATTTTGGATCCGGCTCCCAACAATACATGCCTTCCGGGAGTCAATCTCGTGCTGAAGTTCAGAGGCTAAAAGATCAGATAGCTCAGATGCAAGAGAGCACGGTTGAGCAGAGGCAACAAATTGCTGATGTTCAAAGAAAATATAAAGAACTCCAAAGAATGCTTAGAGCGGATGCAAGCGCAAAGATGAGGAGGGAGGCGGCGGCAAATGCGCGAGGAGGCAGAGGCAGCATCGATGCTAGCAGAGCAGAACAGAAAGTACGATGAGCTCTAGCTACGACTTTTTATGATGCATGTTTCAGACAGCCGCGAGAAAATCGCCATCTTAGACATTTAGTTTCTCGTTGTAAGATTATTTTAACATTATTACATTTAACATTATTATAAGAATATTTTCAGTTATAATTCATTTAATTTATTGAATTTCAAGTTTTATTTAGAATTAATGCATTTGGTGTGATTTTTATGCTACATTTGCTGTTTTGGGTTGGAATTATATGCTATATTTACTATTATTGGTTGGTTTTAGTGCAGGAGGGGTATGATATTAAACAAATTGTACATTGCAAATCTGTATAAATTAGCGGCGTTTATGAAAAAAGCGTCGCTAAAAGTCATGACCTTTAGCGGCGTTTGTGGGGAAAGCACCACTAAAGGTCATAACATTTAGCGGCGTTTGTGGGGAAAGCGCCGCTAAAAGTCATGACCTTTAGTGACGTTTTTTTTCTCATAAACGCCGCTAAAGTTTGCGGCGTTTGATTTAGCAGTGTTTTTGCGGCGCTTCTAAAAGCGTCGCAAATACTTTTAGTGACACTTATAAACGTCGCTAAAGGCAAAAAAAACGCCGCTAAAAGTCTGTTTTGCTGTAGTGATGATAACGTCTAGTTTATGAATTGTTTTATTGTAATGTTAAAATAGTTAACATAATTATTATAAAAGTATTGTATGATAATAAAGTGGGAAACTAAAATTTATGAACTAATATACTATCTAAAATGTAAAATTATTATAAAAATAGTGTAATATATTTGATAAGTTGTTATTTTTTTAATCATATTGATAAGATATATTATTATTTTTAAATTTATAAAGCTTTCATACCTAAATAGGCGGACTATAATGAATAAAATGGATGGTTAGAATTTGATGGTAGATATATTCCATGATAGATAAAAATGGTTGAACTAAGACAAAGTGTAGTGTTTTGATTACTCTCTAGCTAAGATTGTGAAAGATACTGTGAAAACCTCTGTTAAAACTCCAGACTTAGAATTGTTAGTGAACCTAAGCTAACTCATAAAATTTCTGAAACAGTAGATTAGTATAATGAGCATAAGTAGCCTTATTGTGTGAGGCCATGTGGACATAGCCGAGCGACTCGAGTCGAGTCCTCTTCTCGGGGCGATGAGCTCAATCCGAGAATTTATGAACCTGTAAGGACGCTTAAATCTGAGAGCGATAATCATGAAATGTGGGGCGCTGCGGTGCCCGAGTTGTGTTCAGTGATTCGCAAGGGTCGATTAGACTCAATTTGAATCTGTGGGTCAAAATACCAAGATCGAGCAACTCCAGACTATGAGGAGAGTGTGAGTGCTCTTGATCCAAATCCGCGTCCGAAGAATCATTAGTGATTTATGTGATGTGCTCTCTTGATAATTTGCGTTGATGAAGAAAAGTCGTTAGAAATATTGTTTGTTTTTGTATTAAAATTGAGTTGCGCAGCGGCAACGTGGTGGTCTGTATGAATAAGAACATTATAGATTTTTTGGTTTAGGAAGTGATGGGTCTGTGGGAATTTCGGGGATGAAATTCTTTTAAGGGGGAGAGAGTTGTAACATCCCAAAAACTGGGTAAGAAGAAATTGAGTTTTGAAACCAAGAGTGCTCATCTCTCGATTTGAGTTTAGACTTCAAAATTTTTTATTTATAAGTAAATTGGTTTGGTTTAGTGTTCTGATTATGTATGTGAGGTTCTGGGTTCAAATCCTATCTCTTAAAATTTTGCTACTTTGATTAAACCCCTATCTTTGGACATGTGGGTTATAAGTTAAATTCAGTCAATTAATATCAAGAATAAGCCTGTTGGTTCACAAGTTAAGCTTTTATATATCTGGTCTTGTGTTCGAATCTCTGCGTAAGCATTTAGAGAATAATTTTTATGCCATTCTGTAAAGTTAGTTTAGTTTTTCAAAAACCTGTGAACTTCCTTTCCATATCTCCAAAAACAAAAAGAAACATTTTCCCTTCCCTTCTAGGTTCTTATCTTTTTGTTTTTCTCTTCTTCATCCCAAATTGTGCATTTCTATTCTTTTGCCTTGGCAAACTGCTATTGTATCCTTCTATACTCGTTACACTAGGTCCCAATGTGCCTTTAATCTTCAGTTGAACAGTAAGCGTCTATCACCAAGTTTTATTTGCGTAAGTTTGAGATGAACGAAGTTCTATCTCTTCTTGTGCAGAAACAAATTTCTTATTTGTGTAAGTTCTATTAGGCGAGGGTCTTAAGAGTAACATTTCTTCAGCAATTTGAGTTTCTTATTTTAGGTTATGAACGAGGGTAAGCATTTAACTTCCATTGAACTTTAGGCGTAACTTCAGTATAGATGCTAAGTCAAGTATTTTGACTCAGTTAAATCGTCTGATTTGGTCAATGTAATGTCATTTTTAGGTTTTTGAAACGTCTCTGTGCTTATCCGTCAAAGCTGTATAAGGTGGGTACCGATAACCCAACTTTCGTTCTGAGTTAGTAGTTGGAAAAACTGACTGTTGACGCCATAGGACCATGTGCCAGGCTGTGTGGCAGGCCGTGTAACTCACTGTTCATGAAAATTGGAGGCACACGGGCTAGGCACACAGGCGTGTGCCTTGGCCGTGTGTGGTTATGTGTTATGCAGGATTCACAAGGCCAATGACACGGGCGTGTGTCCAAGCAGTGTAGCTCACTGTTTGTGAATTGAGACCACACGAGCAAGTGATACAGGCGTGTGTAAGGCTGTGTGGGACACACAAGCAAGCACACAGGCGTGTGCCACACCGTGTGGATTCACATGGGCCAGTTCTCTAGACCATGTGAAACCACACGAGTGTGTGAAGCAATATTTGGAACTTTTCCCTCGGACCACAAGCGTCGTTTGAAACGAATGCAGGCCTGTTGTGGGGTCCGTAAGATTTGAATTAGGCTAAATAACTTGATATCTAACAATATAATAATGAACAACTTACGACTGTACATATGTCTGCTATGTTTGAACCTAAGTAAGTAGGATCTGTCAAAACATAATGTGCTATTGTCAAATGTATGCGAATTATCACGGTACGATTTGTATTCTGTTAAGTTTGTTGGTATGCCTTTATGTGACTCTGTTGCTTAAGAACATGTGATATCCGAATATATTGAATTGATTGACATTGATTCTGATTTATAACGATGCATGTGATTTCATGGCAAATCTGATATTATTTGTTAAGTTTCGATAAATCTGCTTTATAATGCATGGACTCCATGCCTACTAACCATGTAACTGTACGATAACATGACTTACATGCTTAGCACTCTGCTTTTGTATATGCATGCCACGACACATTGCTTGGGACTTGGGATGATGTGAAATAAGGAAGTTTTTGGCAGTTTGATTATCTGCATTATTTGGCGGTCTATCCATGTTTCTGTTTTGGTAGCTTGGCTGTAATTTAGTGGCTTGACCACATGTATCTGATCTGGCAGTTTTAAATGCAAAATTCTAGTGGCACTATCCACGGTTATCTGTTGGTGTGATTTGGCTATACGAGTTCTGCAGGAACTTTATTTTGGTGTGTAGCGGAGTTGGGTAGGATGTTTTCTAATAAATCTGCATTCTGATTGGTTTTGAAAAATACCACATTTGCATAAACATACATCCTCTGCGTAGCTCTGTTCCATTCTGCTCTATCCTGTGCTAGTGGGTTTGTGTTGTTCTGTTATATTAGCATGATGGCAACCTCTGTGATACTCTGGTGATAAACCATAAATTATACACATTTTTGACCCCATGCTGGCTTATTTTTGGATGAATTTTCTTTAGATTCGGTGAATTCGATGCTCCTAATCCTTTAATTTCATGTTTTACACTCAGGAGAGCTTAGGGAGTCGAAAAGAACGATAAACGGGCCACAAAGGGACAACATGGGCCTACATCAGAATTCAACACGGCCTGGACTATAGCACACGGGAAGATCACACGGCCGTGTGTGATGAGCAGAATCGAGCACGGGCTAGGTTATAGAACACGGCTGTGTGTGACAAGCAGAAATCAACACGGCCTAGACAATCATACACGGGCGTGTCACACGGGCGTGTCCCTGCCGAACCCAAGTTTAATTCTATTCGGAAAAGGCTACTTGTGGGCCAAGAAAGGTGTTTCAAAGCCTATACAAACACACTAGGAGAGGACCTAAAAGAACACAGGGAGTAGAAAGCAGAAAATACTCGAAGACAGCCATCGGGAGCAGCTTGGAAGAAGGATCTCCATCAAGACTGAAGATATCCTATCAATTTCTCTTGAAGTTTTTGGGTTTTCTTATGTTTTGTAGTTTTCCTTATTTTAAGATGTTTCCCTCTATCAGTATGAACTAAATCCCTTAAATACCTAAGGGGATGAAACCTAAGACGGATCTTATTACTATTTGATTTATAAGATAAATACTTGTTCTTATTCTTAATTTTGAGTTCTTATTCTTATTTTGATAATTCAGGTTATTGATTCAAGTCGAATGTGCTTATTCAGAGGAGCAAAAGTCCCTGTTTAAGAGTAGATCAACACAATTAAGCGGAGTTGAATGCAATCCTAGATATAGGACGACGTAAATCTACCAGATTAGAGTCAAATCTAATAAGGGAATCCATAGATCGAGTTAATGCGACAATAGGGGTTTTAATTAGAAAGAGATTTCAATTAATCAACCTAGAGTCAGTTGTTTTTAGTCTTGAAAGAGATATTAACATAAATCAGGGATTTCTACGGATTAAGTCAAGTGAATAAATCATATGAATCAGAAGTAATAAGTGAAGTCTAGGTGGATTCTTCCTTGGGTATTGCCTCTTTCATAAAGTTGTCTAAAAAGTATTTTCCCAATTCATTCTCTGTCGTGCTTTTAATTAAGTTTTAGTTTAAAAGAAATCACTCTAAATCTTAGGCTAGATAATAAGAAGATAGTAATTACTAGTACTCTTGGTCCTTGTGGATACGATATTTCCGGTCTTACCATAACTATACTATTAAACGATAGGTGCGCTTGCCTTTATTGTGATCGTAGTTAGTTAGAGACACATCATCTAGTCTGTTCCGTTCTGGTTTTATACTCGCTATTAAGTTCTCTTTGTTACTCTGATTTATATACTATGTTTTGTTAATTGTAATTGATGTTGGTTATACACGAGGCTTTATAGCTCACATTTTGATTTTATCTTTGTGTGTTCAGGTAAGCTCTAACTTAGGACTGGATGACATGCGGAGCTCGGATTGTTTTTGCACTGATGTAAATATATGTTTTTAATCCCTTGGGTTTGTAGTTTGATTCTGAATTTGTTTTGGGTTTTTGCTAATTTCGTTAGTAACTGATAATTTTGAATGCGAAACTTCAAAAACATTTAAGTCGACCTAAATGGGTTTCAGTTTTCAAAGTTAAACTCCAAAAGGAATTTTCGCTACAAATCAAATAACAGTCTGAGTGTTTTCTAAATTCTTGTCGGAACTAGTTTTCAATGCATTGGTGTAACTCCTCCAGATTTGGCTTAAACTTCTAGGCCGAGTTTGGGGTGTTACAAAATTGAATAATATAATAGTGAGTTTGAGTACTATAACAGTAAGATTAAAATCAATGTTGGAATTAGTGTTTTGATGCAAATGCAACAATGGCGGTAAGATAAATTATAATATGAAAGCAAAATTACTATTAAGGACATTAAATTTAATTTATTAAAATATAAATTTAATATATATAATTATATAGTCTCTCAAAAAATAATTAATTATTTTTTAATAAATAATGTTTATAAGAATATTTTTCATATATTTAATTAATTTAAATAAAAATATTACATGTTATTTAAAAATCATGAACTAAATATATATTACAATAACAATATTAGAATAAATAAAGTAAAATTGTTGGCACAATGTCTAGAACTACTCATATTCCCTCCCCAACCCATAAATAAAAGGATAATGCGTTTCAACACACTCGACTCAATGTCATCATGCATTGGCAACAATGCCTATGCCAATCGAATTAAGATTCAATTGACTTTTCCCCTAGTAAATTCAATCAAATATTGCTAAAATTTTATTATCCACAAGATATTGCAATTCATCATTTAATATTTAGAATTACATCTATTCATTTCGTAAGAATCTATTTTCAAATTATCTTTTACATTTCCTTTTGAAATTATTTTATGGTGAATGAAAACTATAGTCCATAAAAACGAAGATATTTGAATGTTAGAAATTGTTATTTTGCAAATACGTAATAATATATATTTTAATGACATAATCTTTTGTTTTTGCAAAAAAAATAAAAATATATTTACTAAATAAATCTATCCTCTTTTTTCGAGATAAACAAAACCTTTAAGCCTTCAAACATATTTGCATTTTTCAGAACCTGCACCAAAAAATAAACACGCAAATAAATAAATAAATAAAATTAAACAATGTCTTTGATTTTTCTTCTTTGATTTTAGTGTTATAATTAAATTTAATTCCTAAAAAATATATTTGAGCTTACTTGGATCGACATGGGTGATTTGAGCAGTGCCACTAAAATCACAAGCACTATCAATGCCACCTTCCTTCCGGTAGTAAGAATTCATGGCAAATTGTGCACGAAACCTCACAGTGGCTGGATCACCGCAAATTGCACCTGGTTGAATCGGACTACAGTCGATGCCTTGACCGCATGCCCAATCTAGGTTCTTTTGCAATGCAGCGTCACTGGCTTCGGGTTTCGGCACACAATACCTCTTATCTTCGTCTTTCGCGCTCTTATCTTCACCAAGCAATAATTTACCCTTGGATGCAGCTTCAACGGCGGTGGAGGAGAAGAGGTGGAAAAAGACGGTGCCGAGGAGGAGGAAAGAAACACTGCTCAATGATTTCATGATTCTAACTTTATTTTTATTTGATCCTTGATTTTTATTTTGGGTTATAATTTGGGTGTATATATACACAAGATGAATCAACCATGGAATGTAGTCTATGATCAACATTTTGACATATGGGGAACGTTGAGAATTAACAGCTTAGTCCATTAAGGCTTTTGACATTTCAGAATATTCCAAAATTAGATTTTCAAATTATTTACCAAGTTTTCTTTCTTTTAACTCCTATTATCTAGAGAAAATTTGTCCATAAGCTTGTTTATCCCAATACATTAAACTATGTGATTATTATATACGGTGTTTGTTTTTTTTTTTTTTTATAAGAGTTAGAGATTGTGGTCTAAGTTAAATATATTACTTGACTACTTAATTTTATTTTTGTTACGTAAATATGCATATATATATATATATATATATATTTATAATCAGGGGCGAAGCCAGAACAATTTTTTAGGGGGCCGGATAAAATTTTAATTTTTTATAGTTTATATTTTTATAATTTATAAAGGATTAAATCAAACTTTTATAATTTTAAGGGGGTCAAAGTGTAATTTTACTTTTACTAATTTAAAATTTTTAAAAAATTTTAAGTGCTTAAATAGCAATTTTACATTTTAGGGGGGCTGGGGCCCATGCTAGCCCCCTGGCTTCGCCCCTATATATAATTGTCGAAACCATTTTTTAAATATTTGAAAAACGGGGATCGAATTTTAAAAAACGGAAATGGAGTCGCCACCAATCTCTTTTTACTTAGGTGTGATTGGATCACCTTGTAAAACGTTTTATTTTAAAACATTTGATTTTAGTCCATGAAAACAAGAAAACGGGTTCGGGAGTCGGTTACGTATGAGGAAGGGTTAGCACCCTCATAACGTCCAAAAACTGGTACCTAATTGATAAAATCATGTCCTAATGTAGAAAATTTGAAAGAATTTTAAAATTTGATTTCTTAGAAAACTTTGAACAATTTGAGTTAAAATTTGAGATTCCTTTGCTCCGAAAGAATACAAACATCACATCCAGCACGTTAGGACATGACATTTTTAAACCCTCGTAACAAAAATCATCTCATGATTTACAAAATTTTATCAAAAGGATATTTAGTTATTTAGTCAAACGAAAAATCGAAACCCAGCACGTTAGGGCACTATTTCCCGAATTTCTAAATACAAAATATTGTCTTATTTAAAAAAACTTTAGATAAAATATAGTATTTTGTAAAAATGCATTTTATTCTAAACAATGATTCATATGAAAATATCATGTCAATACATCATTAAACATAAGTACCCAAAAACTATCATGACATATTATCATTTCACATTATATAGGCAATATAAAATGCAACTAAAAACAATACTTACACTGAAGCAATCATGGATAAATGAAAGAATATGGACAAATATAAAGCAATAAATAATAAAAAAAAACTACAAAATAAATACGAAAACTTCTTATGCAAGACTAAACATTTTATGCAATGACATATGCCAAATAATAAATAAATTATTGCAAAATAAAATAAAAAAATATAATATACATATATTTTGGGATAATAAACAAAATACATTAATAAATAAATGATTTAGAACTTTAAATAAAAACATATTTATAATAACATAATATATATAAAAAAACTATATATATAAAAAAATATTATACAATATAAATAAATTTTCGTTAAAAATAATATATGATATAATATAATATTATATAATGTACCAAATTTTAAAATATATAATATAATAACTAATATATATATAAATATTAAAATAATATGTAATAAAAATAATTAAACCAAATGAAATAATAAATAATAATTATTATGTACAAATTTTATAATATTAATAAATTAATATATAAATACTAAAGAAAATATAGAATATTTAATATGATAAATAATTTAATAATAATTTAAAATAAAATAAAATAAATATTTTACAAAAAAACCAAAGAAAAAGGGGCTAAATAGCAATAAACATAAATAATAAGGACTAAATCAAAACACGCGTTAAATCACAGGGACTTATGAGGCAATTATGCTTTCTTTCCAAAACGGCGTCGTAATGAATTTGGCCCTTAAGGCAGCCCGAGGGACTAAATTGGAACAAAAACAGATTTCCAGGGCTAATTTAAAAAAATAAAAATACTAAATTGGACGAAATTAAACTTAATGAAATATCGGAGGGACTAAAAGTGTAAATTTCCCTTTTTTATAAAATACGTGGATCCTTCCCGGGTTTTCGGGTCAACGCGCGGATCCTCCTTAAAGACGACGCCGTTTTATGCTCATTGGATTAAGTGGAAACGACGTCGTTTCTATAGCCCTATATAAGTCGCGTTTTTAACAAAAAAAAACATTTGAAACATTCTTTTTTTAAAAAAAAAAACCAGAAAATCCTCTCAGTCCTCCCTTCCCCCATGCCTGGGTTCCGGTCATCGGACCTAGGCCACGCGCCCCACGCGCTACACGAGCCACCGCGAATGGTGGCCGGAGGCCAAACCTCAAATTTTCAGCGCCGTTGAAAGGTATACCCACACCTTTTTATTTTTTAAAATAGCATTTATATGTAAAAATGTATAGAAAATAAAAAAATATATAAAAAAGATCACCTCTGTAACAAAGCTTCTGTATTTTTATTCCTCTAGGTTTTTTATGAATATTTGTATTCTATGTTTTTTCTGTCTCTGTGTGTCCGTGTCTTTACAGGTTTGTTCTAGGGTTTTTATAACCCAAAAAAACAAATGAAAAAGGAAATAACATATTCGCTGCTATCTTTCTTTCTATTTTTGTAGATCTGGAGAGAGAAGTCCGGCGGTGGTGCGAGATTTGCGCGCGGATTGCGGCGCGATTAGTGGGCGCGAGGACAGGGGCTGCTTGCGGCGCCTAGGGTTTTCCAGAAACCCTAGGTTTCTGATTTCGCCTAAACATTGGGCCATTTTGGGCCGTTTGAGTCTAGGTCTGTTGGGTCAGTCTTTAGGTCTGGGTCTGAGTAGGTAATTAAGCTCGAGTGTAATGGGGTATTGGGTCTAGTTTTGGGTTTGTAAGTGGGCTCGAGTAGTTTAAGGTATTATTTGTAAATGGACTGTTTAACAAAAAAACCTGGACTTTATTATTTTTTTGTTTTTGGATTGTGTATGGGCCCGGGCAAAATGGGTTATTACAATAATAGCTTTATCCGATTACAAAATGCACTCGCAACAAATATTTCTAATAAATTATTAAATATACAAGTTTAAAAAATATCTATTGTTTTCAATTTGTTAAAATACTAGATCAATTATAATCAATAATTTCATCCAAGTACCAACTAAAGAAGAATAAGCAATATCATACTAAAATCGAAGATATTATTGAGATATCCAAGATAAGTTTTCAAAGCAGATAGATCCAATCTCCTTAAAGCAAGAGAACTAATTGTTTAATCCGATTTGATTCAATCTTCAAGATATGTTCCTTCAAATGAACCAATCTTCAAAAATTGAATATCACACCGTCTAAGATATCAACAAAGATTACAACCTAAAGATTTGCTTCAAAACATTGTCAATTTTAAATAAGGCAAACTATGAAGGTTATGCAATGCCAAGTGTAGTTGCAACTACTCATGGCACTGCTCATCACCTCAACAAAATATATTAATTTATTTATGTTTAAAATTTTAATAAAAGAAAATACAATCAACCCTTTCTATAACAACCACCCGCTATAACAACCAAATAGGTATACAACAAAATTATACCTTTTTTTTTTGGGTACAAGAATAGATTAGAACATGTCTAATTGAACAAGCTTAACAGCTTCAACTCTCATCCATGCTCGAATTATAGATATCCTTCTCCAACAGATCCCGCACAGAGAGGGGTGGACCTTCAAGTGTGACCAAGCAATTAATTTTTTCTTCGTCCATCTTAGCTAGCTGATCTACAACTTTATTACTATCCCGTGAAATGTGACGAAACTTAATTTGCCAATCCTTGGAGCACCATTCATGTATCAACCTAATTTCGACAATACTACTTATTGCTGCAAGTCCATTCCCAAAACATCAACTAATAACACATTATCACATTCCAATTCAGCCTATCTAAAACCTCTGTTCCGAGCTAATTTCAATCCTTCTAACACAACCTTAGCTTCAATAAAAAAGATATTAGACATACCTGTTCTCATTTTGAACCCAACAAGCCACCCACCGCTTGGTCCTCTCAGCACCCCACCTATTGCCGCCCTTGAACTGTTCCTTGAAACCGAGCCATCAACATTTATCTTAACCCAGCCAGTCGCTAGAGGGTGCCACCTTTCTTTGACATTGAATGAAAATGATCTTAATTACAATATTATTGCAATAAAATGATTAAATTTCATGTGAAAAAATCTATTATTCATATTTTAACAAATGAAAATAATCTTTAATGAGGGGATTTAAAGATATTAATTCAATAAGCTATTAAGTTCCCTAATCAAATATTCTACCATGAATTTGGAACATCATAAACGTATAAATTGATTACTTGAATTCAATAACTCATAATTAATTAATTATTTTAGTTTGATAAATGATCGCCTCGCCAACCTTCAGTGCACAAACACCGTGGTTGAGTAAGAATCAACACTAAAATAACAATCATATCCAAATAATTATGTGAGGTGTCTGCAAGTGTGACAAGTCAGTTTTAATATAATTTGTACAATGGGCTACAAGAGTACTCCGAGAATTCTGTGGATCTAACCCAAAGGAATCGATGATTAAGTGGATTCTAGCTAAAAACATGCAAATAAAGAGTCTAAACAACTACTCGCTAGATACTATAATACGGCAGGCCATTCAAGAGTGTGCTTATACCAATTAATTACCTAAAATTTGCAAAGGACTAAATTGTAAAGAAAACAAATAGTACAACTATCAAATACGAGCAAACACAATAACAGAGAGCGGTTGGTTGATTTCCGTATGGATGGTTGACTTTCAAATTAGGAATCTAAATTGTTATTACTCCTAAATTGGCATCATTTTACCTCTTGGCCTCAACAATACCAAATTGGAAAAATTAGTCTAGTTTATCTCTCGACCTCACCAACTAACTAGGGACTTACCAAATTGGTGCCCAATAAGATCTCCTCTTGGTCTCACTTATCTTAATTTTCCCTTAGGGGCGTCAATCCTAAGTTTTTAAGTCTATTTGATTTTGTCCAGTTTTGCAATTTAGTCCCCGAACCCAAAAATCAATTACCCAACATTTCCATCAATCAACTCCTAAGTATTTAGCCACTCATTACCATTTCTAAGCTAACAAACAATAAGGAAACAACCATAAAAACCATTGAAATAAAACTCAATAAATAAAAAAAGATGAAATGTTGGATTTTTTATAGATAAAAAGAAAGCAAACTGAAATAGCATTAAACTCAAGATTAAAATGGGATTACAACAAAGTTTAAGGTACTAAACATGTAAATAAACCTAAGTTATAGTTATAACTAACTCAGCTACCTAAGAAAATACTAGGAAAACAAAGAAATTGCAGAAAACTAAGTGCTACAACTATAGAGAAGACGAAACCCTAGAGAAGATGAAAATAAAAACTAAGGAAAACTATCCTAAAACGTTTGTCTAATATCTCCTCTCTCTCTCTCTAGTCAATTTTCAACTCTTTTTAGCAACAATTTTGACCCATTTTTATGACCAAAATGCCCCTCAATGTGTCTTTTTTATTGGTGCTTTGGTCAGATATGGACTATCCCTGATGTCAATTTTGTCCCATCACAATAGTGATATCGCGATACCCAGGCTTGAATATTGCAATACCAAGGAAAGTCTTGAAAATGGGGAGTTCCCTTGAAGGGTTGGGTATTGCGATGCCTAATGTGGATATCATGATACCCAACCTTGGATATCGCAATACCCCCTCCTTGGTGATGTTTTCGCTCCAAATCGGGCCACCATCAAGTTCCTACAACACTCAATCGATCGTTAGGGTCCAAATGGTGCATTTGGCCAATTTGAGTCTCAAAATAAGCACAAATATTAAAGAGAAAATCGACAAACTACGCTAAACTACGAAAAATATACTAATTTGCTCGAAAACATGCTCCTCAAGTATAACGGGGAAGCCTAATTTGACATATCAAATTATGGTAGACCAAACTCCCCTACACTTAACTCTTTTCTTGTCCTCAACGAACACACAAAACATACAAAAAGAGACGACCCTTTGGCTAAATTGGACAAAAAGGCAACATGGTAGTAACATTTCGAACTTGTACTCGAACTATCTCACATGCAACCTAAGAATGATATTTAGTTAACTCAAGTCTTCTTAAAGCACACAAAAAGTTAGTTCAACAAATTAAAATGCTAACAAATATAGAGGCAATTCAAATGATGATATGTACAACTATGTTATCCATCAAAATGGACTATGTGGATACATTAAGGATACATAAAACAATTGAAGGTGTTCATCCAAAGCAATACAAGCAAGTCAAGAGAAATGTTATGGTGGACTATTCAAGTCCCAAAGGTCTTCTAGGCTTGTAACGTGCAGAGGCTTAGGATGGTTCGAAATTCAAACAAAAGGTCTCTCTAAACGGTTTCAAGCACTAGAAATAGTGAAGCACATGACATTGTCCCCCATTTGCCCCCAAATTGTTCATAATGCTTGCCTCCTTATTTCTCCTTCTCTCATCTTCTTTATCTCTCCAAGAATTAGAAGGTACTATATGATATTAATACGTAAATTAAACTACAAGTACTAACACATTATGAAATGAAAAGATTCTTTTTGAAGCTCAAATTTGATTTGTCAATTGAGCTTTTTTTTTTTTTTTTTCAGCACTCTTTCACTTTCAATGTTTTTATTCTCACCTTACTTGTACTTACACAATTGGTTTTTCAAATTGAGCTTAAGTTAATTACTTGCAAATATTAACGAATTAGGACAATAAAACTCATATTTCAAACTAAAAGCTGCAATTAAAATTTTGTCCTTTTCTTTCCATTTCATCAAATGATTTATAGAATTATATTGCAAGATAAGGATCTATTTTTTTCGTAAAACATTATTTTAGACAGAATTTTTTTTTAACAATTTCAACAAATATTAATATTTTCATGACAAAAATCTATTTTTTTCCTTCTAAAATTCATTTTTAAAAATAATAATTACAAAACTCTTCAATCAATAATTGGTACTAGTATGGTTTTCATTGGCGGTGCATTGGGTTGATTATTTGATTGTATCAAATTATAGAATAAAAAATTTAAAAGTTAAAATATGCTTTAAGTCCCCACACTTCGTATATTTGAAATTTAGTCCTTTACTTTTCGAATTTAAAAATTAGGTTCAGTTGTTACCAATATTGAAATTATTCAATTAAATTATTTGGTGTGACATTTTGAAAAAAAAAATTCACTTGGTAGTCATGTAAAAATAAAAATAACATTGAAAATATTAATTAAGTATTTTTTTTCTCAAAAATGCACATTTAAACTTGTGATGGTAAACTAATTTTTTCTATTGAAATAGTGTTTTTTTTTATATTTTAAATTGGCATTAGCGTTTTGATTGAAATAGTTAATAATATTAATTATTTAGACTAAATAATGACATTATGAAAGTAGAGGGACCCAGTTATGTCAAAAAATAAAGTATATAGATTAAATCTCAAGTTTCAACATACTCTAAGGGCCAAATTTAAAATTTGACCATTAACTTATAATGTCAATAAAAAGTAATGCAAACCTGAAAGAAATAGGAAGCCATGTGCCAAACACTCTTAGGATATTCAAATTATACGTAACTACGTAATAATTTTAATTGAAAAGTTAACTATATTAATTATTGGGACTAATTAATAGCATAATAACAATATATTGACCAAATTATGTTAAGAATTAAAGTATAAAGATTAAATCTCAATTTTAGGTATAATAAAAGGACCAAAACTAAAATGTAACAATTCTTAAAAATGTAAAAAATCACGTGTCATAAAAAGAAGGTTCGAAGTATGGTTTTTAGCCCACTCATTGCGTTGTGTTGATTATTTGATTGTATCAAATCATAAAGTAAAAGCTTGAAGGTTAAAATATGATCTAAATCCCTATACACTTTGTACATGTAGAATTTAGCCCCCATACTTTTATTTTCATGAATTTAAAAATTTAGGTTCAGCTGTTACCACCATTGATATTCTTCTATTAAATTCTTTGGTGTGACATTTTAAAATTAAAAAAAAAAAACATTCACTTGACAGTCATGTAAAAATAAAAATAACATTGAAAATACTAATTAGGATTTTTATTAAAAACACGCATTCAAACTTGAGATGATAAAATTTGATTTTGATCGAAATAGTTAACAATATTGACTATTTAGACTAAACTAACGGCACTACAAAAGTAGAGGGACAAATTATGTAAAAAAATAAAAGATATAGATTAAATCTCAAGTTTCAACATAATTTAGGGACCAAATATAAAATTTGGCCATTGCCTTATAATGTTAAGAAAAAAGAATACAAACCTAAAAGAAATAGGAAGCCACATATCAATCACTCTTAGAGCATTTAAATTATATATAACCACATAATATTTTAATCGAAGAGTTAACTATATTAACTATTGGAACTAACTAATAATAACATTATAAAAGTATACAGACAAGATGATGTTAGAAATTAAAGAATAAAATTAAATCTTAATTTTAGGTATAATAGAACGACCAAAAACTAAAATGTAACCATTTTTAATAATGTAAAAAAAAAAAAAAAAAAACCATGCGTGTCAACAGAGGAAGGTCTTTTGGACCTTCTTATATATGATTACTAGTATCGATCATACCACACTTCGTGTTCGGTTAATTATTAATTATTTTGGGTTAACTTATAGAGTAAATACCATAATAAAATATACTTTAAATCTCTATACTTTTTATATATTTAAATTTTAGTCTTCGTACTTTTATTTTTAGGAATTCAATTGCTTTATTTTTCTAATTTAAAAATTTAGATCCAATTAACACCATTAAATGCGTCTGCAAAATTCATTGGTGTGACATTTTGAAATTAAAAGAAAAAACTCAATTAGTAGCCATGTAATAAAAAGATAGCATTATAATGAACTTTAATTTTACAAGTAATTTTGATAGTGGTAACAACACTTAGGAGTTACATCAACATTTTAATCAAAACAAAGTATGAAGTGAAAAGATTAAATTTTAGATTTGAGTGTAGTATAGAGACCAATTTGAAATTTGACCGTTGGTGTATAATCTTAAATTTGAGTATAATATAAGGACTAAACTTGGAAATTGACCATTTTCTTATATAATAAAAAAGTGGCCCACGAGTCAACCAAAGGACCATCCTTCAAAGATATGTGCATTCGCCATAACCTGCATCAAAAAATAAAGACGCAATTAAATAAAGAAAAAGATGTCTAAAAAAAATCTCACTTAAACCAATTCATCCTTGGGTTTTCTCAACTTTAAACCCATAATTTAATGGTATGTTTCCTTTGGATGCCATAATCTCACTCTTAAAATTTTCTCTCTCGACTATAGAAAAATCAAGACTGTTGAATAATTTTACGTATGAGGAGACTAAAATGATAATTAAATAAATAATTTAAAAAGTAAAGAACATTTTAAATTATATAAAATTGGTTTAATCGCTTTTTTTTTTTGATTTTTTATCTCAGTTTCAAACGGTTTATTCAGAAATTAGTCCAATCCCTATGATTAGGCCAATATAGTAGTCGATATCCCACTGGTAGGATGAATTCCTAGCCTCACCCCTCAAATAACAGTATTTGAACTTACTTGGATTGGTATCGATGAGTCGACCAGTGCCTTCAAAATCACAAGCATTTTTAGTTTCACCTCTCGTTCGATAGTAAGTATTCATGGCAAAATCTGCACGAGACCTCAGGCTGGCCGGATCATCGCAAACCGCTCCCGGTTCAACCGGACTGCAATCGATGCCTTGCTTGCATGCCCAATCCAAGTTTTTTTTCAATTGAGCATCACTAG
The DNA here is from genome assembly GCA_025698515.1 of Gossypium sturtianum. NCBI lineage: Eukaryota > Viridiplantae > Streptophyta > Magnoliopsida > Malvales > Malvaceae > Gossypium > Gossypium sturtianum. The sequence continues at coordinate 152,378,168 of CM046952.1, read as the reverse complement.
CTTCGGGTTTCGACACACAAAACTTCCTACCATCGCTTTGGCTTAATTTCGAACCACCCTTGGAAATTATAGGGGGTTTAGAATCGGTTTCAACCGCGGCGGCGGAGGAGAAGAGGTGGAAGACAACCGTGCTGAGGAGGAGGAAAGAAGCACTGCTCAATGATTTCATGATTCCAATTTGTTTTTTTAGTTTGGGTTATAATTTGTGTGTATATATAGAGAAGATGAATCAACCATTGAATGTAGTTTATGATCAACATTTTGACACATGGGGGACTTTGAGAATTAATAGTTTAGTCCATTAAGGCTTTTGACATTTCAAAATATTCCAAAATTAGATTTTCAAATTATTAACCAAGTTTTCTTTCTTCTAACTCCTATTATTTAGAGAAAAATTGTCCATAGAATTTTTTATCTGCATACATTATATAGGGTGTTTGTAATTTTTTTATAAGAATTAGAGATTGTGATCTAAGTTAAATATATTATTTGACTACTTGATTTTATTTTTGTTTTTGTTACGATAATAGCTTTATTTTGAAAACTACTATTGTTATTTATTGTAAAATATATAGGAATTATTGGCACTTATAGTAAATAATTGCTTAAGAAAAATATAGTGCTTGATGATCGAAGTGGCAGTAGAAGTGGGCATTTCAAATGGTATTGCAATAAACAATAGAAAAATAGAATACAGGAGAATTGTTTACGCAAATCGGTTTTACTATATTTGTGAGCCTAACTCAATAAGTAAATCTACTATTTTTAATCTAAATACAAGTGATTTAAGTCCTATCATACCCCGGTATAACAATCTCACTCTTCTATCTAAAGATCTTGATCACTCATCTCTAAGATCTTTCCTTGAAAACTTAGGTAACTTGTGTTTCATTCTCAAGGCACTCTCATATACAAGTTCCTCAATGAAGAGTAAAGCGCTATAAAAACTACTTAGTTCTAACTTACACAAGCCTCAAATATATAAGAGATTAAGGCTTGCTAAAACAAAGATCAATTACAATTAATATCCCACCAAAATAACATAATAAAAAGGCTTTACAAATATCCTCATAAAGACTAGAATAAATAAATAAAAATTCAAGATAAGTCTTCAAATCAATCACGTCAATATACACAAAATAAGGGATCTAATTTGCTTGATTCAGATTGATTCACTCTTCAAATATTTGTTACTCCACAAGATAAATTTTCAAATATGAGATAACACATGTTCACAAAATCATCCAATTTGTTGCCCAATTGATTTGTTGAAAAGATTATCAACTCCAAAAATGACAAGTTATGTTAGCCATCAAAGTGCTAACCGTAATGGCCACTTCTATTGGCACTTCAACAGCCACTTAAAAAGAACTTTCCTCAACAATAAACATCTATCAAGATTGAACAAAATTTTTATATATAAAGCATAAATTCATTTTTCTAAAGTAACCTTTAATCAATTTTGGTTTGTACAAATCTCATCAAACTTGAATTAATTAATACCAAACTTAGAAGGAAGATGGATGGGAGGTTTGAGCTACAAAAATTGAGGGGCCTAAAAAATAAGAACAAAGTTATGGAGGGTGTCGGAGTTTGTGCTTTGTGATTTTGTTTAATGATTAAATAAATGAAGTGAAGCATGGTGAAAAAAATACTTGGACAGAGTCGTAGAATGATGATGAATATCTCCAAAGGTCATGTCATTCGGTGCATAGTAATTGGTTGAATCTAGTAACCTTTGGCTCGATAGGACACGATCTCTCGCTCTTTTGTCAATCTTATACTTTGATCTATGACATGTACTATTGTCAGGTTCAAAACTACCAGGTTCAACTAAACATTTGGGAGACTTATATTTTTGGATTTGCTAATTTTGTGGGAATTGGGACTTAATTCTTTTGGGTTGGCATACCAAATTTTAATTTAATATAAAATATCATGCATGTTGATTGTATATCTAATTTTAATTTTAGTTTAATTTTCAAAAATTGTAATCTACATGTTGTATACAATTATTTTTACTACATATTAGATTGGTTTATGAGTTGGATGATCCGTTTAGGTCTGAAAGTTTGTCTAAAAAGTGGGTTGTTCATAGGTTAGGTCATCTATTTGTACAAAAATACCATACTCAAAAAATGGACTTGGACAAAATTTAAAACTTGCTTTCAAATTGGCCAGGCCTTATGTAGGAATTTTTTAGCCCGAACCTGGTCCAGATATATATTATGAGATAAAAGTTCATTATATTAATTATATATGTTAAATAATTATTATATATATTTTTTATATTGAATCATTAACCGAATATGGATGGATTAGGTGTCTAGATTTACCTTTCTTAATTTGGATCAAGCTTGGGCAGAAAATTATGTCCATTTTTAGGCAAGGCCTGAGCTTGAAAAATTGGTCTAGATGCTTTGCATGCGCCCAACCCAACCTCTAAACAAGTCTATTACATATACAAACAATTATATTTACTCAATGCAATTTTTAATTTATTTGTTTTCCTTAATATATAGAATTAAATCCAAAAAAAAATATGTATATAATTATACCAAATCAAAGTTTCATATTTATGATTACATTAATTTTTTTTGAACAATCACATTATAAGTTCTCATCATATCTGTTCTTTTTGAAATAATGCTTAGAACTACCTATAGCCCCTCTCCAATTCATAAATAATAGGATAATGCGCTTCAATGCACTTGAACCCATTATATTAAAAATCTAATACATTTTAATAGGTTTATGTATTTTTCAAAAACTTTATTAATGCAAAAAATTACAAAAACATCATTAACATTTTTTTCATGTTTGTCTCATAAAAAAGTCGTCATTAGCAATCCATTATGGTTTAGAAAAAAGAAGGGTAAATTACACCAACAGTTACTATTATTTCAATTCGGTTACTCAACTTTCAAAAAATAATAAATTAGTCCTACTAACCATTTTTCGTTACAGATGTAACAGAAAGATGATCTGTCATTCCACTGTGTAAACGACCCCAATTTAAAACCCTGGCTGGGCTGGGCAGTAAAAGAAAAAAAAAGTAGAGAAGAAGAAGAAAAAGAAAAAGAGGAGGAGAAGAAGAGAAAAATTCTAGAGTGGTTCAACAACAACATGAGATTGTGGATCACGGCAATGATAGTGGGGCAAGCTTCACAAAGAATATTTCCAATGGCGAGAACGATTGAGAGCTTTTCTTCACTGTATCTGGCCAAATGCACCATCTCATCTCATCTCTATTCTTCTTCTTCTTCTTCTTCTTCTTTTCTTTATTCAAATTGATCTGTTGTAAATACAAGAACAACATTCAAAGGAACAACTTACAAAATACCACAATGAAACATTTCCTACAATTGAAAACAAATATTCGACATCAAAGGTAATACTCACCACCAAGCCTTAAACATGTCACCAAGATTAATACCTACTACCGCCGAAGTTGAAGCCATTTCATTACCTTTCTGATCTACCATTGAAAATACTATACACTACCCACCTGCTTGGATCATATAGTATTCGTACTAGGTGCTTTGGATGTAGAACTTACCATGGTTTAGGGATAAAACGGTCTGGTTGTTGTTGTGGCAGTTGACTTCAAACCGATGTTCATCGCAGTTGGGAGGTTGGGTTGGTAATCGAAAAGGGTAGCTCATTGTGACATTTCCATAAACAATTGGGTTGCAATATTTTTTTCTGGTTTTAGCGACACAAGATTGGAAGCTGTGGTTTGGCGACACAACAACGGCAGTCACGAGGGCATAGATTGGAAGTTGTGGTTTGGGTTTTGGCATGATAGAATTTGGATGGGGAGAGATTGGATGGTAGAGAAGGAGAGAAAAGAGATTGATGGTAGATTGAAGCAAATCACCATCTGTGAAAACAAATATTGTTGGGATGGTGAAGAAGAAGTATAAACATATTGGGTCATTTATGAAAAAAGTAAAAATATTAGGCCATTATTAAAAAAACAAAAAGGAATGACGAAAAAAAACAGTCACTCAACTTTGTCTCGTTCAACGTGGCAAGTTAAATAGCCACATCACCTGTCCCGTTAGGCCTGTAACAGAAAATGTTAATGGGTGACTAATTTGTCACTTTTTCATAACGTTAGTGACTGATTTGTTATTTTTCGAAAGTTGAGTGACTGAATTGAAATAAAAGTGATTGTTTTGTCAATTGCATCAAAATTGAGTGACTATTAGTGTAATTTATCCAATAACTTATTCAAATCAATGATATAGATTATTTGAACTAAATCAAATATGTAACTAAATCATTTTCAAACTATATTGGTAAACTCTATGATAATTATACATAAAACTAAGATTTTTTTTTTTTTAAATAGAAATAAAGTGGTCATGAAGAGATCATAAAGTCTTAACTAAGAGTGTTTGATTGTGAGGTTTGATCTCGAGAATTCAATTCCCAATGGAGGAATACATGGTTACATTGTAATGGGTTGGGTCCCTTTACAAAGTTAAAAATCTTAATACATATAAACAAATTGAAAAGAAATGAGTTATATTGATACGTCGAAGATTGTTCTCATGATTTTATCTTTTGAAAAAAAAAGTGCTTCATGAGAGAAGATGGTTCTTTTTATAATAGTCATAATTTAATCTTTAATTAATCGATATGTGATATTTTCCTCTGTCAAGAGCAAGATGGATTGAGAATAGGTTCATATAAACAACTTCATTTGTTTACGTCCTCTTGGTGATGGATTGGACTGGTGAATATCTTTTCGAGCTAGTAAGTTGAGCTTACACTTTTTGCAAAATCTTTGATTTCGAGTTATTCTTTGATACTTCAGTTAGTATAAAAAATTTGTAATGGAGAAAATGTAATTAATATTTATTTTAAAAAAAAAAAAACAATAGCCAAATAGTAAGGTTAAAGAAAGAAAACTATCTAATTTTGGAATACTTTGAAAGGTGATGCATTAATGGATGAAGCTGTTAATTCTCAAAGTTTCCCATTTGTCAAAATATTGATCATAAACTACATTTTCCAAGTGTCCTTATATATATATATGCATAAATTATAACCCCAAAACAAAATCAAGGGTCAAATAAAATTGCAACGATGAAGTCATTGACCAGCCTTCAACTCTTCCTTCTCCTCTCAACCACTGTCTTCAACCTCTTCTCTTCCACCGCCGCCATCGGCGTTAACTATGGCATGGTTGCAGATAACCTCCCTTCACCGACCGAAGTTGCCAACTTCATCAAAACGAAAACTATTTTCGATAGCGTCAAAATCTTCGACACCAACCCTAACGTACTTCGAGCCTTCGCCAACACCGGCATCACGATGACGGTCACCATTCCGAACGGCGAAATCCCTAATTTGGCCAACGAAGGGGCAGCTTCAGCATGGGTGAACGCCAATATTCAACCTTTCCATCCACAAACTAAGATAAAATATATATCTATTGGCAATGAAATTGTGCTTCTTGGTAATCCGGCTCATATTAATGGTCTTGTGCCAGCAATGAGAGCTCTTACCGAAGCATTGCGTAAAGCTGGGCCTCAGTTCCAAGATATTAAGGTTTGGTACATGCTTTATATTATATTGTTCAGACAACTCTATAAATGATTTTTTTAATTATATTTAACGCACAAACAATTAAATTAAATTTACGAATTAAATGATGATATATCATAAAAAATTAAATTAAATTTGCATAACTTATTTTTTTTTTTTTTTGAAAACTGTTGACTGATATTATTATTAAAAGGTAATAGCCATCATCACACATCTTGGAAATGGGAAAAGAATCCTAACTCTATTGGCCCCCACAGGCGGTGCCATAAATAGCAAAAAAATAAAACAGACAAACAATTAAAAAATTAATCAATAAAACATTAAAAAACCACTACCTAAGAGAAAATGAAATGACACAATGACTATCCCTTCTTCCCTTTTTTTCAACTTGTATCAATTTGCATAACTTATTTTATAATGATGTATGATGATTTGATTCATTAATAGTATATAAAATACTAACACTTAATTATAACATTGGTTCATAGTTCATACAAGAAGGGCGAAGCTAAACTCGTTGGTAAGGGAATGTAATTGAAAGATAATACGTGATTAAGCGTGCTTAAACTCATTTTCATTTTTATTATTGCAAAAGTAAGGTAATTAATTAAATTAAAATTTGATCAACTTATTTTTAATATATATGAATAAATATTAAGTTTATACATAAACTTTGATCTAATATATAATTTGATGCAATTATACATATGAAATTTAAATTATAATTTACATGTATACATGAAACTTTAATTTGAATTCAATTGTACATATTTAAAGAATTCATATCAGATTAATATAATTATTTACATATACGATATATCAATATAAAATTTCATATATAAAATCGTACATAATCAAAATTCATGTATGACATTACACATTTGATAAAAATTTAAGTATAGTTTTCATATTTATCCATGATTTATAATGTTTTTATTCATTCATAGGTTACATCAGCTCATGCCCTTAACATGTTCCAAGGTCTAACAGTCCCAAGTTTAGCCAGGTTCAGGGTCGACCTTGCCGAAACCTTCTTCAAACCAGTGCTCCAATTCCATCAACAAAACAAATCCCCATTCATGATCAACCCATACCCATACTTCGAACTCAACGTCATGTCCAACAACATCGATTACGCCGTTTTCAGGAAAACCCCCGGCATTTTCGACCCCGCCAGCAAAAAAACATACAGCAACGCCTTGGATTCTCTTTTAGACAAAACCTACTCTGCCATGTCGGCACTCGGTTTTGGAGACGTCGATATCGTCATCGGCGAGACCGGTTGGCCTTCATTGGGTGATCCAGGGAACAAAGCTGCTGACATGGTTAATGCAGCTTCGTACAATGGGCATTTGATTAGGAAAATAGTTTCGGGTGTTGGGACGCCATTGATGCCTAACAGGAAGTTCGAGACTTATATTTTTGCTTTGTTTAATGAGAATCAGAAACCGGGTCCGCTTACTGAGAAGAATTGGGGATTGTTTCAACCGGATTTTTCGCCGGTGTATACGTCTGGTGCTTTGCGTGACGGTCCTCAACCTAATCTTAGTAATCCTGGATTTGATGTCGAAGTCAAGGTATGATTATACTTAAAAACCATAAAAATGTTAAATCGTGATTTTGGTCCTTATGTTATGTATAGAGATTTTTTAGTTATGGCATTGGATAGTACGAGTTTAGATATTTGCAAATATCTTAGTTGGTTTTGGTGGACTCAGATTTAAATATCTTAATTATTATTTAAAATGGATTCAATGTGAATATAAATATTAATTCTCATATATCTATTACTCGAATCCAATTTACTTTTTGTGGATAATGAATTTGGATTCGATTATTTGTTATTCGAGTATACTTTACATTTTTGGATAATGAAATCAAATATATATCAATATCCATTATTTCAAAGATAGTTAACAGTTTAGTATAGTGAAAAGAATAAACAGAATTTGACGTTTATGATTTGAATGGTTTCATTAATTGTTCTTAATTTTCCTCTTTTGATAAAGCCTGGCCAGCCACTACCAAAGCCGGTTCAACCAATGCCAGCACCACCAGCGGACAATGCTAAGAAGTTTTGTGTGCCCAAACCCGAAGCTACCGATGTTCAATTGCAGAATAACCTGGATTATGCATGCAGCCATGGAATCGATTGCCGTCCGATTCAAGCGGGTGGGTTTTGTTTTGAACCGGCCACCGTGAGGTCTCGTGCAGCATTTTCCATGAATTCTTACTTTAAGTCAAAGTTGGGTGTTGATAGCGCCTGTGATTTTAGCGGCACAGGTCAACTCACCACCATTGATCCAAGTAAGTATAAAATAATATTAGTTTCTTTTATTTCATTTTTTTTTGAGGTGGTAGGAATTATATTTTTCCCAAATGAAAGGTTAAAAATTGGGTGTAAGGGAGTCGAGCTAATCTCACATATTGATAAGCTTGAGTTTGATTTAAAATTCAAAACATAATATTCAATTTGAATTTAATAGAATATTTATTTTTAAGCTTGATCTCAAGTTGAGATACAATCAAGCTACTCAAGCTCGATTTTGCTTGTACATAATATAATTTAACAACATAAAAATATTTAAAATGAAAAGTTTGTTAAGGCTTGCAAGCTGTTTGATCCAAGTATTATTAAGCTAGAATTTTGTTCGATTGATAACTTGAGCTCGAGTTTAGCTTGATAATTATCAAATCAAGTTCAAGTGTTTCTTCTTCTTCTTTTTTTTCAAATTGAACTTGAATAGGGGCGAAGCCAGAACAAATTTTTAGGGGGGGCCGAATAAAAATTTAATTTTTTATAGTCTATATCTTTATAATTTTTAAAGAATTAAATCGAATTTCTATAATTTCAGGGGGGGCAAAGTACAAATTTACCTTTACTAATTTAAAATTTTAAAAAAAATTAGAAGGCCTAAATATAATTTTTTCATTTTAGGGGGGGCCAGGGCCACTGCCAGCCCCCCTTGGATCCGCCTCTGAACTTGAATATCTTACAAGCATTAGTATCTCATTCACACTCCTATTTGGATTATTAAAATTTTAGTAACGATGGATCTAATTAAGAAACAATAGTTTTTTTTATATATATTTGAGATTATTTGAATTGAATTTAGTCTAATTTTATACTCAATTTATGTAGTCTTTAGACTTTTGAAATTTAGTCTCTCTAATTTTAATTTCAAAATTATAGTTTCTCTATTTGTCTGATTTAAAAATTGAAGTCCTGTAGATAATACTATTATTGATTTTTGTTAAATCTGAATATACTATCAATTGAAATTTTTTGAGAGGAGGGCGATTCCTTCCAGAAACGTCTTCAAATTATCTTCTGTCTGAAGTCAATTGACCCTCACCAAGGCAATATTGTCCTCAGCTCGAGTCGTTGTTTTGTCTCCTGATTATGTCGAGAGCCCGAGCCTTAGGCAAGGTTCACAGAGCAAGAGCTCTTCGTGAAATCAGACCATGTATGACACTAACTACCTACCAATGAAATGGTGGTCCTACCACCATTTCCTTCGTAGGTGCCTGATCCAAAGAGGTGCTCATGTTTTGTGAATTTCGCTTACAACTCAGACTCTCGATAAAATTAGAAGACAAAATCTTAGGTTGACTTGGGGACAATTCCAACTTGTTGAGGAGTCTGTAAGCTCCAAATGGATGACACTTAAAAAGTTTATCTGAAAAGCATCAACCTCCCCTCAATAAATTTTAATTTTTAAATAGGAGTTTTGAATATCAGAATGTCACATATTCAATTATAACGAAAGTACGTTATTAGTCTTATCCATTACACTTTCTTTTTTAAAATTATTAAAGTAAATGAGTTAAATTCATGAAATTAAAAGAATGAGATTAAATTTCAAAATTTTAGTACGGAGATGTTAACTTCAAGTAAATAAAAATATTATTCTAATTTTATTTATTTAACTGTGAAATTATTTTTGATGCAGGTTATGGCAATTGCCGCTATGTCTGAAGAATTGGAAGTAAAAACATCAATTATTGAGTGACGAAATTTTGGTTTAGAATAGCTTTTACGAAAAAAAGTAGATCCTTATCATGCAATGTAAGATTGTATATTCTTTGATGAAATGCCAACATCTTTGTGTACATCTTTTTTAGGTGTTTATTTTGAATAAAAGAAACTTTATGGAGTTAAATTTAATTAGATTTGATACTACTTTAATTTTGTTTCATTCAATAGAGCTTATTTTATTAGGTTTTTTACATTGTAAAAATTAAACTTAATATTCACTAAACTATTAATTAATTCACATAATAATATAACATTAAATCAAATTACATGTAAAAGATAATAACTTCATTTTAAATTTATATTTAGCATAAATGAAGAGTTTAATTAATAACCAAAATATTTAATAAAAATTAATATCCGAAATAAAGACAACTCAAATTTTAATATTTTTCCCTAGTTAATTAATTAGATAAGAGGAGAAAACAATTTATAAATTTGTTGAGTGTTAATTCCTCTATCCCTCTCTTACAGAGGCTCCTCTTCGTATTTATAAGGCACGGTTTATTGATTTGACGTATTAGGGTAAATTAGGCGCTATGAGTGGCGACACGTTATCCCCTTAAAGGTGACATGTGTCCTTAGGTGCCCGTAGGAGGATGTTGGCAAGTAGGACAATGGCGATGGCGAGCATGCTTGCCCTAGATAGAGAACAGGCGAACTGGATGATAGTGAGAGGTTAGATCTCGAGACAAACATTTGTTCAGGTTAGGGCGCGCTCAATGTATGGCGTGCTCTATATTTTATACAAACAAAATTCAATTAGATACGGATAAAATTACCTTATTGGTGCCTCATATGATTGTGGCGCCTATGGTAGCCTTCATTTCTACATTTTGAACATCGTTTTGGTTGGTGTATTTTCCGAACAAGGTGTCGTGTATTTTCATCATCGGTTTGCAGTACCTAAACCCTTTGATACACGGCTCGAAAGTCGAAAAAAGACAGCGGAATATGCGCTTCCCTGAACATCATGATTCTCATAATATGAAGGAAGCATTTCCATGACAACGACAACACCAAGGACGAAATCTTGGATAGCATTTATACAGGTAGGTAGCTCATTATATGATCTATCTCATTCTCCATATATTCATGCAATAGCATTTTGCTTTGCCATCCATGCTTTCTTATACGAAATAATATAGTCAAACTTTCTGCGAACCTCGGTGATCAAAACTGCGATGGTACCACTGGATTTGCTTTAACCAAGCTCATAATAAAGTAACAAATGATGCTACCATCTAGTTTTTTATTATCTCAGGACAAACTTGCAACTTGACACATACGAAGTCCACCATATTTTCAAATTTCTCAAAATTTTTCTTCTAAAAGAATTATGCTTGAATTTTCGACCTACTGGTTTCTTAAACAATTATATTTACTCAACGCAATTTTTAATTTATTTGTTTTTCTTAATATCTAGAATTAAATCCAAAAAATATATATAATTATACCAAATCAAAGTTTCATATTTATAATTATATTAAAAAAATTTGAACAATGTTATTATAGATTCTAATCATATCTGCTCTTTTTAGCACAATGTCTAGAACTACCCATAGCCCCTCTCCAATTCATAAATAGAAGAATAATGCGCTTTAGTGCACTCGAACCTATTGTATTAAAAATCTAATACATTTCAATAATTTTATGTATTTTTCAAAAACTTTATTAAACAAAAAATTACAAAAACGTCATTAACATTTTTCGATGTTTGTCTCGTAAAAAATGCGTGGTTAGCAATCCATCCATTATGGTTGCGAAAAAAGAATAAAAAGAAGCTTATTCAAATCAATGATATGGATTATTTGAACTAAACCAAATATGGAACTAAATCATATTCAAACTATATTGGTAAACTCGATGATAATTATAAATAAAATTAAGATTTTTTATAATAGAAATAAAGAGGTCATGAAGTGATCATAACGTCTTAACTAAGTGTGTTTGATTGTGAGGTTTGATCTCAAGAATTCAATTGCCAACGGAGGAATACATGGTTACATTGTAATGGGTTGGGTCCCTTTACAAAGTTTGGAATCTTAATACATATAAACAAATTGAAAAGGAATGAGTTATATTGATATAAGGATTATCTAAATACACTTGCTATAAAGGTCGAAGATTGTTCTCATGATTTTATCTTTCGAAAAAAGGTGCTTCATGAGAGAAGATGATTCTTTTTATATATAGTCATAATCCATTTTTTTATTAATCGATATGTGATATTTTGCACCATCAATACTAGCCTCCTTAGGCAAGGGTGTGGAGTAAGTTTTTGCCGAGGGCAAGATGGATTGAGAATAGGTTCATACAGACAACTTCATTTGTTTACGTTCTCTTGGTGATGGATTGGACTGGTGAATATCTTTTCGAGCTAGTAAGTTGAGCTTACACTTTTTGCAAATTTTTTTCGGGTTACTCTTTGATACTTAAGTTAGTATAAAAGTTTTGTAATGGAGAAAACTTAATTAATATCTATTTAAAAAAAAAACAATAGCAAAATAATAAGGATTAAAGAAAGAAAACTATCTAATTTTGGAATATTTGAAAGGTGATGCATTAATGGATGAAGCTGTTAATTCTCAAAGTTCCCCATTTGTCAAAATATTCATCATAAACTACATTTTCCAAGTGTCCTTATATATATATATATGCATAAATTATAACCCCAAAGCAAAATCAAGGGTCAAATAAAATTGCAACGATGAAGTCATTGACCAGCCTTCAACTCTTCCTTCTCCTCTCAACCACCGTCTTCAACCTCTTCTCTTCCACCGCCGCCATCGGCGTTAACTATGGCATGGTTGCAGATAACCTCCCTTCACCGACCGAAGTTGCCAACTTCATCAAAACGAAAACTATTTTCGATAGCGTCAAAATCTTCGACACCAACCCTAACGTACTTCGAGCCTTCGCCAACACCGGCATCACGATGACGGTCACCATTCCGAACGGCGAAATCCCTAATTTGGCCAACGAAGGGGCGGCTTCGGCATGGGTGAACGCCAATATTCAACCTTTCCATCCACAAACTAAGATAAAATATATATCTGTTGGCAATGAAGTTGTGCTTCTTGATAATCCGGCTCATATTAATGGTCTTGTGCCAGCAATGAGAGCTCTTACCGAAGCATTGGGTAAAGCAGGGCCTCAATTCCAAGATATCAAGGTTTGGTACATGCTTTATATTATATTGTTCAGACAACACTATAAATGATTTTTTTAATTATATTTAACGCACAAACAATTAAATTAAATTTACGAATTAAATGATGATATATCATAAAAAAATTAAATTAAATTAAATTTGCATATCTTATTTTATAATGATGTATGATGATTTGATTCATTAATAGTATATAAAATACTAACACTTAATTATAACACTGGTTCATAGTTCATACAAGAAGGGCTGCCCTAAATACGTTCATAAGGAATGTAAATGGAAGGTAACATACGCTTAAGCACGCGTAAATTTTTTTTTTTTGGTTATTGCAAAAGTAATTAAAACTCGATCAATATGTAATTAATGTTTTTAACAGGGGTGAAGTTAAAAAAAATTTAGGGGCCCGAAATTAAATTGTAATTTTTAATATCCTAAATAATTTTTAAAGGATTAAATTAAAATTTTATCATTTTTAGGGGGTACAAATGTAATTTTACCTTTATTAATTTAAATTTTTAAAATTTTTAAATGACTAAATGAATAATTTTTCATTTTAGGGGGCTGGCGGGGATACGCCATTGGTTTTTAATATATATGGATAAACATCAAGTTTATACAATAATTTTGGTTCAATATATAATTTAATACATGCACTTTGATTTGATACAATTATACATATGAAACTTGAATTGTGATAAACATGTATACATGAAACTTTAATTTTGATTCAATTGTATATATTTAAATAAATAAATATATACATTTATTTTCATATTAGATTAATATAATTATTTGCGTATGTAATATATCAATATAAAATAGTGTTAATTCAATAGTATATGCAATATATCAATATAAAATTTCATATATAAAGTCATACATAATCAAAATTCATGTATAATATTACACCTTTGATAAAAAAATTATGTATAATTTTAATATTTATCCATGATTTATAATGTTTTTATTCATTCATCAGGTTACATCAGCTCATGCCCTTAACATGTTCCAAGGTCTGCCAGTCCCAAGTTTAGCCAGGTTCAGGATCGACCTTACCGAAACCTTCTTCAAACCAGTTCTCCAATTCCATCAACAAAACAAATCCCCATTCATGATCAACCCATACCCATACTTCGAACTCAACGTCATGTCCAACAACATCGATTTCGCCGTTTTCAGGAAAACCCCCGGCGTTTTCGACCCCGCCAGAAAAAAAACATACAGCAACGCCTTGGATTTTCTTTTGGACAAAACCTACTCTGCTATGTCGGCACTCGGTTTCGGAGACGTCGATATCGTCATCGGCGAGACCGGTTGGCCTTCATTGGGTGATCCAGGGAACAAAGCTGCTGACATGGATAATGCAGCTTCGTACAATGGGCATTTGATTAGGAAAATAGTTTCGGGTGTTGGGACGCCATTGATGCCTAACAGGAAGTTCGAGACTTATATTTTTGCTTTGTTTAATGAGAATCAGAAACCGGGTCCGCTTACTGAGAAGAATTGGGGATTGTTTCAACCGGATTTTTCGCCGGTGTATACGTCTGGTGCTTTGCGTGATGGTCTTCAACCTAATCTTAGTAATCCTGGATTTGATGTCGAAGTCAAGGTATGATTATACTTAAAAACCATAACAATGTTAAATTGTGATTTTGGTCCTCCTATTATGCTTAGAGATTTTTTAGTTATGGCATTGGATAGTACGAGTTTATAGAGATTTGCAATGGTTTTGGTGGAATCAGATTTAAATATCTTAATTATTATTTAAAATGGATTCAATGTGGATATAAATATTAATTCTTAGATATTTATTATTCGAAGTAAATTTAATGAATTTGGATTCTTATCTGAGTATATTTTATATTTTTAGATAACAAAATCAAATATTAATAACTATTATTCACTTTAACCTTTTGAATATTTTTTGGACTTACTAAATATGGATTTGGATATCGAATAGAAATTTTAATATTTTCATATTCCGACAGTGAAATTAAGATTTAATATGGATAAATAAACGAATTTAGATTTTAAACCACATTTTTTTTTTCAAAGACAGTTTTTACAGTTTAGTATAGTGAAAAGACTAAACAGAATTTGACGTTTATGATTTGAATAGCTTCATTAATTGTTCTTAATTTTCCTCTTTTGATAAAGCCTGGCCAGCCACTACCAAAGCCGGTTCAACCAATGCCAGCACCACCAGCAGACAATGCTAAGAAGTTTTGTGTGCCCAAACCCGAAGCTACCGATGCTCAATTGCAGAATAACCTGGATTATGCATGCGGTCAAGGAATCGATTGCCGTCCGATTCAAGCGGGTGGGGTTTGTGTTGAACCGGCCACCGTGAGGTCTCGTGCAGCATTTGCCATGAATTCTTACTTTAAGTCAAAGTTGGGTGTTGATAGCGCCTGTGATTTTAGCGGCACCGGTCAAGTCACCACCGTTGATCCAAGTAAGCATAAAATAATATTAGTTTCTTTTATTTCATTTATTTTTGAGGTCGTAGGAATTATATTTTTCCCAAATGAAAGGTTAAAATTTAAAGGAAAAAATCTATGAGTTTGACTCAAATTTTGAAACATGATATTCAATTTGAGTTTGATCGAATATCTATTTTTAAGTTTGATCCCAGGTTGAGATACAATCGAGCTAATCGAGTAGCTTGATTATGCTTGTACATAATGTAATTTAACAATATAAAAATATTTAAAATAAAAAGTTTGTTAAGGCTTGCGAACCGCTTGATCTAAGTATTATTAAGTAGAACTCTGATCGATTGATAACTTGAGCTTGAGTTTAGCTTGATAATTATAAAATCGAGTTCAAGTTTTTTTTTTTTTTCAAATAGAGCTTGAATAGCTTGCAAGTGTTAGTATCTCATTTACACTCCTAGTTGAATTATTAAAATTTTAGTTTCGATGGATCTAATTAAGAAACAATAGTTTTATATATATATATATATTTGAGATTATTTGAATTGAATTCAGTCTATTTTTATCCTGACTTTTGAAATTTAGTCTCTCTACTTTTAATTTCAAAATCATAGTTTCTCTACTTGTCTGATTTAAAAATTAAATTTAAATATGTTATCAATCAAACTTTGTTGAGAGGAGGTCGATTCTTTTCGGAAAAGTCTTCAAATTATCGTCCGTCTGAAGTCGACTGACCCTCAACAATTCAATATTGTCCCCAGCTCAAGTCGTTCTTTTGTCTCCTGATTATGTGGAGAGCCCAAGCCTTAGGCAAGGTTCACAAAGCAAGAGCTCTTCGTGAAATAGAACCATGTATGACACTAACCACCTTCCAAGGAAATGGTGGTCCTATCAATGGCAAATGACCACCATTTCCTCGGTAGGTTCCTGATCCAACGATGCGCTCATGTTTTGTGAACTTCGCTTAGAGCTCAGACTCTCGATAAAATTAGAAGACAAAATCCTAGGTCATCTTGAGGACAATTCCAATCTGTTGAGGAGTCTGTGAACTCTAAATGGATGACACTTAAAAGGCTTCTCTGAAAAGTGTCAACCTCGAATGTCACATATTCAATTATAACGAAAGTATGTTATTAGCGTTATCCATTACACTTTATTTTTAAATTATTAAAATAAATGAGTTAAATTCAATTCAAAATTTTAAAAATTTTAGAGATTGGGGCAAAATTAAGCGATTGAGTTTCAATTATTGCCACTAAGAATCTTACAATATATTATTAATTAGTTTGGATCCACCCAAGTGAGCTTAATTTGATTACTAAAGTTAAAGTGCAATTTTATATTGATCATGAATTAAATTTGAAATTAATAATTAGATTATTATTAAATTTAAAAAATAAGAATAATTAAATAAAAAATATTATTCTAATTTTATTTATTTAACTGTGAAATTATTTTTTATGTAGGTTATGGCAATTGTCGCTATGTCTGAAGAATTGCAAGTAAAAAGATCAATTATTGAGTGACGAAATTTTATTTTTTTTTTAGAATAGCTTTTATGAAATAAATAGATCCTTATCATGCAATGGAAGATTGTATATTCTTTGATGAAATGGCAACATCTTTGTAACAATTATGGTTTATTTTTTCTAGGTTAGATCATAGAGTTGCCCGATGTCGGTGACGATTATGTTGATCTCTTTTAGATGTCTATTTTACATAATAATAAAAAACGTTATAGAGTTAATTTTAATTAGATTTGATACTACTTTTATTTTGTTATCGTCAACATCAGTTTTAACTATGGCTTTGGATCCTCCCATTTCTCTAATGACATCACCAAGATAATTAGGATCCAGAAAAGCTTCAATGGAGACTCGGTTTCATCTTCAACTGTATCGTTAAGCATCTTCGTCTTAAATAACCAGATCGGTTCAATTCGAGTCTGCATCCTACCACCACTTGACAACCCAACCTTATAATGTCTCACTCTGCAACCCCTTTGATATTTCCTACCGGATGTTGTAGGCATCGCTGGGTGGCATGATTAAATCGATTCATTTGAGGCATCATCGTCTGATAGTATGATATTGTGGAATGCATTCAATTAGCATCGACAATGATGAATTTAACAGCAATTAAAACATCTTGTGCATCTCGATCATTGCCAATTCCTAAGTAGGAAAATATTGGAAGTTTGAGGGAGTGATTTCGTAAACTTGGGAACCTTGATGCCGATGGATAATCATAAATTATGCATCCATGATCTACATTTTTGACCTTCACATATATCTCAATTCAACAATTGTCAGTTGGATGGGGCCTCAACATCAAAATCGTGATTAAGTGTGATTGCAACTAAATGAGCACCTGTTCTCGTAGACCCCAGCCATCTATACTTCGGACCAGATATTCTCTTCATACTATGGCAAAATACAAAATAATACGCAATAAAATCTCTAAATTTGAGAGCATAAATTTTCTAGAGTACAAAATTCTTGAAGAAATCTCTAATAAATAATATCCACCTTGACAACGTAAGTGTCGAGGGTCAATGTCGGATCAATTTATCATGTCCCAAAAAATGAGAATTAGATTCCTACATAGTTTCGGAAAAAATACCCTAATATCAATATTTATAAGTGTCGAAATTATGCCTTACGTAATTAAGGTACTTTTCCAACCATCTTCGATTAGAATTATGTAAGTGATTAAACCCAAGAAAAACTAGATACGCATATATCAAAAAAAGAAAAGAAAAAAAAGAACAGATCAATAAATAATTACAAAGGCTATAGTTAAGGAAATAAAAAAGTATGACATTGTTGTAAAAAATCTCAAAAGTACTCGTGGTAAGTAAAATTAAATCAAAATTAAAGTTTTTTTTTATAAAATTACACCAAATCAAAAAAATTTGATGATATTGCATATTAAATTGAAGGTAATGTCTAATTTTTAAATATAAAAAAATTAAAAGACAAAAACATATTTATAATAATATTTTTTACTTTAATTTTTTTTCAAAAAAGAAATTTAGCTTCATAAAAACAAAAACAAAATTCAATAGCCAAATAATGAATTTAACTTAGATCACTATCTTTAATTATTATTAAAATTTAAAAACATTATAAAAACCACAATTTCAATTACACACAAAAAAATAGGATCTCAAAAAAGAAATAAGAAAAAAAAAAGCTTAATTTTGGAATATTTTGAAATGTGAAAAGCCTTAATGGACAAAATTACATTTCATGGTTGATTCATCTTCTCTCTATATGTATACACAAACAAATTATAACCCAAAATCAAAATCAAGGATCAAATAAAAATTGGAATAAAAAAATAAATAGAATAATAAAAATAAAATTGGAAACATGAAAACATTGAGCAGTGTTTCTTTCCTCCTCTTCCTCCTCGGCCACGGCGGTTGAAACCCTTTGGAAATCCCGTAGACTTTCCAAAAGCAATGGTAAGAATAAAATGTTGTGTGTAGGATGTGGATGCTAGTGCTCAAGAATTGCAGGAAACTTGGACTGGACATGCGGTCAAGGCATCGATTGCAGTCCGATTCAACCGGGAGGGGCTTGTGAATATCCGGACAAAGTGAGTTGTGCAGATTTTTCCATGAATTCTTACTATCGGGAGGCAGGTGAACTTAAAAGATTTTAATGGCACTGGAGTACTCATAGAAGCCGATCCAAGTAAGTCAGGGGTGGGGCTAGGAATTTATCACACCAATGGGACTGGAAGAGTTTAGTGGCAATTAGAAATGAATAATAAATTTTTGGTTTGATAAATTTGAAGGGTCTTTATTAAAAATTTATTGTCGAGGTCAAGGTTATTGTTTTTGTCTCTAATCGAGAATCGATTAATATATTGATATGGACATAGTGATTAAATCAATTTCTGAGTAAATTGTTCGGAACCGATAAAGATCGAAAATCGAAATAAAAAACAACAATTAAACCAATTTTTAAAATTTTTAAGCTATTTATTTAATTATCATACTTTCAATGGTATGATAGATTCAACTATCCACCTAATTATTAAATAAAACATTGGTCATGCTACCACTTGCCACATCATTATTTTTTCACGTCAAATACAGTATCATCATCCATGTCATCATTTAAAATTTTACAAATGAACTTACTTGCTTGGGTAAATTTAATAGAGTTTTAAAAGTTTTAAGAATTTTCAAAAAGGGGTTTTGAGTAACTCAAATTCTCTGTTTAAATTCCAACTAAATAAGTGGTTTTTCAAAATTCTTTTTATTTAATACATGTGGTCCTACACTAAAATAAAAAATATTAACTTTAAAATATATATGTTTTATTTAATTCTAATAATTCTTATATTTTACATTATTAAAACATTTATATATTTTTATAATGATATTCATATTGCATTTTTTTTATTTTTAATATCATTTTCTTCTTTTATAATAATTTTTTAACTTAATAAATTTCATTAACCTAAATTTTTATTAATATATCATTTATCAAACGAAATAATCACAAATAATAACATTGTTATCATTCCGAAAATCTTCAAAATTTTAAAATTTTTTTATCCAAATCACTATATCCTTAACAAACATTACGTCTTTCATGGAAAAGTTAATTTTGAAGACTTAATGCATTACTAGTTTTTTTATTATTATTATAATTTCGATGTTTTCGATTAAGGGTTCAATTTATTTTTATTTACTTTACAAGTGTCTTTTTTACCATTTAAGCTTTATTTTAACTATAATTGTTCTAATTTTGTGTGTCAATTAAAAACTATATTGAATAATAGTAAAATAGTTAGGGTAAAAAAATAGTATTTAGGGTTTAAGGTTAAGATTAAATTAAGGTTTAGAATTTAAAATTTCAAAATTTATGATTTAAGCTTGGTGTTAGAGTAAGAATTAGGGTTTAGAACTTAGGTCTTAAAGATTGGGTATTCATTTTTGTTTGTTTATTAAGTAAATTTAAAAACTAATGAAAATTAATTTGGTGTTGATTTATGTATTATATTCTTGATTATTCTCTAAACAAATATGATATGATATATTAGTAGTGGATGCTTAAAAAATATTTTTTATTTAAATTATCCTAATTTAATTTAAACTCTTATAAATATATTTATTTTACTATTATTATATATATAATTAAAATTTTAAACATAAACAACTTGATATATATATATATTTGTTGAGGCTGTTACGAGAACAATGCCACAAACAATTCTAATTACACTTGGCACTGTGAAACTTTCATTACTTGGTTTATTTAAAATTGAAAATCTTTTGAAATAAATCTTTGGGTTGTAATCTTTATTGATATCTTAGGCGTGCAATGATTTATATTTGAAGATCGATTCATGTGAAGGAGTATATCTTGAAGATATGGTCAAATTGGATCAAGCAATCGGATCCTTTGTTTTAATGAGATTGGATCTAACTATCTTGAAGACATATCTTGGATATTTTGACAACATCTTGGACTTTGTTAGGATATTGCTTATGCTTCTTTAGTTGTTACTTTGATGGGGTGATTGATTGTAATTGATCTAGTATTTTAGCAAGTAGAAAACAATATATGTCACACCCGGAAATGTTCAAGGATAAGTACAACAGTAATTTTGGGTATCTAATTATAGAACTTTCTATTTATGAGGGTCTTAGTGTAATCACATGAATCTTGCTAACTGATTTGGTAGTTGGTTAGATTTCAACTATTAGTCTTGTTACCTTAGAACTAGGTATTTTCTTTAGTAGGAAACATTATGATGAGAAACATTAACTTTGATGTTGATAAATTGGTTTTGGTGAACGAGTGCAAGAAGGTTATATAGGAGATAGACGTCATTCTCCTGGGAGCACTCTCTCTTTTCTGTATTCACTTTCTTTCTTCTATCTTCTTCTTTGGTTGGTTTTGTAAGAGAAAAAAAATTAAGGAGCAGTCTGCATAGAGGGAGAAACTAATGTATTAGCTTATGAAATTAAGAATTTAGTAAACTGGTAATCTTTCTAACTCTTCTGTATCTTTTGATTGATGAAAAGGGAAGAAAAAACGAGGATTTCAGTTTAATTCATTGAATTTGTATTGTGATGATTAAGGTTATAGTTAACCTTTAAAGTTTCTCTGCATGCAAATGAATCATTGTTTCCTTACATATGTATGTCTTCGTTTTGATTCTGATATGGTCAAAGGCGAAGCTAGGGGGCTAGCAAGGGCCTTGGTCCCCCCTAAAGTGAAAAATTATTATTTAGGCCCTTTAAAATTTTTTAAAATTTTAAATTAGTAAAGGTAAAATTGCACTTTGGCCCCCCTAAAATTATAAAAATTTGATTTAATCCTTTAAAAATTATAAAGATATAGACTATAAAAAATTAAAATTTCATTTGGCCCCCCTAAAAAATTGTTCTGGCTTCACCCCTGGATATGGCTATTATGCTTAGCTAACCAAGAAAGAGGAGGCTCAAGTGATAAGAGAAAGATTTAAGCAGATGTAGTCAGTATCAACTTTCAGGTATTTTGCTGGTGACTTTCTGAACTCAAATCCTCGGTGTTTGTTTTATGTATATCAATATTGTGTTGTTGTGGGATGCTTGTCGTACTGTTGAAGCATACAAAGTGTTGATCTACAGACACATGTCTAGTTGTATGTATAAGTTTGTTGTTTTGATTAATTGTTACTGGTAAAATAATTACTGAAGAGGCTATCATTGAAATGGTCTGACAGGTGATATGTTTGGTATGATTTGTGTTGTGTTATTAACAGTATGTTTAGTTGAATGCTTGTTATGTGGAGTGTGGAGGTATGTAATGGCGGGTAGCAATATGAAGAAATGTCATGTTGTGCACTTTGTGCCACATGTTATTGGTTTTGCAAAGGCTCGAGTGGGTTGTATAGAGAATGTATGCGCATGATTTTGGTTTTACGGAGGTTCGATTGGATTGTAGGGAGATATATGCGCACATGTTTATGAAAACCCTACGTGGGTTCTTTCAAGTATGAGACTCTGCGGAGTCTAAGGCTTAAAGCCTCATGTAAGCAAGTCTCATGACTATGGGCACACGCAAGATAAGGCGGTTCGCTGGACTTATCTCATGATTCAAGTTACGACAGTCTGCTGGATTTGTTCTCTAAGCTTCATGACAAAGCTATATGTGGAATTTTTCCATACAAAAGTCCACGGAACAGTTCGCGTATATGAATCTGCAGCTATATGTAAATATTGTCCTATGGATATGCATGTATGAGTCCGCCATATATGAGTCCTCCATATATGAGTTTGCATCCATGAATCTTCTTTATGAATCTGTATGTATAACAGTCCGCTAGATTTATCTTTATGATTCAAGCTATGGCAGCCTGCTGATCTTACATTCATGTTGCAAGTTTAAGAGTTCAAAATGACTATCTTTCACAAGAGTCGGTATGAACTATTATCCAAGCAAGAGATCGCATAGGCTTGTCCTTATGTTCAAGCTACGAAAGTTCGTATAAATTATTTTTCTCAAACCAAAACCCGCAGGGATCATCTTTCATCTAAGAGTCTGCCAAGGACTATTTTTAAATCGAGAGTTCATAGTGATTATCCACCAAACAAAAGGCCGCAGTAACTATCTGCCAAACAAGAGTCTAGCAGTGACTATCATTTAAGAATGAGTTCACAAGTATTAACCCGCATATATGAATCTTTGATTATGATTCTGCATATAAAGGTTCGCAAGTATGGTCTGCAAGTATGTAATCACCAAACTCGAGTCCGCGTATATAAGATTTTATATGTAAATCTGCATGTAAAAATTCTCTAAGTGTGAATCTCCATGCATGAGTTTCTGGAATCAATTCGTTGTACATTAATCCATAATGATAATAATTGTTAAGATAATTCGCATATGTCCTGCTAGCAAAAGAGGTAATAATTCGTCTTGTATGAAATCATCGCAAATGGGTAAGCAAAATCATTCCGCATTGTAGCCTATAGCACGAGTGATAGAAATGGAAGATTGTGACAATGCAGAAAGTGTACAAATTTTTAAGTTGAGCCAACACAAGGCATGGCAAGAGTACACCAGGAAGATGTGCGAACTATACTTGCACAAGTGATGTCAAACAGGAGATCAGACCCATGAAGTTCTTGTTGGAAAATCGGGTTTGAAAAACACAACAGAAAATAAGTTTAAGGGAAAATATAGAGTTTTAAATTTTTTTCCAAAAATAATTACTTGGTTGTGATATCTAAAATAATAAATACTTAATCAAAATTTTACATTTTTTATTTGTCTAGGATGAACGCTTCAACCATGTAGTCTTCTCCGCTATCCTCAAGCTCACGTCTGCCAAGTGTGGTAATTTTGTAATTTATCTAAACTTCTAGGTCAAGTTATAAATAAGAAAAATATCTCTAAAATCTTCTGAAATAATTTTTTCAGAGAATTTTCTCTCTACAACTTTCTCTTAAATTCAAGTGTGTAAAAAATAATGACACATGGCTCTTTTTATATAAGGAGAGATTAGAGAGTTCAACTATGATTAAACTTAATCATTTTAATATTAAATTAATATAATCATTATCAAGATAAGTATAAATTTAATTTAATATTAAATTTATTAAAATAATATTATTTTCGAATAGTTAATCTGAAATCAAGTTATTCGGTAGAATCATAGTAGGAGTGTGATTTTTTTCATTGCTCAACCGTCGAAGAACCACCGCCACCGACCATCCGCCAGCCACCAAATTTTCGTCGTCACAGTCGTCGGCACTGTCATGCCCGGTGGTGCCATCGCAAGCGCGACACCCTCACGGCACCCCGAGTCAATTCGGCTATTGCCGATTCTGTTTGGGTTAGTGACGGCTCAAT
The DNA here is from genome assembly GCA_025698515.1 of Gossypium sturtianum. Classification (NCBI taxonomy): domain Eukaryota; kingdom Viridiplantae; phylum Streptophyta; class Magnoliopsida; order Malvales; family Malvaceae; genus Gossypium; species Gossypium sturtianum. Next base: position 152,354,102 of record CM046952.1, on the reverse strand, counting down.
CGATCTAGTCCAACCATCGATTGGACTGCCGGCTCGATTTCACATATCAGACCCGGTTCGACTAGTTTTTGGGTCTCGATCTCGGTTTTTGGTTCTCAGTTCCAATTTTTGATCTCAAGTCCAATCTTCAAGTTCAATTACCCATTGGCCAATTATCTTACTTGAAAATTAATTTCCAAAAATATCATATTTATTTTAATTAATTTGATTAAATTAATTTTGCTTGATCAAAATTAATTTTCCCAAAAATCCTTATATTTTTCAAAATATATTTTTTCAAGAAAATTTTTTAATCAAATTCTCTAATTGAACAATTCTCACGATCGCTCAATTTAATTTCGCATCGAATAAATCGACTCAATTAAATTATTTCTAAAGTCGTAGAATTTCCTTCTTATTCAAATGCAATCCGGTCAAGCTTTTGTTGAGTTAGCGGAGGGACCAATCAGACATATACAATTAGGGCTTTCAATGTGGGAAAGAAATTTCAACTTTTAATATGGCAAAAAAGTTCAGACTAAAATAAATAAATTAAATGCTTAAGGCTTTCAATTTTTCGCCGTAAACGTTTCATCTCCTAAGGCCCCAAAAAGTTTTCAACTTTTATTGTATTACTTTTTTTATAATTTTTGTTAAAAGTGACCCAATTCATTATTTCGCTTAAGACTCAAAAAATGTCAAGAACGAATCTAAAAGTGAGAATGCTATCTTGGTGTGTGATAAAATTTAAATCACTTTGTAGAAAATTGAAAGATAATGGATCATCTTTCATGATAATACCTCATGGACATAGAGAAGCTAAACTATTTAAAAAATTCTTTGATGTTCATCTTTATATTTTCACAGTTGCTACTGCACTGTAGAATTGAATTTAACATCTTGGTAACTCGGGTTTTCAAATTGAATTTAACATCTATTTTCCACTCCAAAATGAGCTAAATCTGAAAATTGAGGCTATCATGGGTTAAATCATGAACGATCATCTCAATAATTGTGTAGGACAACTGACTGCATTATTTGGAAATGGCCCACCGTTCGTTGGATGAGTTAACCTCAAAGCCGCTGCATGCCATGAATACCTCAAAACAGTAGTAAAGGTTTTTTTTCTTTAAAGATAAATTTTGCTTTTATCATTTGGGTTTTAATTTTTTTAGCTAAATTAAGCAGTATATTTAACTATTAATTTTTTAAAAATATTAAATTTTTAAATACAGCAATTTACATGGTAATTTACATATACTTCATGTTAATTTATTATTATTATTATAATTTTAAATTATTTATTGACGTGACATATAAAATAAAGTATCATGTCATCATGCAGTATACTTGGGCTGTTATGGGTTTCCATGCCAATATCATTATAAACTTAATGTACTTTAGTCAATATTTTCGTTAAAAAATTTTGACTCTCTTTCAATGTCAATAATCAAATTTAGCTCAAAAAAGAAACTAAGACTAAATTTAGCTCAAAAAAATAAAGATCAAGTTGATAAAAAAAGATAAACATTAATGACTAAATTTAGCGTTATTCCTCTTTTTTCAAATAAATGGGGTTTGTAAAATAGAAATGGATTGAAATGGAAGAAATGTTTGAAAAAAGACGGGACCAAGATAAAATTAATAAAATGTTAAAATGTGACACAAGTTTTTGTACATTTCAAAAAATAAGAATTTAGTCCTTGTACTTATATTTCATGGAGTTTAGTCTTTCTACTTTTTAGATTTTAAAATTCAAGTTAATTGTTAACACGGTTAACTTTTTTGTTAAATTCAAATTAATTACAAAGTCAATTTTTAATTACATGGTTACCAAGTGAGTTTTTTTTATTTCAAAAATGTCATAGCAACAAATTTAATAAAAAAATTTAACAGTGTTAACAGTTGGACCTGAATTTTGAAATCTAAAAAGTAGAGTGATTAAATTTCATGAAATAAAAATTATAGGAACTAAATTCCTAATTTTCAAAAAGTACAGGAACTTATAGCATATTTTAACCTTAATAAAATTAAAAATTAATTTATCGATTTTGATTGGATTTTTATTGAATTTGGTTCGATTTTAATTTGGATAATAAATGAATATATTACGTTGAATTTGATTTTAGGTTTATAAGTTACAAATTTTGGAATAATAATTTATTTGGCCCTTCATTTTATTTTTTGTTTCTTTTAGCCTTAAACTATTATTTGTCAAAACACTTAAAATGGATGGAAAATATAATGTTTGTTAACTTTGCTGATGTGGCATACACGTAGATTGTCATGTGTATGCCACGGTAGCAATTAATTAACTTTAATTTTTTTTAAATATTAAAAATTATATATTTTAATATTCATTTAATAATTTTAATTTTTTAAAATACTTTTTATACTTTTTTAAAATTTTAATTTTAAAAACTAATTAATTACTGACGTGGAAATCCACATATATACCATATTAACAAAGTTAATAAACGTTAACTTTTCCATCTATTTTAGGGTGATTTTACAAACAACGCAAGTTTAACGACTAAAAAAAATAAATAAAATAAATAACTAAAACGACATTTTTTTATAAAATTAAAGGGTCAAATAAATTATTATGCTTTTTTTTTTCAAAACCGAACCCTTGGGTAATCCATGACAATGACGCAAAACCTAATAATTTTTAGGAGATGTTAATTTTATGTTAGTGATTTAATATAAATATACATTAATACATATATGAAGCCTTGTAGGGCTATGGCCACCTTCGTTAAATGAAACAATTTCATTGTTGGCACATCCTAAATATTAACGATTTAATTTAATTTTTTAATCTCTTGCTTAAATAAAAATATTGTATTTTTTATCCCTTACAAAAAATTAATAACTCAATTGAAGCCTTTTCAATATAAAAATTTTAAACCTTTTATTATAATTTTATTCAAGGACGAAACTAAAAAAATTTTTAGGAGTTGAAATTAAATTGTGATTTTTACGATAGTAAAAATGCAATTTCACCATTTTAATAGCCTATATCTTTATAATTTTTAAAGGATTAAATTAAATTTTTATATTTTAGGGGGTCAAAGTGCAATTTTACCTTTATTAATTTAAAATTTTAAAAATTTTAAAGAGCTTAAATGAAAAAATATTTATTTTATTCCACCCCTGATTTTATCTCAACTTTTAACATAAAATTCTCAAATTAGCGTAGATTATGTTTAAATTAGCGTTTTCAAATCATATCTAAGAGCAAAGGCAAATCTGAAGGGCAGCCATGACCCTCTAAAATAGAAATTTTCAAAAATTATCATATAAGTCCTTATTAAATGATTATATTTAAATTTAATTTATAATAAAATTACACTTTAGCCCCTAAAAATAAAGAAAATCATGTTTAATCCCTTCAAAAATAATATAAATTATTATATATTGATCTCTCGAGAATTTAATATTCAATTCCACCCTAAAAAGTTTCTAAATTCTCCCCCCTCTAAGAAAAATCTTAGAATGAAAATTTTGAGATTAAAGAGATGAGATGGGGACTTTGGTTACCTATCATAAAATTTTTAAAATTAAAAGGAGAAATAGAAGTATCAAATCTACCAAATTATTTTTCTCAAAAGTTAAATAAACAATTTTCAAAGATCTTAAAGTATAATGTCGATTATAATGTCTCCCTAAGGGGGCAGTGTCGGTGGTTTATTGCAAAAGGAAAACATTATTAGTCTAAAATCATGATGAATCATTGGTAATTATTTAGTAGACTTGTTAATTAAGCATATGCATTATATAATTAAAATTATTTTTTATATATTTATAAAATAAAAAATAGCATTGCAATCCAACATTCTTATAAGCTAACTTTATGCTCATCAACCTCTTTGGCTCTTTGCTACCTAATTAACCATCAAATTTTGGTGCTTGAAATTACAATGAAAGGGGAAATGCTTTCTTCTTAAGAATCTCATTTTGAGGGGCTCATGGTCGGGTCGAGTATGGTCGGGTGGGGTTCGGGCTAGGTCCAACTAAAAATTTAGATCCGTTTGTTAGGTCCGAGTTCGCTCCGAATAAAAATGCTAAAATCCGGACTCGGCCCACCCCGTATTAATTTTTTATATAATTTTTAAATATATATAAAAATAAAAAATACTAAAAACATTAAAATAAATATTTCCCAGCAAATTGAAAATAAATTTTAAAAAAATATTTATACTTAAATAACACTAACATAGATGCACCTTAACATGCAAATAGCTCTAAAATAATAACAAAATTAACAATAAAATAAGTATTATACAATATCCAAACAATAACAACATAATAGTAGTAACATAATAGTGAAATGGTAGCAAAATAGGGAGAAAGCAACAACAAAATAGCAGTTTTTTTTTTTCCTTTTGTGAATTCGGGCCGGATCAAGCCCATGCCAAAAATGCCTTACTTAAGGCCCAGCCTATTTTTTAAACGGGCCTTATTTTTTTGCCCAATCTCATTTTTCGAGCCTATATTTTTACCCAAACCTTCCCACTTTTCGAGCGGGGCCAGGTGGTCCGACCCATGAGTTGGTCTAATCTCATCTCGTCAATTAAATCTTAACTTGATTGGCATGGATATTGTTGCCAATGCAGGAGGACATAGATTCGAGTATATTTAAGTACATTATCCTCTTATTTATGGGTTAGATGAAGGGCTATACATAGTTCTAGGCATTGTCTTTCAAAAAGAATAGATAGGATCATAACCTATAATTATAATTTTTAAAAATATTATTAAATAAAAAAATGAGGAGACAAGAAATTCTAGTAGGATTTTGTAAATGCCCATTTTTGCCCGGGATGAAAAACCAAAATAAAAAAATGTCCAAAAACAGTCCCTGTTACAAAGCCAAAATTAAATAAATCCAAAATCCTCACAAAACCCAAACAGATGGCCCAAGACCAATTTACAAGCCCAGTTTTACATTACCTCAGACCCATTACCCTACCTGAACTAACGGCCTATTAACCTAGACCCAAACTAAACCAACCCCTAAACAGAGACTAGACCCGGACTCGGGCGGCCCAAAAGGCCCAAGACCTTAACAGAATCAGCGGTGGCCTAGGGTTTCAAAACCCTAGGTGCCGCAAATCTGCGAGAAGCTTCATACGCCGCGCCGCAATAGCACCCAGACCAACAGTCGCACCGCCATCAACGCGCCTCATCGCCACGATTTCCGCCTTCAACCTGCAAAAGAAGAAAGAAATCGCAGCAGAAATGGAAAACAGTGACAAATTTTTCTATTTTCCTTTTATTTTGTTTCTTTCGGGGCTATAAAAACCCCCCCAAAACTTGTAAACAGGGGACAGATACGAAAAAAACACAAAAAGATAGGAATAAAAAAAGATACAAAAAAAACAGTGATTTGCACACTATTATTCAAAATCAGTGAGTATGAATATTGTTAGAAAGTTCAAAGGAATAAAGGACAGATTTTGCAGAGGTGATTTTCTTTTATATTTCTATTCTTATTTTATATATATATATATATATGTAACAACCCAAACCAGCCCAAACGCATGCAATAGGATCAGTATGTCACTTAAGAGATTTTACATAACATGTCGCATTTTGGAAAACAATTACTAGGTTTACACCTTTATTTCAAAGCTTAATAATTCATTAAAGTATAAAATATTAAGTAACCAATTATCTTGGTAGATTTTAAATAAACCCAAAAATTTCATGCGAGTCCTAACTTAATTGAAAACGTAAAACTTAAAACCCAGTAATAAAAGCCCAACAAAATCCCAAGACATAAATGGTAGTCTAGTGGCCCATGGCCTTATTACAAAGAAATTTGAACCCATTAATTAAATGAAAATCAAATATTAGACTAAGTCTTTTGCTTGAATTCTCAAAGCTCACGTCGCATGGCCACCTTACTCTCCTCTCCACCAGGTCCAATGCCCTAAGTGTCACCCGAGATGGTTAAAATTAAAGGGTGAGTCGCGAGACTCGGTGTGCAACCCTCATGCACCATTAGATTTGGGCTTTAGACCCATAAAACAGAAATAATCAAAATATAAATAACAAAAATAATATGCAAAGCCCAACCCATATCCTAGGTGTCCATCCGCTACACGCCCGCCAGTACCACCATTCACACCATTGGGGATTTCTACAATCAACCCACACCGCTACACGCCTTGATGGCGATCGTGCTTTGCTCATCATCGATCATGGCCGTAGCCACTACAATGAATCACGGCGAGGCGCTACAACAGAATCACGGTAAGGAACCGTTACAACGAGATCACGGTAAAAACCGCTACAACATATAACTTCCTCCTTTCATCAAACCCAACCCATGCAATCACATAAAATCAGTATACTTATAACATTTAATCAGATCATTTACTAACCTGGTGATTTGCTTTACCCTCTTTGGGTTCCCGTCAATATGCCGAGGTTTCGGCATTTAACAAAATATGTAATACTTATTTTCATATATTAATCAAACAGATCTAGATGGTGTGGAGAATTACACACCTGATTAATGTCGATACCCTTGCTACAACTTTGCTCAAAAAGCCGAAAAGATGCGAAACTAGGGCCTCTCCTATATTCGGCCATGGTTAGTGTTCTACCCAATTTTATATATTTGAATAACAAATCTTCTTACCTTAAAATCTCGAAATTAGAGACTTATGATTTTCGGCTTTTAGATCTAGTCGACTAAGCTTCCTTCAAATCCCGAATTGCCGCCCATCATAAAACCATTAAACTATTAGCTTTTGGCTTTTGCCTTTCAAAAACCGGGAATAGATCATGAGAATTAATCAAAAATCAACACTTACCTTAGCATAGGAGATTCGGCTAGCACTAGAGAGAGGATTCGGCAATGCCCATGGAAGATTTAAATGCCTAAGTACAGAACTAATTCTCAAATAGGATGAACAGAAAGAAAAGACTATGGATGCTTCGCTTTCTAGAGAAATCGGCACAAGAAGGAAAAAGTGGAGAAGAGTTTCGACTTTTAAAGAAATTGGAGAAAAGAAATTGGAGAGGAGAGGCTAGGGAATTTCGGCACAATGGGTGAGAAATTTAGGGTTTTCAAAGTGTCGAGAATCAAGGAGCTAGCCCCCCCTATTTATAGATATTTTGGCACCTATTCTGCTAAAAATCGAAAACACCCTTAAAATTCAAGCTAAAAGAGAGGAGAAATTCGGCACCCTCCTTGCCATGAAGTAGCCGAATTTTACACTCCTCTAGGTGGTGGATTTTCTACCCAACACTTCCCCTTGAAGATAAGCTCCTAACTTTTCTCCTTTTTATCTATGATATTATCACTTAAAAATCCACATAAAATCTCCTATTTTATAGCCTTGTAGCCGTCCACCTCTACTAATCCCTAATGCCAAATTTAACTCACTTAAATTAAAAGATTTGGGCCTCATTAAACTTAATACCTGGGCCCCTAATTCATTGTGTGTGGCGTCACCCTCTCTTCATTTAAAGTGCCGAATTTGGCCTAAAACATGGGCTCCTTGCGACCCAAAACTTGTTCCTTTTTAACTGTTAATGATGCCACTCTAATCTGGGCCTTTTTGCCTAATTCTAAGCCCAAATTTAGACCCCTATCAATTAAATTAACATAGTAAACCTATCTCTACACTAAATGTATAGGCCCGTAAATTTAGGATGTTACAATATATATATTGCGCATATAACTACTTTTAAAAAAGTATAGAAGGGGAAGGGATTACCTTTCGACGACAAAATTTCGTGGTTCGGCCTCCGGCCACCACTCGTGACGGCGCGTGAGGCGTGAGGAGGTAATAGCAAAAGGGGTCCGACGATCGGGAGCTCGAATGGTTTCAAAGGATTTTTAGACTTTTTTTAAAACAAAAGGCATTCAAATGATTTTTTTTGAAATGGAATTAATTTATATAATTAAAATAGAACGACGTCGTTTTTAATTGGCAGGATCCGCGTGTTGACCCGCAAACTCAACTAGGATCCGCGTGTTTTATTAAAATGGGGAATTTACCATCTCAGTCCCTCTATAATTTTATTGGTTTTAATTTAATCCTGTTTAAGTTTTTATTTCTTATTAAATTAACCCTGGAAGTTTATTTTTATTTCAATTAAATCCTCGGGCTCCTAAAAAGGCAAAAACCATTACGGCGCCGTTTTGAAGAGGGGCGTAATTGCTCAGCAGGTCCCTGGAGTTCAATGCGCGTTCAGATTTAATCCTTTATGCTTATTTTATTTGCCATTTAACTTTCCTTTCTTTATTTTTTTATTTATTTTGTTTTATTTTAATACTGTTTTTAAATTATTTTATAATATTAAAATACAATATTACCCTTATTATTTCTGAATTAATTAAACTTGTATATTTTTTATATATCATCCTTATGTTTTTTTTTAATTCTTATTAATTATTATTTAATTCGATTAATTATTTACATATTATTTTTTTAACTTATATATTAGTCATCATATTACATATTTTTAATAGTATATTATATAACATTATATACTACATATATATATATATATATATATATATATTTAAAAATTATGTTACCTAAAATTATTTATATAGTATAACATTATTTATTCTTAAACATATAGTTTTTTTATTAGAATATTATGAACATGTTTTTTAGTTATGGATAATTATTTATGTCAAAACTTATTTTATTTTCTCAAATATATATATGTGCTATTTTTGTTGTCTATATATCATTTTGTATTTTTATTTGTAGTATTTTATATGTAATATTTTATATGTGCTATTTTATTTTATATGTGCTATTATTTCTTTATTTGTCTATATTAATATGAAATGTTAGTGAATTAATAATTGCTTTTAATATTTATATTCAATAGTATATAAATGCAATATTGTCACATGGTTATTGTTTAAAATAAAAATACATTTTTGCAAAATTAATATTTTATTTAAAGGTTTTTAAAATAAGGCAATGTTTTGGTATTTAGAAATTCGAGAAATAGTGCCCAATCGTGATGGGTTGCGATTTTCCGTTTGGCTAAATAACTAAATATCCTTTTAATAAATTTCGTAAATTATGAGATGACTTTAATTACGAGGGTTTAAAAAATGTCGTGTCCAATCGTGCTGGATGTGATGTTTATATTCTTTCGGAATAAAGAAATCTTAAGTTTCAAATAAAAAAATTTATTCTTGAGAACTCAAAATGTTGTATCCTAACTTATTGGGTGTAATGTTTTGCGTCTTGAGGTAAGAATTTTCTAAAATAAAGATGCACCTAGCTTCGAAGTTATAAAATGCTGTATCCTAACTTATTGGGTGTGGTATTTTTATTTCTTTGAAATAGGTAAGTCTTGATTTTCCTTCTAATAAGGGATCTTATTTTAAACTTTCTAAATTTCAAACATTTGTACATGATTTTATCAATTAGGTACCAATTTTTGGGCGTTATGAGGGTGCTAACCCTTCCTCATGCGTAACCGACTCTCGAATCCGTTTTCTCGTTTTTCGTAGACCAAAATCAAATGTTTTATAAAGAAACGTTTTACAATGTGATCTAATCACACTTAAATAAAAAAGGATTGGTGGCGACTCCCATTTTTTTTTTAAAGTCGATCTCCATTTTTTTAAAACCGATTTTAAAATGGTTTCGACAGATTTCTTTTAAAAAAAATTATTATTAGGCTCCATTGGTGGCCCTTGTATGCAAGACTTTTTGCTTTTAGTTGGTCCTCTTAATGGACCTATGAAAGCTGTTTCCTATGAATGATTAAAGGCAATGGTGACGGCCTTTTGAAGGAAAAAACTTTAATAGGAATGACTTTATTGCTTTGCTTTACAACTCCAACCTACAAGGAAAATGAGATTTATATTAATCTAAATTTTATCATTAAACTATGACTTTTTAATACTGAGTTTTGTTGTATTTTTATTTTAATTTCATTATTATTGGGTATTATGATTTTAATTTTATTGATTTTTTTTAACAAAAAAAATATTGAATTTTAAATGGTTCATAAAATATTCTAGTCATGCAAGTCACAAATGTTGATTTTATGTTGCTTTATTTTATTGGAAAATCAATTTTAATTTGTGGTGGAAAAAATTAATTTAAAATTTTTTAAAAAATTTATTCGTAACTATTTTTTTTTTAAGTTACGACTTACAATTATATCAACAATTGTAATCTGCAGGATCAATCAATAGAAATGTTAAACTAAACATCTAATTCAATTCAAATAAAAATAAATAGACGTAGTTGCCAGACCCAGATTAGAACGGTCGATTAAATCAGAAACAAATAGGATTGGCAGTTTGACTGATACCATATAATCGAAAAAGAGAGAGGATATTAGTAAAAAATCAGTGAAACCAATTAAAAAACCATTAAAATCATATTTAATTTTATTTTTATAATTTACAAAAATCAACGTTTATGTTACTATCCTTATTTATTGTGTTTATTTTTTTATTTTTTTTGTAAAATTTTTAGAATTTTCGCAATAAAATCCAACGTTATAATTTCATAATCTATTGATAGACTTATATATTGATAAGTAATCACATCTACATATACACAGTATTAAATAAACTATAATAGAGGTTCTTATATGAAGTGTACTCAACAATTAGGCATATTAATATATGTACGTTAAATTAAAGATTAAAATAGTTCTTTTATTAAAATTTTTATCTATTTCTACGGTTAAAAAATGGTCTTTGTACGTCCACATGAGGTATACATGGCATGCCACATACCACTGTTTGGTTATTCAATCAACCACGCCAGTTTTTAACGGTACAAATAGATAAAACTTTTAACTAAAAAAAATCAATTTATTCTTTAATTTAACACACATAAACTAATTTATTTATTTTTAAATACAGTACCTCCATGATACTTTTAATTTTATATGTTATATCTATGCAAAGATAATGTCATGTGAATTGGGGTAAGGGCATAATTCATAAAGGTGATTACATGTAAAGATGAAAAAGGAAGAAAAAATATGTTGAGGTACTCAATATCTCCAACCTACTTCATTTCCAAAAAGGGAAAAATAAAAAAAAAATACTTTAAAAAATAATTTAACATTAATTAATTTATAATAAAATATGTCGAACAAAAATTAATACACTATTAGTCGATTAAGTCTTAGTTCATTTGGCATTAGCATTGTTGTTAGTATATAAGAACGTAAGTTCGAGCATGTTTAAGTGTATTTATCCTCATATTTAAGGATTAGAATGAATTATGGATAGTTCTAAACATTGTATCAACTTAAAAATTTTTTCGATAATTTTATACATAAATTAGATTTTAAAAAAAAATTAATATACAATGCAAAGGGTTTTTTTATATATAGAGAGAGAGAACAAAGTTGTTAACCAACTAATTTAAATAATATAAAAGAATGGCATTGCCATACATAACCAACATTCAAAGTGGTAACATATAAAATCTAATACAAAAGATGTTCAAATTTATGCAAAGTGGTATAGCCATAGCCTTCTTTTTGACTTTTTAGATGATTTGAGATTTAGTTTAACTAATCCATCTTATCAATTTAAAATATAATATTTAATTATTTTGAAGTTTTAATTTTAATTCTTTGATTTTTCTAAAATAAATATTACAATTTTTTAGACTTAAACTATAATTTTAAAGTATCAATATCATATCAAGTCGTTCAGTTAATTTTTTAGTTAAAATTTAACGTCGAATATATTTAAAATACATGGATCAAATTGCGCGGATAACTTGAATATGAAATGTTATAGAAAAATTTATTAATATTTTCTATTTTTTTAACATCAGATTCAAGCTATTCTTGTAGTAGATATATACGAATTTACAATTTAATTCGCGTGCTTTAAATATATTCCATATTAAATCTAAACTGATAATTTAGTATTTAATTGATGATCCTTTATGTCCATTTTACTATCTATGAAGACTATGCCTCTCAACATTGGTCTCTCAAATCGGAGTTCTCTTTAAAAGTGTAATGTATTTTATTATTACACCTAATCCTTATTAGTGATGCGGCATGATCATTTAAAAATTTAATTTGAACATTTAAAGTTTATCGATGAATTTAAAATTTAGATTATAGTTTGGGGTCAGGAAATTAATTTTTTTTAATCTAGATGATGTGTTTATGTTATTTAAAAAATGAAAAGGCAAATGACAAAAAAGCCAACAAACAAGTTCACCCCACCTAAAAGCTTTAGATTGGTTTTTTGTAAATCACACTCAAAACAATAAAGCCTTTCTTCCACCAAACTTAATCCCACTACCCCAAAAAACAAAACCCATTGAAAGCAAACGCAAATGGAAGAAAAGAAAAAGAAGAAGAAGAAGCAAAAACATGAACACCCCAATGATCAAACCACAAAACCAACCTCAGAATTCTCATTCAAACCAAGTTCTGAAGTGAAAGGTCTAAGATTCGGTGGTCAGTTCATAGTTAAATCCTTCACAATCCGACGAGCAAAGCCACTCGAACTACTCAAGCTCCTCGATTTCACCCCACCATCACACAAACCCCCCAACAACAAAATCCCTTTCCCTTCAACCACAGCTTTTTTGCCTACCAATTTCACCATCTTAGCTCACCAAGCTTGGCACACACTCACTTTGGGTCTAGGCACCAAGAAATCGAAGGTGCTTTTGTTCGTTTTCGAATCGGAAACCATGAAAATCGCGGTGGATAAGATTTGGCCAAATGAGATCCCGCTTGGTGAAGTGAATAAGAAGCTGATAAGGGGATTGAAAGGGTGTGAAATGGCGAGGTTTAAGTTCAGGAAAGGGTGCTTAACATTCTATGTTTATGCAGTTAGAGGTAATGGAAATGTGGGTTTTCGTTGTGCTGATGATTTGAGGATTGTTTTGCAATCTGTTGTTGAACTCCATGATTTCTTGGATCATACTGCTATGCTTGCTATGCCTAATCAGAGAAGCCTTAATTACAGTGATCCAGTTGCAATGGCTCACTAATTTTTCTTCTTTTTTTCTTAATGGGGAATTGGTTTATTTGTTGGATCATCTTTGTTCATGTTATTAGTTTTCCTTAAATCTTTGAGGGAAAAAAAAAAAATTGTAGTATGAATAAATTTGCAGTAGTGTATACTTTTTTTCTGGGAAATTTTTCAACAATTATATTGCTTTTTTTTTCCTTTTTTTTTACTCTAGCATTCAAACTTCTAGGCATGATTTATGCAAACTTTATCAAATGGTTAAAATATATAATAGGTCCCTATATTTTTCATAAATTTAGAATCTAGCTCTTATACTTTTATTTATAAGAATTAAGTCTCTTTATTTTCAATTTAAGTTCAATTTTTAACATTGTTAAATTTATTTTTTATCTAAATTAGTCCCTGAATTTAGCAATTATTTTCATATTAAAACTTAAATTTTAAATTTTCAAAAAAAAATATCAAGACCAATTTATAAATTAAAATTTAAGCCTCTTGCAAAATTCAAACCCAAAAAGTAATTTAACTCTATATCTTATCATTATACTCACGTGATGATAAAAATTGATTTTTTAAAAAAATATTATTTTAGTCATCAGATTAAATTCTAAATTCAATTTAACAATTAAATTATTAGATTAAATTATTGCATGAACTCACTATACATGTTTTCAGCAAATAAAAAAAGAAGAAGAGAAAACCCTAAATGTACTTTTTATTATTGTTTTTATTTATCAATACATTTCCAAGTTCCAAATATTAATTTATTAATAATATCTCATTTTCATAGCTTAAATACGTCCAAAACTTTGCCTCAAAAACGATGGTGAATTTCTTGTGAAATGTGCTCTTTAAAACAAAGCCCGTGAAACCAAGCGGCTGAGCTGCCGGGCTGCGGTGCCTCCTTGGCCCGCCCAACACCGTCAGGGCCTGCAATTTCATTTGCAGAATGTGATGGAAGGTGCATGAATTTACAGTTTGATGATAATGATGATGATGATTAAAATATTTATTTCTTGAGAAAATAAAATATATAATAATAAAGAAGAAAAGAGTGGAGGACCAACCTTTCCATTCTACCCAATCCTTTTATGTCCATAAAAGTAAAAAGGAAAAGAAAAGGGTAATTTATATAGGTTTTTACCCAATTATTAACAAAATTTCTCCTTTTTTACTCACTTAATTATTCAATTTTTTTAGTCACCCGTCATTAAATAATTAACGAAAGATAATTTATAACTTTTAAAATTAGCATAATAGTAACTTTAACACTCAAAATTTATAAATTGTGTCAATTTAGTCTTGATTCTAAAAAATTAACAATCAACATTTACACTCCGTGTAATTTAGTTTTTTTTTTTTTTTAGTTTTGTGTTTTTTGTGATATTGAAGGTTAATTTTAAAAGAATATAAAATTGTAAAAAAATATTATTTTGGATTTTTTGGTGTTTTATTTTTTGTATATTTTCGATCAAATTTAGTTGATAAATTTGTTTTCTTTTAAATTTTTAAGTGAAAGGATCACAAAAAAAAAGCAAAATTAAATTAAATTAGAGGTGATAAATCCACAATCAACCGCATGTCTCACCTATAATCCAACTAACTCAGTGATCCTTCATTCTTAACATACTCACCATTTTTTCTCCGATCAAAATTATAACCCAAGAAAATCTATAATCAAGCTAATCACACACCTTTACATTGAACCAACAATCAAATATCGCGATAACCATAATAAAAGCAAATAAAAATTCCAAAAATAAAAAAAATAAACAAAAAGGATAAGTCACTTGTTTCAACGAGCCCCAAACAAGACTTACAAAAGCAAAGGGACAAAATAAATCAAAGAAAAGAAAATCAAAATATCAACAAAAAAGGAGACTCATGAAACGTGTTAAATTCAGTCATGAGTTATGAGAGAGTTCTAGGGATGAAGGTTCAATCCAAAGCTCAAGGAGATGCTTATTCATGCATTTATTTGGCTACTTATGCTAACTTTATTTGGCTGCTTAGTTCATGATAATGTTGTTTGCTTAGTTGCCTGCTTCCTTCATATCTTATTTGTCTGCTTTGTGTTAATTGGCTGCTTACAGGCGCTGGCCAAGGCATGTTGATAGGCCAATGTACCAAGTTGCATGTGGTCCATCAAACCAACATGTGGCTAACTTGGATTACCACACTTGTTCATGTAGAAAGTGGGATCTAACTGGTAATACCATGTACTGAGTTGTTATCCCTAGAACCCATTTATGTTACTAACACCTCTACTGCTTCTTTCCACAAGTATTCCATGCATCCATGTCGTTTTAGTGATGATGATGATACAAGATAGGCCAAAGAGTTATGTGCACCACTATTACAGCAAGAATACTCAGATAAGTATCTACTCACACCACATCAATCCAGCCAGATGAGCAACACAATGGAGAACGGTTCAGAATATGGAACCAGTACTGCCACCAGTGCTAAGGAGGCCACCAGGCAGTAGATAAAACCGCAACTATAGGTGAAGGATGGTGGAGGAAGGGCATGCATATGAAGTGCAAGAAATGTGGTTAATTAGGCCACAATGTGAGAACTTCTAAAGGAAAAGTTGGAGGCAGCAAAAGATCCAATACATCTCAATCCCGAACTAAAGGAAGAAAACATGGTAGTGGAGGTAGAACTCAAGCAACAAATCCCAATCAGGCTCCATCTTCACCTTAAGATCCAGCTTGAAGTCAAGTCTCTATCAACAAATTAGGGTGCAACAAATCCTTTCCCCCTCCAATTTCTTCATTTTCCTTAACAAACAGATTATAATTACCCTTGAACGAGGACTCATCGGAGGATTGAACCAGCTGAAGTATTGACAAAATCTTTGCAATCCATAGTTCTTTCATGGTTAAATTTTGCCATTACTCCTTGTACTCTGCAAAAGTTATGGGTTTAGTCCTTATACTTTAATTTGATCATTTTTAGTACTTGTACTTTTTGAATTGGTCAATTTTAGTCCCTATTGTTACATCCCACACCCGATCCGGTCGTTGGATCCGAATGTGTGACATCACATTATGTTGCTGGGAGCAACTTAGACTAAATCACCACAAATAACATGTAGCGTGACATTCAAGCAATTATAGTTTTCATACATTCTCAAACAATCATATAAATAAATTGAATATTACATTAAATATATTCTAAACATTTAAGGGTTATACAAGGTTATGGATATAGTTAGAATTCAAATCCAAACTCTTTTTTATCAAATTCTAGTATTGTGTCTCGAGACAGGGATCTTCATGTCTCAAGTTAGGTCTTATTTTATTTTTGTTTTTCTTTTGCTTTAACGATAATATGCCTCGAGACTTTAGAGTCTATGTCTCGAGACAAAACTCTTCAAGTCTCGAGACTGGTTTAGAAACCAACCTCTCTTGTTTTCTTAATTTAATTTCGATGTTTGGTTATCCCGAGACAAAAGATTCTTATCTTGAGACTTGGAATAGGACAAAACTATTTTAATTTCGATGTGATCTTGATTAAGTTGTTAATCAACTAAAACTTTGTCGAACCTAATCATTACTTGCATACAGAAATGGATAATTCTACACGTTGAGCAAAGAAACTCAACATTGTTTGTATTGTCCTTATTGTCTTACGTCCTGTATTGGTATGTACCTAGAATTATAAGTTGTTTTTGGAGTCGTTTATGATAATTTGAATAGATCACATTAGTAAATTTGTACTAAACTAAGTGTGTGTGAGTAATGATCATAGATATATATATTTAATTGGTGCATTAGTATATAACTTTAAATGATTGAATGTGTTTTTTATGCCAATTGATGTTTAGTGATTGGATGTTAAAATGATTTTATGTAGGTACATTTTGTGTCATTGTGCAAGAAATAAAGATGCATTTTTAACATTTTTGCCCTTTCACGTCGAGATAGAAAATATCGAAATTAGGGATTTAAAATAGGGAAAGCATGTCTTGAGACATAGTCTTCATGTCTCGAGACACACAACTAGGTTTTGATAGGTTGAGTTTGGATTTGAGTCCTGACTCCATCTGAATCTAAGTAGCTCGAGACGCGTTAATAAGGTTGTTAGACATCTATAAAGCATGATTTTATTTGTAATTGAAAAGGTTTTGATTTATGACATGTTTATATGTTATAATTGTAGGAGCTCAATGTAACACCCCTTACCCGTATTCGACGCCGGAACAGGGTACGAGGCATTACCGAAGAGTACGGAACACTTACAGATGATTTAAACCATTTATCGCTCAAATATCAAAATTGATTATAAAAGTTCCTTTAACGGACCCTTGAAATCCAAATCATGCATTGGGATTGGGTCGGGACTAAATCAGAATCGTATGAAATTTTTCGCAAAATCCCTAAGTTTATCTCATTTACAAGGGTCCCACGCTCGTGTGGCTCACATGGCTGTGCCTCTGGGGCGTATAACTATCTGACTTGCATCTATGAAGGAAATTGGGTCACACGGCCTTAGTACACGCCCGTGTTGCTAGGCCGTGTGGTAAAGTTAATTTTCAGAAATTAGGCTATTTTCTAAGCCATATTTCTCTCTCATTTGATCCTTATTCTTCACCCACATTTAAAAACCAATTTAAGATATTCAACTGAGCCTTATACTTAATACCACTTGTTAGTCGTACACTTCATATAAATAACAAGAAACGTATATGGGTTCAATTCTCATTAAATTTCTCTTGTACTTATACTTTTTCACACTATGTATTCATATAACATATAACAATCACACCTCTGTATTTCATATACATTTTTATAACAAATTGTCTTGGTTTCAAACTACTTCATATTTGAGTTTTACTTATCAAATCATTTGAAACATCATCTTTACACATATAGTGCACTTGAGATGCACAATTCTATAATTATGAATGAACACATTTATCAAACATATTCCATGTTTTTATATATTATAGTCTCATATTTCCATATATCAATTACCATCATTTCCTTGTATTTTGAAAAATACATGTAACAATTCATAAACATGCAATTCACTAACTCTTCCTGCCAATCACAATTTAAATTGACAAATCACTTATTGAGCCTAATTTCAATGTTCACTAAAATCTATTAGGATGTACATATCCACCAATAAATTCCATGTACAGTATCATCACCTCATATTTTCACATACATTTACTTTCCACATTATGAACTCAAATAACATATACAAGACATACCAATGTATTCCAAGTACGTTTTCATAATATTTCATTTCAAATTTAGATTATGTCATATTAGAACTCTTCTCATTAACTCATTTGGAATACCAATTCATACGGATAATACACTCAAGGGTGTACAAATATATAATCACAAATGAACTCATTCATCAACCAAGTTCTATGTTCATGTCTCATCAACTCATACTTCCTTATATCACATAATTCTATGTAACACTTACCAAGCTTTGTCAAATTAGTGAACTTCTTATGGAATTGGTGCTGCACTGCATGTATGCACTGAATTTTCTTGATAATCATCGATGCCATAACATAGCTATGGTCTTTTCACTAGAATGCCATAGCTCACCCATGGTCTTACATCTTCACTATCATTATGCCATGGTGAAACCATGGACTTATCCGTCAATTCATCACTTTTCACTAGAATGCCATAGCCCAACTATGGTCTTACATCTTAAACACGTATCACACCGATGCCATATCCTAGATATGGTCCGACACCGAAATCACTTGTCACTTGTAGCCAAGCTACCACTATCCACTCGATCGGTGGCGGAGCTACCACTTTTCATCGATCGGTGGCGGAGCTACCACTTTTCACTTGATCGGTGGCCGCTACCACTTTTCACTTGATCGGTAGCCGAAGCTACCACTTATCACTTTCACTTGTCATTGATCGGATAAGTGTAGCCGAAGCTATCACTTATCACTTGTTGCCATAGTTCAACTATGGTCTTTTCCAATCAATTCATCTTGTCACTTTGAATCAAAGTGCTCAATTTGATCATTTATTCAATTTTCATGCTTTTACATTATTCACGATTTTATCATCAATACATATGAAATAACACATCATGAAGTTCATAAAATTAACAAATGATCACTAAAATTTAGCCATATAAACTCACAAGTTCAATATTTGTATTATAACGATAATCATAATTTCATAATAAATATTCCAAATAAAACCTTATATCATTTCTAATTCAACATTTATCAATTATAATCGAGCATGTAATCAATTTATACACAAGTCGTTCATATATTATTTTTCCTCCTCCTCCTCTCCATCCACATCCTTAATATAAACAACACACTTGTAAGTAACATTATTTATAATTTTTACTATTTACTTATGTGAATATTCAAGCTGTCCATCTGTGTCATAGTCACTAAATTATTTTTATCTTGAGCTAAAAAACTCCAAATTAATATCCGTTAATTTTTTTTGAAACTAGACTCACATTTCTTATTACTATAATTTTTCAAGAATTTTTGGTGTGGCCAATTAGTACAGTTTATTAGTTAAGTTCTCCCCTATTACACAGTCCGACAGCTCTGACCTCTCTTTACTAAAAATCAATTATCTCATAGTAAGATTTTCATATAGTGTTTCCGATTATTTATAATGAAAATAGGCTCACTAAGGAATACAAAAATATAAATTATAACTCATAATTATTTTTTTACAATTTTTAGTGAATTTCTAAATTAAGAACAGGGGATCACGAAGTTATTCTAAACCAGTCTTACAAAAATTTAAATATCTCAATATGTAGACTTCCTTTGCTTTCTATGTTTCTTTTATATGAAAATAGACTCAACAAGCTTTAATTCTATATCTCATTAAACTTCTAGTTCAATTTATACTATTTTTGGTGATTTTTTAAAGTTAGACATTTGCTGCTGTCCAAAACTGCTTTAGTGTAACATGTTGATTTCTATTTTGTCCCAAATTCCACAATTCATACAATTCAGTCCTTGCTCAATTCACCCCTCAATTGAGCTAATTTTCTCATTTAATACTTTTATCTATCATTTTAAACTACTTCATAACCTTTAAAAATCAGAATTTTAACACTAGGCCTTAATTTCAACTCTTTCACAATTAAGTCCTAAACCAATTTCCATCAATTTCACTTGATAAAATCATCATATAACAAAATTAAAGCTTCAATTCAATATTTATTCATCATATTCTTCCAGCAATAATCCACATCAACTTTAAAAATTTGCCATAGAATAAAAAACTAATGAATTAATAAGTTGGACCCAATTGTAAAAGTCCAAAAACATAGAAATTTCAAGGAGAAAGCAAGAATTAAACTTACATGAAGCTTGAGTATGAAAACTAACTTGAACTCTCTCCCATGGCTGTTTTTCAGCTGAATAAATTGAAGAGAAATGAAGAGAATTCTAGATATTCCAATTTGGTCCCATATTTATTTAACTAATTTTGGCAATTTTCCAATTTTACCCTTATTTCACCCATTTCCTGATTTTTCTCAGCTATTGCCGCCCAAAATATCTCGTTTGGGCTTATTTACACTTTAGGTCCTTCCTCATTTAACAATTAAGCTATTTAATCCTTCTAGTAACTTTTATACCTTTTTCAATTTAGTCCTTTTTATTTAATTAACCACCCAAACGTCAAAATTTTCTAACGAAATTTTTATACTACTTTATTGACATTCCGTAAATATTCATAAAAATATTTATGACTCGGTTTATAACACCGAGATCTCGATACCTCTTTTTCTCGATTTCTTGACCAAATAAATCTTTATAAAACACAATTTACTATTTCAAAAATATTTTTAAAGCTACATTTGGCTGGTAAATATTAAATAATACAATCTACGAGTTCATTTGTCAGATTTGATGGTCTCGAACCACTATTTCTAATATCACTGAAATTTTGGTTATTACACTCAATTTTGCCCGGGCCCGTGTGAAATAAAAACAAAACCAAAAAATAAAAATAAAAAATAAATTCCAGATTGTTTACAAACCAAAACAGATTAGACCCACTACCCTTGGCCCAAACTAATACCCAATACCCAATTACACCCTGACCCAATTAAACCTACTAGCCCAAAACCTACGAGGCCCAAAAGGCCCAAAACCTAAATCAGAAACCAAGGGTTCTGAAACCCTAGGTCTCTCTCACGCCGCAAGCAGCCTCAACACTGCCGAGCGTCGCGCCGCCTTCATCGCCGGGAATCACGCCCCATCGACACCGAGATCTGCTCATCCACCTGCAAAAGGAAAGAAATCGGCAACAAACATGGCAGTGTTTAGTTTTTTCTTTTTTTATTTTGTTTATTCGAAGGCTATAAAGAGCCTTACAAATATGTAAAAGGGGAGGATTTTTTCTTTTCAAGCAACAATATACACAATACAATACAAAAAAAAATCAAAGAAAGAACAAGGTTTCTTTTTTTTCTATTCTTCTTTTCCCTGAATCTGTTTTTTATTTATTATTTACTTTTAGTTTTTTTTTTAAAACATATTTAAAAAAAAAAGAAAAGAAAAAATACCTTTTTTTAGAACTCCGGTCACATGCGCGTGGTGTGGCACGCAACGGCGACGGCACCGAAACAGCGGAGGAGGGATCTGAAATAACACAGGCCGGAGGGGGAGAGCATTTTTTAAGCTTTTCATTTTTTTTTTTTAAGAATGGGGTAAATGATTTTTTTTTAAGCCAAAACTTAACTTATATAGTAATATTAAAACGACGTCGTTTTGGCTTAAGGCAATGAGCATCAAAACGGCGCCGTTTAGATTTTACCCGAAATCCGACCCGATTCGACCCGAAGGATCCGCGTGTTTCTGGTCAATGGTCTATTTGCGGATCTGGTCCTTCCGCATTTTTTCAAATTTATAATTACGTCCAAATGCATTTTTCCGTATTTACAATTTGGCCCTAATATTTACATGCTGTTTCATTTTAATCCTCGGGCTCTCTAAAGGTAAAATTAGAACAGCACCGTTTTGAAATTTGGCATTATTGCCATTTTAACCTCTGTAATTTAACGAGTGTTTTAATTTAGTTCTTTTAATCTGTTTTAATTGCTATTTTAATCATTGTTTCTTGTTTTATTTTTTTTTATCCTTTTATTTTATATTATATTTAATTATTTTACCTTATTAAATATTATATATTATTTCCTTATATTTATTTACTAATATTACGAAATTTATTTATATATATATTTTTATATGTATTTTTTTATATATTTAATTATTATATTTTATTTTACTTGGTTTAAATAATTTATATATTATTTTATAATTTATATATTATCTATTATATTAGATTTTAACTTGTATATTATATAGTATTATATTATATATTTTTATATATATAAAATTTATTATAATATATTACCTATTTTATTTATATTGTTTATTACATATATAATTTTTATGATTAATATATTATGTATATATATGTTTTTATTTAAAATTATTATATCTATTATTTACTGATTATTTTATTATGTATAATCCTTATATCTTATTATTAATTATTTTATATTATTTTATTATATGTTATGGTTTTTATTAATTATTATATACATTTATTTGTATCTTTATATTCGTATATTATTGCTTTAACTTTTTTCTAATAATTTATTTATTCATGTTAGATTATTTTTTTATATATAATAATTACAATTGGTATATATGTTGTAATGTATGATTTACTCAAGCCCTTTTTATAAAAATACCTTTCGAATTAAAGCATTTTACTCAAATATTTTTAAAATACGGTGATATGTGATATTTGAAGTATTTCAAGAAGAATTTTGCCCTAACTTATTGGGTTCGATTTTTCTCGTAAAACTTTAGGTATTACCTATCCCTTCTTTCTTTAAAAAACTGAGATTTACCAATTTCAAATCAAAAAACCTATTCTTGGGAACTCGGATCGTTATGCCTTAACTTATTGGGTTCGACGTTTTGCGTCTCGAGGTAGGAATTTTCTAAAATAAAGACGTTCTTAGTTTTAAAGTCATGAGATGCTATAACCTAACTTACTGGGTATGATGTTTTATTTCTTTGAGATAAGTAAGTCTGGGTTTTTTCTTCAAATAAAAGGTTCATTTTTTAATTTTTTTAAAGTTTCAACATTAGGACATGATTTTATTGATTAGGTACCAATTTTTGGGCGTTATGAGGGTGCTAATCCTTCCTTATACGTAACCGACTCTCGAACCCGTTTTCTCGTTTTTCGTAGACCAAAACCAAATGTTTTAAAATGAAACGTTTTACAAGGTGATCCAATCACACCTAAGTAAGAAGGGATTGGTGGCGACTCCCATTTTCATTTTCAAAAGTCGATCCCTGTTTTTAAAATCAAGATTTTAAAATGGTTTCGACAGCTTGGCGACTCCACTGGGGACACAAGAGAGTCAGACCGTAAAATTGATAATTTCATGTCCTTTTGTTCGAATTTAAAATTCTGATTTTAAAAATATGATCCTTTTATTGCATGTGATCTTAAATATATTGCTCTGCATTGCACTGCATGACCGTCGTGGTCACACCCTTAAGTGGGAGTGAGAAGCTACTCCTTCGTGAGGTTTTCACCTCCGTGCAGGATAGTGAATCGCTTTCGGGATACATCCGTACCTATGTCTTCGTGAGGTTTTCACCTCCGTGCAGCCATAGGGAAATGTATTCCCCTGAACCGAACTCGGTCCATATGAGTCTATAATGGGTGAGGATCGAGGAATCTGCTGGTTCGGGTACCTCAACTTTAGAGCTAAACCACATATAGAAAACCTAAGGGCTTACCCTAGGTAGAACTATGTCAAACCCTAGTGGTCACCCTGATAGGTGTTCTATGTTATTTATTTTTCCTATGCTAATGGGTTTTCTTTTGTTTTGATTGCATTGCATTCATATCATAGAAAAGAGGTATTGATTTCAAATTCGATTGCTAAATAGAAAAGTTTGTCATAAGAAAACGGGTTTTTTGATAAAATGGATTATATTACGGTCTCGTCCGAATATAGTCTAAGTGAACACAACAAGAGAAAACTGATAGCTGGCGAAGGAATACATTACCCAAGGATTCAAGTTGACAAAGACAAATCGAGAATCACCACGTCTCGACTTTCTTGAAGAAGCTAACAAGTATTATGGAGCAGTGAGTCGCGTCCTAGATTAAGCAAAAAGGAGCTAGATGAGGCATCTATTAGAAGTTTGCAAGACTTGACTTTTGCGAAGAAGGGATTCATGTTTTCACTTGGACTATGAGGATAAGGTCGTGTATGCGATCCGTTTTATGTAAAGAAATTTACTTTCTAAAAAAGTTTTTCTAATGTAACTGAATTCAGAACCAACGCCTCTCTTTCTTTGCATTCATGCATTTGCATTACATAACATCATATGCATTCAAATTTATAGAGAGGGTCTAATTAGTTTAAATTATAGGAGAGAGAGAGAAAGAAAATCTGGGAACAGAACACCCTCACGGTACACGAGCTAGTCAAGGAAAATCGACCAGAGAATGGAGCAATTCCAAAGAAATATGCAAGACCAGATGCAGGAACAGATGGCAAAGCTTCAACAAGAGATGAGGGACCAGATGTTGGAAGCCCAAAAGAACATGATGGCCCAAATGGCCCAGATGCTGAGTGGGACAATGGACAATGGAAAGGGTCTCATAATAAATGCTGATGATAATGAAGATTTTCTTCGAGATTCCACCCCACCGCATGTACAACCGGAAAAGTATCCCCAAAGACCACCTGTCACGATTGGGCCTCAACAGGGGCAAGCTGATAATGGACCGCCTATGAACTTCCAAATGGGTTCAGGATCTAAAACAGGAGATAACCCTGCCAATCCTGTTAACCCTGATTTGGACATAGCAGAAAAAGAGGGAAAAAGAATTAAATTTTTAAGGAAATTGGAGGATCGCTGCAGATGGTTGGAAGAAATTTTCCAGGCTTTGGAAAATGCTGACCATCATCAGGGTATTGACGCTAAGGACTTAAGTTTGGTTCCAGACTTAATGCTTCCTCATAAATTTAAGATGCTAGAGTTTGAGAAGTACAATGGGACTAGTTGCCCTGAAGCCCACATCACTATGTTTTGTAGACGGATGACTGGTTACGTGAACAATGATCAACTTCTGGTTCATTGTTTCCAAGACAGTTTGGTGGGAGCAGCGTCTAGGTGGTACAATCAACTCAACCGCGCTAACATTAGCTCTTGGAGAGACTTAGCTCAAGCCTTCATGAAGCAATACAACCATGTCACAGACATGACGCCTGACCGAATCATGTTGCAAAACATGGAAAAAAGGGCAAATGAAAGCTTCAGGCAATATGCGCAAAGATGGAGAAAGGTTGCCATGCAAGTTCAGCCACCACTCCAAGAAAAGGAGACTACAATGCTCTTTATTAATACACTGAAGGCCCCATTTACCACGCATATGCTAGGAAGTGCTACAAAGAGCTTCTCAGACATTGTAATAACGGGAGAAATGATCAAGAATGCCATAAAAAGTGGAAAGATCGAGGTGGGAGAAAGTAACAAAAGAATGGCCACAAGGAAGAGAGAAAATGAAGTGGATAATACAAGCATGGGGTGCTCAAAGTCGATTGCTGTTAAACAGCCAAAAACAGTGACTACTGGGTATCAAGGTTTATCAAGGAAAGAATCTGGTACAAGGCAAAGCAATGAGCAACTCCAGTTTACACTAATTCCAATGACATATAGGGAGTTGTATCAAAGTCTATTTGATGAACATGTGGTGGCTCCTCATTACATGGAACCAATACAACCCCCGTACCCTAAATGGTATGATTTGAATGCTCAATGTGAGTATCACGCAGGAATAATGGGTCACTCAATCGATAACTGCATGGCATTTAAGAAATTGGTCGAAAGGCTTATTAAAATAGGGGTTATAAAGTTCGATGAGTCGAACGGAGCAGTGATAATTGAAGGAGGGGGCAGGAGAGTTGTGATTCTTTGAAGAAGTCATCAGAAACCTAACAATCGGGGAATTAAAACACCAATGACATATTAGAAGAGGGAATCGGGGAATAAAAGTTTCCAAGCCCTTACATACTTGGGAAGATTTTAAACAATGGGACTGTGGAAGGGATCCCTGTATTTTTAGGGTTAATCTAGAGTAATATTCAAAACATGCTTGTTGCTTTAAGCCCAGAAGTAATAAGAATCCTTTTGTGAAATGGGCTTGTGTCCAGAATTTTTTTTTAAAAATAAAATGCATCCTTTTAAGTAAATATTCTTTTATTCTTTCTATTTCATATTGTACATTCTTTTGTTTTTAGAATATTCTTTCATTCTTCATTCATGACTATACAAATAGTCATCCTTAGAATCATTTATTCTTTGGATTTTTACCTTCGTACTTAGGTACCCAGATATCAACGACATGAGCGACGTTGTTACTGACTCCCTTTTTGAATGAGATATGGGTCCAGGGGATCTAAGGACTTTGAAGATGACAGAGATTGTAACATATCCTTTGATTTGTTAAGAGTGGTTTAACAAGATGAAAAACAGACCGTACCTTACATAAGGTCAATGGATGTTGTAAGCCTAAGAAAGGAGTCAAGATCAAAGCCTAGCTCACCACGAAGATAAGGCGAGATATTATTGAGTTACTTTCGAGAATTCAAAGATATTTTCACATGATTATATCAGGACATGGTTGGGCTTATAAGATGCGCCCTAAACATGAGGATTGGGCACTGCCAATCTACAGAGAAAGAGATGGTATCAGCTATGCTGTATTTAAGGAGACGAGATTCATGTGCTTACTCTAGTTCTTCACAAATTTTTCATATGTGGGGCATGGATATTATAGGGCCAATCTTGTCAAATGCTTCTAGTTGACATCGATTCACTGTCATGGTTGTCGTTTATTTCACTAAGAGGGTGGAAGTAGCTTTATATGCCAATGTTACATAGTCGAAAGTCATCAAATTTCAAAAAAAAAAGGAATAAAATGTCAGCAAAGAATGCCATAAAGGATTATATTTAATAACTCATAACTGTACAAAGTCAAAGTTTACAGTTTGTCCAAAGATCAGGCAGCATATCATAGTGCAACAAAAGTTGCCAAAAAAAAAAAAAGAAGAAGAAGAAGAAGAAGAAATGAAAGGTGGCTAAGACTTGTAAAGATTGGCATAAGAAGCTATCACTACTCTCTATGATTATCAAATGTTGGCTAGAACCTTCACCGGGGCAACATCTTGCCCATTATGGAATTGAAGCATTTTTGTCAATTGAACCTAATTGAAGAAGATGTTAAAAGTTATCCATCACGGTCGGATGATGTGAGCTTACGACAAAAAAGGTTCATCTAAGAGAATTCCACAAAGGGAACCCGATGTTGAAAAAAAAATTTCCTCTACAAAACGATTTTAGAGGAAAGCATATGCCAAACTGGGAAGGACTTATATAGGGCCTGTTCTAGAGGAGCATTGATATTGATAGAGATGGATGGCAAAGACTTGCCCAATCCGTTGAATTCAGGTTTGGTCAAGAGATATTTTACCCGAAAGAGGAAAGATTAAGGTGAAAACCCGAAAAGGGCGCCTCAAAAAAAACAAACAAAAAAAAAGAGAGGCCAAAAGCGAAAACCCGCAAAGGACGCTTTGAGACCAAAGAGGATTTGAGTTGAAAACCCGAAAAGGGCGGCTCAAATTTTGACTAAAAAACGGGGCATACAGTAGTCTTGCTACGTCCGAATTATCAATGAGGAAGTATATTACGTCTTGGGGCATCGACAAAATACTCCGGATCCCCTAAACACATATTGAGCTTAAAATGGTCCTCAAGAAGTTGGAACAAAGAAGCCCAGGCTGCGATATCTGGGGCATCTAGCTTCATTCTTACCCAGTTTTGAAATTCGTTATCTTTGATTGCTTTATTCTTTTTTGAGATACGCCTAAATCAATTTTCTTTTATTGCCTGGGTTATCTTTGATTAAATTATTTCTCAAAGCTATGCTCCTGACTAATTTCTTTCTTGTCCATTTTTGTGACCTTTTTCAAGCATTTTATATTGAAATAACAATTTATGGACTAATAACACTTTCATAAAAAGAGTTTCGCATATTACTCTAAAAGCTTCTAAATAATATGAGAATTTGAAACAGGACTATTATTCAGAACTCACCAAGTCTAAGGGATTGGAAACATTGTAAAACGATTATCTCTTCAAATTTTTACTGAATAAGATAATTTCGTTGGTGATACCACATCGACAAATGACGAACAAGGTCAATCCAAGTGTGAAGAGGATCATTGACGAGATACCCTGCATTCATATATCTGGTCATTACACCCAGGGAATGGTGTAACAGATTAAAAGTAGTACAAGTTCTGTACCTCTGAATGGTAACAGAAAGATGGAAGAAATTAAAAGTTATTCCCCTGAAGTTGCAGTGGGAGATACCAATTCATGTCCCAAGGTTCAAGTAGAGAGGACTCAGAATTACCATGGGGCAAATTATTTGAGCAGAACATGAATGAAAAACAAATGAGTAATAACACCTAGGATAGGAATCATACTCATAACATTTTTGTAAATTTCATTAGGAGCATTTGATTCATTTCGGTCATTGCATCCTAATCCTTGAAACAGGAACCATCTTCATAACATTTTTATGACATGGCTAAATAGGAGCATCTGATGCATTTCGATCAAAGCATCCTAAATATTGGACATAAACATATACCCATTCTACAGGTTATGTAGCAAGGTAGAAGACAATAGTCTGGTATCCCTGAGTTTGCAGGGAGCAGATTTGACAATCCTGAGGTTGCAGGAGCAGATCGGAGACATTAGTCCTATCTCCCTGACCAGCAGTGGAATAGGTCAAAGATTGTAGATCTTGTCACCCTAAGTAGTAGGGAACCAAGATCGAATGGTAAATCTTGTCACCCTAAGCAGTAGGGAACCAAGATCAAACGGCAAATCTTGTCTCCCTAAGCAGTAGTGGAACAGATTTAAGCCACCAGCCTTATCTCCCTGACCAGCAGTGGAATAGGTCAAAGATTGTAGATCATGTCGCCCTAAGTAGTAGAGGACCAAGATCGAACGGCAAATCTTGTCTCCTAGCGATGAGTGGAACGATTTAAGCCACCACCCTATCTCTCACGACCAAAGCAGTGGAATAGGTCAAAGATTATAGATCTTGTCACCCTAAGCAGTAGGGAACCAAGATCGAACGACAAATCTTGTCTGTAACGGTCCGATTTTGGCCCTGATCGGAACGGTGGTTTTGGGACCACTAATCCACGTCAGAAAAATATTTTTAAATTATTTTATGTATTAATTATATATGATTTGGCATGTGTGAAAGTTTCATAAAATAATTCGTTTATTTGTGTGATTATTTTAAGAGAATGGATTAAATTGTTTAAGGAGTAAAAGTAGCCTTTATTTAAATTAGAAGGGTTTAATTGGTTTGTTTGTTTCATGTATGGACTTGTATGTCAAATTCATAAAACTTGAAGCAAGTGGACGACATGGGTAAGGAAATATGTATATATATATGTGTGTGTTTTTATATATACATATTAAATTTTATAAGTTAAAGTTATATTATATTTATTTATAAGTTATATTTATATTATAATAAAAGAAACATGGTTAGTGGATGAATGAAAGACAATCATACCCTTATTATATGTTTGTTCTATTTGATTAATGAAAGGCTAATTGGTAACTTAGTAAAATGATGATATATATGTTATTTGTAATAAAATAATAAAGCCATAGTTCATCTTTTTGGAAGCCATAGCCGAAAGTTAGCAAAAGAGAAAGAAAGAAAAACCTAAACATATTCGGCCTTGTCCAAGCTTAATTTAGGTATGAATCTAGCTCGGTTTTTGTTAATTTTTACGTTTTTGAGATTGTTGCTTCGAATACTATCCAACCCATGCTTAAATTTTTGAGTTTGATGAATATTTTGAGTTGAGCCATTGTTGATAGTTGGTTGTTTATGTTGTTTAAGGATGCATTATGAAATATATGTGTTAGATTAATATGTTTTGTCTTTGGAATTTTGATGAATTTAGAAAGTTAAGGCTAAATTGTGAAAATAAATTTTTGAGGGGATAGATTGCAAAATAAACGAAATGTATGGACTTATATGATTATATGGAAGATTCGGCCTAGCTATGTTGTTGGGAGATTTTGCATATTTTGTGTTTTGTGCAAATAGGGCTAAATTGTAAAAGTGTGAAATATTAAGGGCAAAATGGTAATTTGCCCATTTAGGTGTTTTTGGATTAAATTGAAATGAAATGTATTTGAATGAGCTTAATTCGAATATGTTTAGATCAAGAACAAAGAAAAACGGACTTGGATCGGGGAAAAGCGAAAATTATTGAATAGTCGGTTTTTGCCGTCCGACGATATCTGAGGTAAGTCTATAAGCAATTTAATACCGTTAATATCGGTTATAACCTTGATTACATGCTGAATTATGAATTTATAAATGTGAATTTGGCCAAAGCCGAATGTGGTAAGTGATTTAATAATGAAATGTAGTTAAATTTAATTGAGTTGATATGTTAAAGTGATATGAATTATGTGTGATATATGTGATTTTGGTAATATGTAATGTGTATGAGATGGTTTAATAATATCGATATTCGGGCTTCGAGCCTAGCAGGCCTTGTGCCGGTGAAGTGTATCGGGCTTATTGCCTAGTAAGCTAAATGCCGGTGATTAAATTTCAGACCTCGGGTCTAGTAGGCTTAGTGCCGGTGTGTGTTTCAGGCTTTGTTGCCTAGCAGGCTTAATGCCGGTGATTTATTATAAATAGAGGATTCATGGATCATTAATAAGGTGGAATGTAATTACTGCAAATAAGCTAAATGCTCAGGTAAGTATAAGCTTCATAGTTGCAAGGAATAAGGTAAGTTGTTATATTACCATTCGAAGTGAGTAATATGTGATATAGTTGAAGTATTTTTGTAAGATTTTAATATGTGCATTTGGTCTTACAAATAATGAGTATGATATATTGGAATTTAATCTTGGTTGTGCCTTTGAGATTCGGTCATACGTGTAAATGCTATATGTGAGGGTAAATGGATATGTTTACATATGTGTATGATTGATTATATGTGGTTAATATGTATATTGTACTTACTTGATTTGGTTATATGTGGATACATATTACATTTATGTGTATTCGGTGAGTTGCACAATTAAAGTGAGATAATGATATTTTGAGGTTATCAAAGAAAAGGGTATTAGCATTCGGCATTAGTAGATCATTTAAGTACTAAGCTTTGAAATTGTATGATATTAAATTTGGATTGAAAATGTTTGAATGATCATTTGATTTAATACTTTTGCTTAAGACTTACTAAGCTAGTTAGCTTACTTTGTGTGATATGTTTTCATTCTGTTTTATAGATTTTGATCAAGCTACGAGCTTAGGGGATCGTCAAGAAAGTCCATCACACTATCGATCGTTATTTTGGTACTTTAAAAACTTGAATTAGGATCTTATGGCATGTATGGGCTAGCATATGTTTTTGGGTTGTTTTGAAATTGTAAATATGTTGAGCCATGCGAAAATGGCTATACTTTTGTGTATTAGTATGATTAATGTATGGAGTTTTAAATGAAACAGTTTTTGGTTAATAGCAGTAATGTGATTTTGAAAAATCACCAAAAATAGGAGAAACGGAACTAGAGAGTGAATAAGATATAGAATTAAATCTTATTGTATCTATTTTTATATGAAAGAAACAGAGTAGGAAAAGGAGTTTTATATTATGAGATATTTAAATTTTAGTGAGACTGGTTCTGAATGACTTCGTGATTCCCTGTTCTGTCTTGGAAAAATTGTTAAAAATTGAAAACAAAAATCATGGAGCATAGTTTATATGCTTAGAATCCTTAATGAGTCTATTTTTTATTGGAATAAACAAGAACATTATTGAAATTCTGTACATTGAGATAACTGAGTTTTTGTAAAGATAGGTCAGAACCATCAAACAGTGAAATAGGGGAAACTTTGATGAATAAACTGTACCAATTGGCCATATAAAAAATTCTGGAAAAATTATGGTAAGAATATATATGAGTCTAGTTTCATGGAAAATTTACGGATCTAAATTTCGAGTTTCGTAACTCGAGTTATGGTCAATTTAGTCAACATGACGCAGTTAGACAGTTTTAATTTTTATGCCCCGAATTAGTAGTCAAGTCTAGTAATGCCTCATACTCGACTTCGGCAACGGTCTCAGGTAAGGGGTATTACATTGTCTCCCTAAGCAGTAGTGGAACAAATTTAAGCCACCAGCCCTATCTCCCTGACCAGCAGTGGAATAGGTCAATGATTGTAGATCTTGTCGCCCTAAGCAGTAGAGGACCAAGATCGAATGGCAAATCTTGTCTCCCTAAGCAGCAGTGGAACAAATTTAAGCCACCAGCCTTATCTCCCTGACCAGCAGTGGAATAGGTCAAAGATTGTAGATCTTGTCTCCCTAAGCAGTAGTGGACCAAGATCGAACGACAAATTTTGTCTCCTAGCGATGAGTAAACAGATTTAAACCACCATCCGCATCCCCGAGTTTGCGATGGAGCGGATCAAGAAGATAGCAGATCTGGCATTCCTGAAGTTGCAGAAACAGATCGAAGACATCAAATCGTGCTTCCCTGAGTTTGCAGGAGCAGATTGAGGATAGCAAATCTGGCAATCCTGAAGTTGCAGGAGCAGATCGAAAACATCAGATCTTGTCTCCCTGAGTTTGCAATGGAGCAGATCAAAAGATAGTGGATACTGCCTTCATGAAGTTGAAGCTATCAAACTTACTGAAATCAAGATGAAGTTCCAATACCGGTGAAGTTGCAGTGGATTTGGAGTCATTTGAAGAAGATGAGAATCAAAGAAGTCGAAGCTCGGCCAAAACCGAGCAAAATTGGTCCTTTTAGAGTCTTTGCTCTATTCTCGTTACACGATAATGAGCAAAGAGGGGCAGCTGTAGGAGCCCAATTTTGCCCGGGCCCGTGTGAAATAAAAACAAAACCAAAAAATAAAAATAAAAAATAAAGTCCAGTTTGTTTACAAACCAAAACAGATTAGACCCACTACCCTTGGCCCAAACTAATACCCAATACCCAATTACACCCTGACCCAATTAAACCTACTAGCCCAAAACCTACGAGGCCCAAAAGGCCCAAAACCTAAATCAGAAACCAAGGGTTCTGAAACCCTAGGTCTCCATCACGCCGCAAGCAGTCTCAACACTACCGAGCATCGCGCCGCCTTCATCGCCGGGAATCACGCCCCATCGACACTGAGATCTACTCATCCACCTGCAAAAGGAAAGAAATCGGCAACAAACATGGCAGTGTTTAGTTTTTTCTTTTTTTATTTTGTTTATTCGAAGGCTATAAAGAGCCTTACAAATCTGTAAAAGGGGAGGATTTTTTCTTTTCAAGCAACAATATACACAATACAATACAAAAAAAAAAAAAAATCAAAGAAAGAACAAGGTTTCTTTTTTTTCTATTCTTCTTTTCCCTGAATCTGTTTTTTATTTATTATTAGTTTTTTTAAACATATTTTAAAAAAAAAGAAAAAGAAAAGAAAAAATACCTTTTTTTTGGAACTCCGGTCACCGCGCGCGGTGGCCGGCGACGGCGACGACGGTACCAGAACCTCGCCGGAGGGACTGCCAGAAATCGCCTGGAACCGGAGGGGGAGAGCATTTTTTAAGCTTTTCAGTTTTTTTATTTTAAGAATGGGGTAAATGATTTTTTTTAAAGCCAAAACTTAACTTATATAGTAATATTAAAACAACGTCGTTTTGGCTTAAGGCAATGAGCATCAAAAAGGCGCCGTTTAGATTTTACCCGAAATCCGACCCGATTCCACCCGAAGGATCCGCGTGTTTTTGGTCAATGGTCTATTTGCGGATCTGGTCCTTCCGCATTTTTTCAAATTTATAATTGCGTCCAAATGTATTTTTCCGTATTTACAATTTGGCCCTAAAATTTACATGCTGTTTCATTTTAATCCTCGGGCTCTTTAAAGGTAAAATTAGAACAGCACCGTTTTGAAATTTGGCATTATTGCCATTTTAACCCCTGTAATTTAACGAGTGTTTTAATTTAGTTCTTTTAATCTGTTTTAATTGCTATTTTAATCCCTGTTTCTTGTTTTATTTTTTTATCCTTTTATTTTATATTATATTTAATTATTTTACCTTATTAAATATTATATATTATTTCCTTATATTTATTTACTAATATTACGAAATCTATGTATATATATTTTTTATATGTATTTTTTTATATATTTAATTATTATATTTTATTTTACTTGGTTTAAATAATTTATATATTATCTATTATATTAGATTTTAACTTGTATATTATATAGTATTATATTATATATTTTTATATATATAAAATTTATTATAATATATTACCTATTTTATTTATATTGTTTATTACATATATAATTTTTATGATTAATATATTATGTATATATATGTTTTTATTTAAAATTATTATATCTATTATTTACTAATTATTTTTATTATGTATAATCCTTATATCTTATTATTAATTATTTTATATTATTTTATTATATGTTATGGTTTTTATTAATTATTATATACATTTATTTGTATCTTTATATTCGTCTATTATTGCTTTAACTTTTTTCTAATAATTTATTTATTCATGTTATATTTTTTTTTATATAATAATTGCAATTGGTATATATGTTGTAATGTATGATTTACTCAAGCCCTTTTTATAAAAATACCTTTCGAATTAAAGTATTTTACTCAAATATTTTCAAAATACGGTGATATGTGATATTTGAAGTATTTCAAGAAGAATTTTGCCCTAACTTATTGGGTTCGATTTTTCTCGTAAAACTTTAGGTATTACCTATCCCTTCTTTCTTAAAAAAACTAAGATTTACCAATTTCAAATCAAAAAACCTATTCTTGGGAACTCGGATCGTTGTGCCTTAACTTATTGGGTTCGACGTTTTGCGTCTCGAGGTAGGAATTTTCTAAAATAAAGACGTGCTTAGTTTTAAAGTCATGAGATGCTATATCCTAACTTACTGGGTATGATGTTTTATTTCTTTGAGATAAGTAAGTCTGGGTTTTTTCTTCAAATAAAAGGTTCATTTTTTAATTTTTTTTTAAGTTTCAACATTAGGACATGATTTTATCGATTAGATACCAATTTTTGGGCGTTATGAGAGTGCTAATCCTTTCTTATACGTAACCGACTCCCGAACCCGTTTTTTCGTTTTTCGTAGACCAAAACCAAATGTTTTAAAATGAAACGTTTTACAATGTGATCCAATCACACCTAAGTAAGAAGGGATTGGTGGCGACTCCCACTTTCGTTTTCAAAAGTCGATCCCTGTTTTTAAAATCAAGATTTTAAAATGGTTTCGACATCTATAATGCATGATTTTATTTGTAATTGAAAAGGTTTTGATTTATGACATGTTTATATGTTATAATTATTTCGTAACTTAATTGAGATGGTCTAAGTTGCTCCGAAAACGTAATGTGTCATCGTACATTCAGAACCGACGACTAGATCGGGAGTAGGGTGTCACACCTGTACTTTTCGAATTTTGATATTTTAGTCTTGACGAAACAATAGCTATTAAATTTATTTGTTTAAATTCAATTACTAGTCTTCTACTATAGGTACAGTTGTAGATTTAGTCCATATTTTTCGATTGGGTCAATCTAAGTAACAAATTATGAAATTTTAGTCTTTAATGCAAATGATAGTCATTAATCCATGAGCTAAATTTTAGTGAGTAATATGTGAAAATAACAAGCTAACATGACATTACACATGATAATATGCTTGACGCACAAGATTTTGAAAATAACAAAACTTAACTTAATGAATTTAACAATTATCATTAGACGAGGACTAAAATTTTAAAATTTTAAAAGTAAATGGAGGACCAAATTTGGATAAGAATGCTCGTAAAGATTATGCATTTGAGAAATGAGAGATTAATTAATAATAAATAATAATTGGGTTAACCCGGCCTAACCCAAAATCTCAAAAGCCCGGTCTATTAAGAGCAAACAAATAGGCCCGTTACAATATTTGGGTTCTCTGTTTTCAGTGGAAAAACAAAAAAGAAAAAACGCCCACCGTGGGGCTCGAACCCACGACCACAAGGTTAAGAGCCTTGCGCTCTACCGACTGAGCTAGACGGGCTTAGTTGGACGTCTCGATAATAAATTTTTACTTATAGAAGATGTATGAATTTCTGTCCTCCTTGAAGGAAAGCTGAAAAACACTAATAAAATCTTTCGCAGCTGCCTGCAACAGCAAAAAGCTTGGGAGAAAAAAAATTATGGAGTTCTTATTCACGATTTTGGCTGCTTTGATTTTAATCGTTGTTTTAGGTTTAGTTTCTGTAATCGTTTTTGAAGCTTATAGAAGAAGTCTTAATAATGCGTACTTATTCTCTAACCTAATTTTCTCGTTTTCGGTTTTCATTTTGATTTTAGTTTAATTTCTCTTTCTTATCAATTTTTTTTTTTAAATTTAGTCATGTTGACGCGCCCGCCATCTTTGAGGATCCGAAATCACTGAAACAGGTAATCCCTTCTTCTTCTTCTTCTTCTTTTCTGGTTTATTATTATTTGGATCGTTCTGCTTAATTGCTTGTTTGGTTGCCGAGAAAATTGTCAAGTTTTGCCTCTTCTGTTTTTTTTTTCTTGTGATTTTGGTTAGGAAATTAACGTAAAAGTCAACTCTGTGGAAGCTAAATAGTTATTAGTACTAATAAAGTTCATTAGAATTAAACTTGTTTTTATAATTCATTTCATTTTAAGCAAATAAGTGACTAGAAATGATTCAAACAGTTAGAATTGATAGTTTTCTTCTTTCTTTTTTTTAACTTATTTTCTTATAAACATGTCTGAGAAATGATGCTACTTATTAGAATTTTCTATCACCGATTTCGAGTTCACTCTGTTTATATATGATTTGAGTACAAATGCTAAGGCCGGATGCATCTTTTTTTCCAGGTTCCATGTCCTGATATATTCAATCCAGCAACGAAATACTTGTCATTGATAATTCCCGCTTTCAATGAAGAGCATAGACTTCCTGGTGCCCTCAATGAAACCATGAAGTACGTTAATGATTCTCTTTTAAACACCCCTTAATGTTTGCACTTATGTGCTTCAGTAGGATGGTATTGGTATGTGAGAACGAAACTAGGTTTTACATATCATAGTGCAGGATGTATATTTCTAATAGTCAGTGATATCTTGAAATATAAACATGTCAATCCGGACAAGAACATTGGGCGCCGCAATGCAAGGTTATTGGCGAGATTGATTTTCACATCATTAACAATAAAACTCGATGAAATTTGCTTTCCGAAAATGATGTTGGTACTGACAGTGGGCTGCCATTACCGTTCATTATTTCTTGGCTTACGCTTTATGGTGCTAATATTTTATCTGAAATTGGTAGAATGGTAGAGCATGGTTGCTTAAGTAGCAGATGGAGCTCTTACTTCATGATGAGTGATTTATTAATTTTTAGGATTGAAAATTTGGTTTCTTTAGACATATTTCACTGAAATGATTTAAAACTGTGTACTTGGTTATCACTGAAAAATATTCTGGTGTTAATTAGTAATGATGTGATGTTGTTACTTTGCAGTTACCTTAAAAAACGGGAAACAAAGGATAAATCATTTTCTTACGAGGTACTGTTTTGCTTCTTCTAATTAACCGGAATTGCTAAATTGTCTTTGTGAAGTCTATTTCAGCATTCTCTCTTACGTGAATGAGATGCAGGTATTGATTGTTGATGATGGAAGTAGGGATGGAACGAAGAGAGTAGCTTTCGACTTTGTAAAGAAGTATGGTGTAGACAAAGTAAGGGCTATCCTTCTTGGTAAAAACCATGGAAAAGGAGAGGCAATAAGAAAAGTGAGTCTGACCTAAGCCATTCATTTGGATATTCGCAAACATATTTTTGATGCTATTGAAAGTTTTTTATGCTTTCCTGCACATGCATGACAACAATTGATCAAAGCACTTTACCTCTATGAAAGCATTGTAAAACAGGGAATGCTACATTCACGCGGTGAATTACTTCTAATGCTGGATGCTGATGGAGCCACCAAGGTTACTGACCTAGAAAAGCTTGAAAATCAGGTACATAAAAATGGTTGGCTACTCGAGCCGGTGATATTCTGCGTGGTATAGGTTATCTGATGTTTTCCAATTCAGATCCATGCAGTTGCCAGAAAAGAACATCGTGGGGATTCAGCTGCTTGTGACACGACCTTTAAAATATGTGATATCCCAATAGTGGCATTTGGTTCTCGTGCGCATCTTGAAGAGAAGGCTATTGCTACAGTTAAGTTTATCAGAAATGATGCTTGCTGTTTAGTCATATTTTGATTTTTCTTGTCTAAGTTCCACATTCTTCTATTTGAATGTGTTCGATCTATGTTTCAGAGGAAGTGGTACCGCAACTTTTTGATGAAGGGTTTTCATCTTGCGGTTCTCTTGACTGCTGGTCCTGGAATTCGTGATACGCAGGTATATTCCTTCATTGTATAGATTTCCGTTCTGTTTTGGCCTAAAGTACATATGTTCGGTATTACTAGCATAATTGAATTATACACTGAATTCTCTATAAATATTTCCCTGATTTCGTTATCTTCATACAATGCAGTGCGGTTTTAAGATGTTTACTAGGTCTGCAGCAAGGAAGCTTTTCACGAACATCCGTTTGAAAAGGTGATTCCGACCTTGGAGACACTATCAATCACCTTATCCTTTAGCATTACTGCATGCTTATCGCATCATAAAAATTCAAAGCTGATTTATAGTTCTATACTGCATGATTAGATTTGGTGTACACTATCAAACACATGCCCAGTTTCAAATCGAGTACTTTATGTACGGCATGTTTCTATCGCTGATCACCTTATCTGCAAGCATCAGTAGGTGCTTGTCTTGTCATGAAAAGATTCGAAGCAAATCTGTTACGTGCTTAGATTAGTGTAATGCCATCAGACACATGCTGATTTTCTCATTGAATATAACTCTACTTTCGGTTCGTGTTAGTTTCATCCTTCCATACCTCCCTTGTTTTGAGAACACTACTTTCGACTTCCTTCTATCAAAACCTGAAGAATTCAAGAATTTCTCTACGTTCTGCATCTCTTCTCCTTGATATCTCTCAATTCGAACAAATTTGCAACTTTTGTCTTTGAAATTTACCATGATTGACCTATCATTTGAATTATTACATGGGCAGATGGTGTTTCGATGTTGAATTAGTTTTCCTCTGCAAATGGTTTCGTATTCCAGTGCTGGAGGTATCTGTAAACTGGTCCGAAATTCCTGGATCCAAGGTAAACCTATTGAGCATACCAAACATGCTTTGGGAACTTGCCCTCATGTCTGTCGGATACAGAACTCAAATGTGGAAAATTAACTCCTGAGTTTGCGATTTTCCCGAATCCTTCAAGCAACAATGAATGAAGAGAAGCAATGTAGCCGATTCGATAACATTAGGTTGAAAGCATTCTTTTGGGAAAAAGGGAATTTACAGTTAGGTGATTGCAGCTTATCCTAGCTTTTTTCATTATACAATATCACAGCCAGAACATGCAGTTTTTTTCAGTTGTAATATTGAGGTAACACTTTAATGTTTTCTTACATTTTTACTGTTCCAACTTCTTGAATTCCAGAACGATACTATCTCTTTGTTTCTGTTTATTTCAAACTAGGGCAGGCATGATTTTGAATTGCATCAATTCGGATTTTGAAATTTTTAGATTTTTTTAGGTTCAATTTATTATGCATTTTGGTATCCTTGTTTCAACTTGGAATTATCTAGATTTGTTAATCTAATTTTTGGATCAGCTTGACTCGAGTTCAAGTAATTTTGATTTATTTTCTCGATTCGATTATTTTATTGCTGATTTGGTTCATTTCTAGTTTGAATATTTTAAAGTTTAGTTGTTGGTTTTTTTATAATTAAATTTGGATTGAAGTTAATGATAATTCTAATGTTTTAAAAACCATATCGGAAAGCTAAACTGGCGAGACTTTGATTTTTGGATTGATTTCATTCTTTACTTATTTGTGTTCAATTTTTTAAAATATCAAGTAATTTTAATATTAAATAAATAAAAGGTTTAATCCACATATTGATATTTAAATTATACTTTTCTATCTTAGTACTTAATTTTTTTTTAGTCAAGCGGTACCTAAATTAGTTTTTTTCTTCAAATTGGTACGTTCATTAGTCAAATTGTTAAACTTTTTTTTTTCTTAATTTGGTATTTATATTTTTTTTATTACAAGTGATACTTAAACTATTCTTGTGTTACTCGATTTATATCAAAATGGTATATCATTTAACCAATAATAACCTACCACATCATATAAACTTAGATTATATGTTTTAACTCTTTTTCTTTTACATTTTCTCTCTCTCTCTCTCTCTTTTCTTTCTTCTTTTATAATGTTTGGCAATACAAAAAATGCTCGAACTTTGCCTTCTCGAGGTCAAGATGCTAATGATTAATTCTATTTTTAAACTTCAATACCTGCTTGCTTTACCTAACGGAATCAAAAAAAGTTATTTCATTGATTAAAACCAATGTTTTTAGAATTGAACCGAGAATCATTGGGTGTACTAGTTCGGAAATAAGAGGTTGAACCAATTGACCCGTGAACCAAGACAGACTGATTGAACAAAGCTGAAAAAACTAGTTGAACTAATTTTCTTTGTTTTTTTAAATATTTTTATTTAAATGAATTTTTTAATAATTCATTTGATCAAACCAGACGAATTGATCAAATCGAAAATTTGTGGTCTGTTAGGTTCAACCATCGATCTAGTTCTAAAGAAATAAATATATATATATAAGAGAAAATAATTTTGTTTATTTTTTTTACCACATGTCAATTTTTTATTGGTTATCTTTATTTTAAAATAAATATAACGGTTTAACTAACCATTGAACTAACAGAATACCACTTAGAACAAAAATAATTTAGGTACCAAAAAAAAAAAAAAAAGACATAATTTAGATACCAATTTGTGGATTGAGCCTCTTAAAATATATTTAACAATTTTTTTTGGTTATTATCTCAATTTGAATAAAATGCAACTGGATCTAAAATGTATGAGTTGGCGGTCAGAATCTATATGGATAGAATTTATAGTGGAATCTCAAAAAACAAATAATTTTTGCTAGGCCTTTATCCTTTTTTCTGGTTTATTAGGGTTTTTATTAGTTAGAATTTCTAGTTATCTTGGTAGGAATTTGATATCTTTATTTTCGTCTCAGCAAATAGTTTTTTTTTCCACAAGGAATTGTGATGTCTTTCTATAGAATCATAGGCCTCTTTATTAGTTCTTATTTGTGGTGCACGATTTTTTGGAATGTAGGCAGTAGTTATGATCGATTCGATAGAAAGGAGGGCATAGTATGTATTTTTTGTTAGGATTTTCCTGCTTTCTACTATTCTTTATGAAAGATATTTAGTTCATCAGAATAGAAGTTAAAGAGGGTAACTTTAGAGATAAAAAAAAAATAGTTTAAATTTAATATCACAATAGAAAAAATTGATTAAAAATACGATATTTAAAAATACGATAAATATTTCTTATAGATATTTAAAAATTGATTTGATTTCGCATAATATTTTTTTTAAGTTAATAATTCTTTTACTAAAAGCAATGAATAAATGTATGATGATTTGATGGGTATACTTTTTATAAATAATTTTTTATGCCAAATTGTGGTTTTACCATAATTTATAACAATGATTCATTTATGCTACACCTTTTTTCTTGAAGTAATTTATAATACAAGTTTGAAAAAGAAAAACTAAAACATTATAGTTATGTAATCTTGAAAAATAATTTTTCTCCTTTTTTTTTTCAAGTTTAAGAGTGTAGTATAAGTAAATATGTAACCATCAAATGTAGAATACAAATAAATATAAATTTAGTTATTAAATTTTTAATTTTTTCTTTTTTGGTCACTAAATTATTTGACATCAACTTTTCTAATCACCGAACATTAATAGCCATATAAATGACAAGAAATAGATCACTATTTTCGATGAGTTTTTTTTTAAAAAAAATGAACTCAATTTCAACTAATTGAATCATAATATCTACTCTTCGATTGGATCAATTTCAATATTTCTTTGTAATTCTTTCTACTTCTTGGGATATAATGACAGACCGGGAGGCTCGACTAGAGGGAACCAGTGGTGAAATTTTGTGTTATAAATGTTAATCCGTCCGGTATACGAATTGTATCCAAAACTCTCCACTTGTGAAAAAAAAAAGAAGAAAAAAGCATGGGTTGTCTAATAGAACTCCTCCTGCCCTACGGTAGTTGATATGTCAAGGAAGTTTTACCTGGAATAAGGATTCATGAAGGTT
Source organism: Gossypium sturtianum (assembly GCA_025698515.1). Classification (NCBI taxonomy): domain Eukaryota; kingdom Viridiplantae; phylum Streptophyta; class Magnoliopsida; order Malvales; family Malvaceae; genus Gossypium; species Gossypium sturtianum. The sequence continues at coordinate 152,311,659 of CM046952.1, read as the reverse complement.
TAATTAGTAAATCACTCCCACTCCGAATTCCTTTAGATAATGAAGATCTGATTTTAGATTATGTTTCGGGAGAATTTTACCAACGTGGGATAGAGTCAACAAAAGAAACATTTTCTAAAAATTTTGATCATCGATTTATTCAAGATAAAATTGCATAAACCAGAAATAAACAATGAAATGCTTGTGAACATCAAATTCATTTATAACAAATAAAAGAATTAGAAGACAATGAAACCCCTCGCCTTCTCTCAATGTTCATGAAGATAAAACAAATAGATGAAAAAGAACGGTAGAACAAAGCAGAGCTGCACTAATAGCAGTCATTGCTTTCTCTTTTTGATCATTTTCTCCCATTGAACTGTTTAGAAACATTTGCGGTGAACGATTGACGGACCGGATTCGTCATACTCCGCCTTGGCAATCCACATCTGCAAACAAAACAGCAAGCAAATCGGGTTATTTTCAAGATTATCGAGCAAGTAACTAGATGATTATGTATGCAAGTACGGTTAGCTTACTTGTTGGAAGGTGCTTAGGGAAGCCAAGATCGAGCCACCGATCCAGACACTGTACTTCCTCTCAGGTGGTGCAACAACCTTGATCTTCATGCTGCTGGGTGCTAATGAGGAGATCTCCTTGGTCATCCTATCGGAGATACCGGGAAACATGGTTGTACCACCACTGAGGACGATGTTACCGTACAAGTCTTTCCTAATATCCACGTCGCACTTCATTATGGAGTTGTATGTTGTCTCGTGAATGCCTGCAGCTTCCATACCGATCAAAGATGGTTGGAAAAGCACTTCAGGGCATCTAAAACGTTCAGCACCGATGGTAATAATCTGACCGTCGGGTAATTCGTAGGTTTTCTCTACCGATGAGTCTGTTTTGGAGGTCTCTAGCTCTTGTTCGTAGTCGAGAGCAATGTATGACAGCTTTTCCTTCACGTCCCTGACAATTTCCCGCTCCGCTGTGGTGGTGAATGAATACCCACGTTCGGTCAGAATCTTCATCAAGTTATCGGTAAGATCACGACCAGCCAAATCGAGACGAAGAATAGCATGCGGGAGGGCATAACCCTCGTAAATAGGGACTGTGTGGCTAACACCATCTCCCGAATCCAGCACAATACCTACATAAAAAATGTCAATACATTCAACCGAATTCAGCTCATTAGTCGTCGTAACAATCCTCCGAGCAGAACCAAACAGATGCCATTATACCAATATCAAGACAATCAAAAACAGAGACATCTTATGGTATTGGGAACTTTACATATTAGTTTCACATAAGCACGATTCAAATAAACTCGAAACGCTTCATACTATCAATGTATCATACGATGCTTACCGGTTGTACGACCACTAGCATACAGAGAGAGCACAGCCTGGATGGCAACATACATAGCAGGTGCATTAAAGGTCTCGAACATGATTTGAGTCATCTTCTCACGGTTAGCTTTCGGGTTAAGGGGAGCTTCGGTAAGTAAAACCGGGTGCTCTTCCGGGGCAACACGAAGCTCGTTGTAAAATGTATGATGCCAAATCTTTTCCATATCATCCCAATTGTTCACAATACCGTGCTCAATAGGGTATTTCAATGTCAAAATGCCTCTTTTGGATTGAGCCTCATCACCAACATATGCATCTTTTTGTCCCATACCAACCATCACACCGGTGTGACGAGGCCGGCCAACAATGCTAGGGAACACGGCTCTCGGAGCATCGTCACCGGCAAATCCGGCCTAAAACATGAACATATAAGAACATTAACATTAAGAATTAACATGAATTTTGATTAGAAAAACATAATTTTTTCAGAGTTTCAATGATTTTTTTTTACCTTCACCATTCCAGTTCCATTGTCGCAAACAAGTGGCTGAATATCCTCACCATCTGCCATCTTTTACAACCTGCAATTCGTAGCAAATCCATTATTAAAAAAAATGCTTAAGTTCTCCATTAAATATCCGATTTTCTACTCTTTTTTCAAGAAAGAGAAAGAAACTATATAATCAAGATTCAAGTATCATTTAGAAAACATTATTAAAACACGAAAATGAAACGAACTCAATGCCAAAAAATGCTTACATTTTCCATTAAATATCCAATTTTCTAACTTTAAAAAAAGAAGATTTATAAAATCAAGATTCAAGCATCCTTTAGAAAACACCATTGAAACACGAAAATGAAACGAACCCAATGCCAAAAAATGGGATTCATTTTCTTCATTTTGATCAAAACAAATAAAACCACAGAAAACCCAATGCCAAAATGAAAAAACCACCCAGAAAAGGAGATTGAGAAAGAACCTTAAGAAAAAAAAAGGGTGTCTTTGATGGCTGAGAAAGTGAGGATAAAAGAGAGAGCGAGGAAATATTTCGAAAGACAAGGGGATGATGTGAAAGAAACGCCAAAAATCAAATATTTAAAGGGAATGGGAATCAATATTGGCCTTTCAAATCTTTATGGAGAGAACGATTCTTTAGGCTCTCATTGACTCATTCTCACGCTTTTCCGGCCAGCCATTTTTGTTCCAGATAAAAAGAAAATATAACTAAAATTTAGTGATTCATAATGATACCTTGTTTCTATAAATGGTCTAACTTTCGTTTTAGCCACTCTACTGTACTGAAATTCGAATTTAATCCTTTTCTAATTTGACATAATTCAAATATTTGGAGGATAATTTAATTAATCTAGACTTAGAAAGTAATACTCGAATTTTATATGATAATAAACACATCCAAATTTTGAAGCAAATTTGCATTTTTGAATTTTACAAAAATTACAGATATTTATTTTCAGTAAAAATCTAATCCATCGCGTTCAACTAATAATAAATTTACATATTATTCAAATGCTAAACATATTTCACATAGTCACATTGATTATAACAACAAACAATTAATAACATTAAAAAGATAAAAAAAAATTAAATTAAATTAGGTTAAACTAAAGTAGAAGGATTAATTTCCAAATTTCAGCATAGTAGAGGTTAAAATCATAATTATACCTTAATAACTTAATTGGCTAACGGTATTTCTTTCCTTCCAACCAACCATAACTGTCACAATTTAAAGATGCTTTTTTAATTGCTTTTTTTTTTCATTTAAAAAAAGGGTAAACTACAAAAGAGGACATCCAACTATAGTTTTTTTTTTTTTTCGTTTTGGGTCACTCAACTATAAAAAGTTACAAAATAGTCACCTAATTATTAGTAAATTTCTTTTTTGATCACCCAACTATTCAAAGTAAAAATAAAAACATCCAAAAATCCAAGATAATTGGGTGACTAAAAAAGATAATTGAATAGTTGAGTGACCGTTTTGTATTTTTCATAGTTGGGTGACCAAAAAAGAAATTTACTACTAGTTGAGTGACTATTTTGTAACTTTTCATAGTTGACTGGCAAAAAGAAAACCATAATTAGGTGACATTTATTGTAAATTATCCTCAAATTAATAAAGATCAAAAGTAGGTTACCTACTAAATTAATTTTCATAAATTTAGATTTTGTTTTTCAACGGTTGAGATTTAGATTTGATAATAAATTATATATATATTTATAAATAGATAATATTTTATATATTTTTATATCAAGTTGAGTTAATTTTGTTGTTGTATATATGATGCTTAATAGATGACTTGTAAAATAAAATGTAATAATAAGTCATCATAGTGTTAGCATAATAAGTTCCACAATTTGGGGTCGTTGAGAGATTGGTGGTTGTTGTAATCCCATCATTGACCATGATTTTTGAAACTTACAGCTCATGATTTTCAAAACATATTCCTAGTTTATATTTTTTATTAATTTAATTTTTTAATTAAATTTAACTCTCAATCTTCTAAAAAAAAATTATTTTATGGATCCTTTCCGTCACATTATTCATGGTCTCTCCAAATTTATTTAATGATACTTCGACAATTTTTTTCTTGATACATGATTTTGTTAATTTTTTTTATCCTGAAGCCCAAACTCAATCTCTAAAGCCTAAACCTTGAATCTTGAACCTTAAATTATAAACCATAAACCTTGAGTTTAGAGTTTGAGGTTTAGGATTTTGAGGTCTGTGTTTGTGTCAGAGTTCGAGTTTAGGATTTAGGGTCCAATGTTTGAGGTTCAAGGTTTAAGTTCGAGGTTTAAGATTTTGGTTCGAGTTTAAGGTTTGAGATTTGAAATTTGAGGTTCAGGATGAAGTTTTTTACCAAAACTATGTATCAATGATATAGAAAAAACTTTTAAAATGTTGTTAAGTAATTGAAAAGGTGCATGGATGATATGGTGAAAAGAGTCAATAAAATATTTTCTTTTTAAAAATAGTCAAATTATTTTTTTATAAAAAATACGGACTAAAATATTAAAATTTTAAATATAGAAACTCCATAATAATTTATATATACTACATGCTATTTTTTGAATTTTTAAAAATCCTTTTATTATTGTGATATTTTTTAAAAAAATTTATACATTTTAAATTATTTATTAACGTGATACATAAAATAAATAGTATCATATTCATATAAAATACATGTAATACTATTAAAACTTAATATTTTACTTAAACATTTTTAAATAAAAAACTCGAATTCAAATTTAAAATTTTCATTACAGAGTAACACGATTTATTTGAACCGAGCATTAGGATATTCGTACTCAACTCGTTTAATGAGTTAATTTGGTCGACTCGAAAATTACGGAATCGAATTGAACCGAACCCGAACAGCAAGATTTAAAATAAGAAAATGAAAACCCATCAATTGAAATAATAACCAACAGCAATAGTTTAAACCAGCAATGATTTTACATAAACAAAAAAGCATCCTAATGCATGTCAAGTAAATTATATTGGTTCACCACATACTAAAATTCCATAATCTAACAAGAATTGATCTTTCAATGAACTCGGAAACCATGTTTCAACGTCGTAAATTTAATATCTCGAAAAGTACGATGCTCATCGATCCGTTCTACAGGAATGGAGGAAGAATAACCCATCTTCGGGGGTACTTCGGCCTTCCATCTTTACCGTCGAATAGCTGTGAACGACAAGAAGTAAAAGGTAAGGGTAAACTTAAAAATAGACCATGATGAAAACTAAAGTATAAGCCCCGAGCATAGGCCTTAAAGAACTTATCCAAGATGATGTGCAGATTACCAAACAGTTAATTTGCTACGATATGAATTGCTTTGCCTATGTTCGATCTGAGCACAGATGTATCGTATATGAACTTACAGAAGTTTATACACAGAAAGCTCTGCATATGCATTTGATTAGCATAATGAAACTACTTAAAGAAATCCGAATCCAGCATGTGTTAGGCAAACTAAATAAAAGCCAATATATGTTCAATCCAATCAACTTTCAGCTTAAAATGAAGGCAACTTAGATGGTATGCACGAAAACTATTTGATTTAGTAGTTCGAAAGGTAAAAGAAAAATACCTTCTTCAATCGACGATGCTTTGCAAGGGCCCAATTCGTCATGATAGAGGTAGCAACCACAAGGAATACATAGCCAGCAACGGTCTGTGTAGCGATATTGAAACCCAACCATTGGTAAATCTCTGTTGTGTAGTTCGCGCAAGTCACAATGTTGAACAGAAACCCACGAGGAATTTGATACCCTCCACTACCGTCAGGACTGCGTAGATTCTTCAGTATAATATGACAATAGAAGTTTGCAAGTTGACAAACTATACCAAACCCGAACCCGATCTTCATCTGAAGATCACTAACAGGTGTGTAAAGTGGGTGGTTGACGTAGTATGCAATGTATGAACCGAAGGTCCAGTAATAAGCACAGTTTCTGAAAACGTTTGATAGTGGGGACGTTGCATGGCTGAAACGGTGGATGAAGAATGTTTCCATGATTCGTTTGAAGTAGTGGAAACACCAGTAATATAAAGCATATGTTTGAACGGGGTGGATGACACGCTTTTCTTCGTATCCAAAGTACTTGTATATGGGGAAGTAGTAGAAGACAGGGTAGAGGATCAAAGGACCCAAGTATTCGAAGAAGAAAAGTGTTCGATACGACACTTGTGGACCCAAGTCCTTGAACACTATGGTTAAGGTGTTCTCATTTCCATCGCAGTAGTCTTTGAGACTCTTCTTGTAGTTAAGGACGACAGGCCTCTCCCTTGATCCCGATGGCACAGGAAGTGTTAGTCTTTGTCTTGAAGGATAGAACTTTTTAGCTGTTAGTACAACACACGAGAATTCAGTTAGGAAGACTCTAAATAACTATCGTCTATTGAAACCTACACTGATGCAATAAAAAACACACATCTCTTGAGGAATTAAGTCAAAACATCAGCAATCAAAAGCTCCGATGACAAATCTAAAAATTCCCATAGAACCCCTTTACTCAATACTTTATGCAGTGACCCTCTAGAAGAATACATGTTAAGGAACCAAAAAAATGTTTACCTCTGTGATATCAGTCAAGTATCCCAAAGGAAACATCACTAGAGGGGAAGGCAGGGGCCTTGGTCCCCCTTGGTTAAATGGTCTAATTGTATTTCTATCCCCTCTAAAAATATAATACTTCAAATTAGTCCATTTTAACACCAAATCTTTTAGCTTCCCCAATTTTTTTTTAAATTATACCTAGGCCCCAGTATAAAATTTCTAGTTCGAAAATCGCTTTATTCAATGTTTTTAGTTACTTACATCACTCAAGAGTCACAAAATAAGAACATCATAAATTCATGAAATACAATATGAAAATAAAACACATTAGGAGCAATGAATCTCTAGCACAATCATGGAACAAAAGGGGTAAAAAGAGCATATCATTGACTCTATTTGCAAATATTTGAAGCAAATAGAAAACCCGAAACAGAAACACAAGCAAAAAGTACAGGAAGTTCCCACAAACAAGCAATTATTCCCTACCAATACAGAGTTAAAGAGAAGAGACTATATTGAATATTTCCTCCTAGTTTATTAAGAAAAACTTAATCAACAAATATAGCAAGTAATTAAGCTAATTTTTTTACTACTAAAAGAAAATCACTTACTTCTATTGTGAATTGCTTCCTGCAGATCAGCCACAGTAGCCTGCAAAACAATTTTTTAGAAAAGAAAAAAAACAATAAATTTTCCTTTCTTTTCATTTTTTTCTTTCAAAGCAAACTATTAAAAAATACAAATAAATCGTAAGAAAGATGGAAAAAAAGTACAGTACCGAGTCATTAAGCTCAAGGCCACCTTTGATGAACTCTCTCCCACTCCGAGAAACTAGAGTGACCTTCATCCTTTTTGAGATCAAAACAAATGAGACCCAGTTTTTGTTATGGCTAAAGGGAGAAACCCTTTGAAGCTTTTTAAGGTTTGGGAGAGTTGGACCTTTGGATCTTCGGAGATCTCAAAGATTAGAACTTTGAAAGGAAAGTAAGCGAAGGTGGTGACAGTTTATGGAATGGGGCATGTGATGGAAATGGGATAGAGTGTATTGTATATATGATTATATATATAATATTAAAGGCGTATGGTTGGGGTAGGAGAGCTAACTTATCTAGGCCGATGATTCACACCGCTAGCTTTAATGGCTGACTTGATTGATTCAAGGGGACCATTTTGGTAGTGGTTCACGGTTTTAACGGTGATGATGTGTGTTTTATTTTTCAATTTTATTTTAGGTTTTCAGAATCATAATGGTGTTGGAATTGATTAGATTATTAATTAATTTAATCTATTTAACTGATTAAATAATTTATTAAAAAAATTTGATTCAACTAGTTGAATTTGTCTAATGCCTTTCTTCTGATATATTGATTATCAATCTAACGAGTTCGGTTTAGATATCATTGCTAATAAGTGGATGGATGAACTAGAAATTGATTCATTTTCTTTAAACATTTGAATTAAGTTCAAATTTTGAAATTAATTTGAAAGAGTTTTACTTGAATACTATCTAATTTGAATAAGGTTAAGTTTAAATCGTAGAACGGATAAAAGCACTTATGAGTATACTAAAAATAGTCTATAACACGACAAAGAGACCTATGATTATATCCAAAAAAGAAAAAAAAGCTTATTTCATAGGTGGAGTTCTGAATGTGATTTTTTATAATTTGAATTGATTTAATTAAATTAATAATTAATTATTTAAATGTAGTATAAAAATATTAATATTAAAAAAAACAATTACATTTATTAAGGTTTTTTTTTAATTTATTTATTAGTTTGAGAGGATTATGAAGTTAAGTTCACTCAAGGTTGATAGACTCCTCAACAGGTTCTGTTTCGAGAGTTGTCTTTTAATTTTCTTAAAAACTTAAGTGTTTGAAGACAAAATTTGAGTGCCTCATCGGATGTCTTAATATGTGAACCATTCGCATAGCAACCCATGCCCTATAATATAAGTATAAAGCATTTGTCGATGAGCTCGCTTAAGTAGTACTAAACTTATGCTTATGCCTCATTTAAGGTACAAGTTTAAACCCTATTAACGATGAACTCTTTATTTTCTTTGGTGATTCAATGAGATATACTAATATTCGAGTTTTCGGAAACATTAAAACAATACTAAATTTATTTAGAGATTCATCAATTTCCAACAATCACCTTCCACAAACTTCTTCCAAAAAACAGTCATGAATTTTTCAACAATAATATTAATTTAGGAGTCAAATTGAGGTAAAAGTAGTGAGTTGCCGGTGAAATTCCAACCCAAGAACTACGGCATACAATAATATGATGCTATGCATTCTTGAGGAAAGACTTGATTAATAATATTTATTAGATGGGATTTAAATTTAAATCCATTTATTGATGAGAGTAGTTGGAGGTTGATCCACTACTAAATTAAAGAGGTGCCAACTTCACCCATCAATTCATTCAAGGTCTATGGCCGATTCACCACTCACCCTTCTGTTTTTATTTTTGACAACCTAAGCATGGACTGGTAAGGGGTAAGGGTTCGACCCTCCACCCTTTCCCAAGTAGAGGCGGTTGCCCCATCATGTCATCAGGATGCCGAAATAATTTAAACTAAGAGTGTTTATCGGCCAGGTGTTAAATTCAGGTTAGATCAAACTTAAATATGATATTAATTAAGAATGTAAAAAAAAAAAATTTAAATTGAAGTGAACTGAATTATAAAAAAAAAACTTTAACTTTTTTACTAATTCAGTTTTTTATTTAATCAATTTTTGTATTCGATTTATGTAAAAAAAATTGAAGGAAATAAAATTACAAGTATCTCAACTAGAAAAAAAAAATTCCAACTAAAAAAAACTAAAAATAAAAAAAAAACTGAACCTATCCAATCAGATTGGATGCACACCCTTAATATTAATCCATTTTATACTTTTTAAAACTTGACTCAAACTCAAAATTCAAAATAAGAGCTTAAAATATTACCCAAGTTCACCCATATTTGTAAATGACTAATATAAACTTTAGGCCTGCCCATAACTTTGTAGGGATAAAACATCAAAAACAGTTGATCATAAGAAGGCCTTTGTTTAGCCACCTGACTAATATCCACAGTGGTTGTTCAAAGCATCGTAGTGAAAAAGCCATCTTGCATATACAAGTTTTGGAGACTATTAGTACTAAAACGAATCATCGAACTCGGACCCGAGCTTGAATAAGATGATATAAAACAGAGAGGAAAACAGATCGGATCACAATCTGATCTAGGCGGTGAACAAGTCTATGCAAAATCCAATCAACATAAACAGAACTTGGAATGCCTTGACATACTAATTTAAACCTAATTAACAAGCTTTGATAGACACTAGCATCAGCTTTTAAATCCTACTTATAACATTATATGTACCAGATGGTTAAGGCCACTAAGCATTGTAACACTTTAATAAAACTGCATGAAACAAAATTTCTAGCAGAAACAAGTTTTGCTATAGGCAGAAGTCTAGCTATTTCAGTTGGATATTCGGCTTTGTTATCAATGGGAACCTAGATCACATTTCATAAGGTTGGCTACCACCTTACCACACAACAAACATTCCACAGATTTGACATTAACTTGGAGGCAAATATTATCAAATTCACAAGCTACAAAACAACAAGGCATCACAAGGTGTAACAAATGTAGAGGTAGAATGCTGAAAGTTCTCCAGATAACTGATAAAAAGTTTCAACAAGGAATATTAGCATTTATCAAGCAAAGGATACATTACCAAACAAGAACCATGCATTGCAAAACTATGGAGTTTTTTTTCAACGAACAGCTGACAAAGAGCATAAACATTAAATTCCATCACTGTAAGCCAGAATTCCAGGCATAACTCATTAAGCAACTTTGCAAATATCCTCATACTCAATAGCCTTAAGCACTCGGCCATCATATACTCCCTTCTCTATCTGCACCTTTGCACAAAACTTCTCTGTATCCACACCTAACAATCTTGCACTTGACCCACGATACGCTCCGTTTACTATCCTTACCATACTCCCAATTTGTGGAATCACAGTTTCGAGCTCTTCTTGGTCAACTCGTAACACGTGCTTACTCTCAAGCATTTCAATCTCACCTACATACCTATCGATAACTTTCCTCACAACTCCTTTCTGCTTATAGTACCCCTTTTGCGCCAATGCCTTACTCATCACCTTCACAATGATCCCCTCACAAAGCCAATAGTCTTTCCTATTACTCCTCTCCTTTGCTTTCTCTTCTTCCCTCATCAACTCTTCCAAAGCATTTTTTCTCCCACTATTTTCTTTCCTCTCAATCCTTGCCTTTGCCTTCATCTTCTCGTTCTCTTCGTCTTCAAAAACCAACCGTGCAGTACTCGAACTCTCCCCTTTCTCACCTTTCACAACACTTCCTCCTCCTAAAGAAAACCCTATTTTCATTCCATTCTCTAAATTCACCTCTTTGATTACAGCTTTTTTCTCGTTCTCCTCAGCTTCCGAAGGGTTTTTTAACTGCTCAGCTTTCTCAATTTGCTTCTGAATTTCCCTTTCATGTTTCTCTTCCTCTACCATATCCAATTTAATCCTTTTATTCTTCATTTTCTCCTTAAAAAGCGTCTCTGAATCTCTATCAATATAAGTAATAAACCAACCTTTGGGTGTCTCATCAACCTTACATTTCCCGGTCCTTCCCAAATACTTAACGAACTCAGTTAATGTAGCCCATTGGGTCGAATTCATATGAACATGATGTCGGTCATTAATAAACTCATTGTAAACAACAGTGGCAGCGACCCGACTGAACCGGTGGCTCCGTTTCATAAGGTCGAGGAAGTTCCGTTCAAACTCTTCAGAGTACCCAGATACGACCCGGTCAGGGTTTTGCCCGAAGATCTGCATTTGACGTTGGTGAGATTCGCTCATGCAATGGCATTTGAATCCGTTTTCGTCTCGGCATTGCTTTTGGCACATTTGACAGTACCATCTCAGCTTCTGGAGACCTTTGGCTTTGATTCTATTTGCGATTGCTTTGGGGGTTAAGAAATCATTTTTTCCCATTCGCGAACAAATCGAAAACCCTAGCTAGGGTCTGGAAAAATAAATTAAGCAGAAATTACAATTGACGAAAAAAAACAATGACGATTAAGCAGGCATTACAATTGAACAAAAATTAAATAAACCATAAACTACAATTAAACCAGAAAATCAATGAGGGAAAAAGATTGAATTTCCTCTTAACTCGATAGCTTTAAAAAAATTCACCTTCTCAACAAAGCTAACAGAGAGAGATTATAAGATGAGACCGAGAAACAAACAGTTAAATGAAACACACAAAAATCAAATATAGCAGAGATCAGATAACTGAAAATCTAATGTCTCAAGTAGAAATCAACCTTCAAGCTTAGGGCTTTTAAAATTACCTTATTTAATTTCCTGGACTTTCGGAAACTTCAAGGCAAGAGAAGCCTTGGGTCAGGGCCTGGAGGCGAAGGAAGAGGAGGAGAGGCTTGGTCGGCGGCGAGGATGTGGGAGGAGAGCTGGAGAGTCGGTCGGCAAATTTTAAACTAAATTTTAGAAAAGCTTTTCTCGAAAGTTGAGAATTTTTAATATAAAATAAGATTATGGCGTAAATAAATAATAAAATATCTAATTACCATATATTTATAAAATAAATATATATAAAAGCTTGATTGAAATTATAAAGTTAAAAGATATTAAAAATTTTATCTATATTTTTTAAAATTTTATTTCAACATATAAAAAAACTAAAATAATCATTATAATATATATTTTTATTTTTTAAAATAATTTTATAATTTATAATTTCTCAATTGAATTGGGTAGTATTGAGTTAAGGCCTGAAAATTACTTTCGAAAAATGATTTCTAGAAAATGATTTATTTTTCTAACAAAGTTAATATTTTTTGTTGTTTGGATGAATCTGTGTAAAATATTTTCTGTTATTTGGTAGATTTCTTAAAAAATATTTTATAAAAGTTGTTTTCAATTAAACAACATACATTTGAGATTTTCTTATTTTTTTCATTGTTTAATTAAATTTATTTTTATCTATACTTTTATATTTTACATTGTTTTTTCGTATATTAAAAATATTATGTTAAATTTAGATTCATTGCAACGTAATTTTCCGTTGACCAAACTATTTTCTGTGAAACAAACACAAGAAAATGTAGAAAATATTTTCCGTAAAACTTTTTACATGTAAACAAACGGACCCTAAGATATATGTGAAATTAACTCAATTAGTCACTTAATATAAAGTATAAATATAGATTTTATATCTTACGCTGATGTTATTGAAATCAAATTTATCAACTGTGGCTGAGCCAGGATGTTAATCTTATGGGGGCCAAGCTAAAATTAAACGTGCTACATAATAATTGATTTAAACATATAAAAAGTAGTATTCCAACAATATTCCACCATAACAATAGATTCAAAAGAAGTAGTATTCCAACATAACAATCAATTTAGACATATAAATAATCGGTTCAAAAGAAGTAATATTCTAACATGACAATCGATTTAGACATATAAACAATCGATTCAAAAAGAGTAGTATTCTAACAAAGAATTAAGGAAATATGGATATTTGGCATTAATGATGAGTATTCGATCGAGTTGAATCTATACTGATCCGGTATACTCTAAAAATATTTTTGGTATAATATGGTCGATTTCATAAAGATTGAGTTTCGGTGAATTTCCATTTACTGATCCTATCTTTCACGGAATCGATCCCCTACAAGAATATGTGGAGCTCGGCATGTCTGGAAGCACAAGAGAATGTTCTTTTGTTGTTATTACTAGTATTCGATACTGGGTCATTCATAATATTACTATACCTTCCCTATTCATCGCAGGTTGGTTATTCGTCAGCACAAGTTTAGCTTATGATGCGTTTGGAAGCCCTCGTCCAAACGAATATTGTACAGAGAGCCAACAAGGAATTCCAGTAATAACTGGCCGTTTTGATTCTTTGGAACAACTTGATGAATTTAGTAGATCCTTTTAGGAGGACTCAATGACCATAGATCGAACCTATTCAATTTTTACAGTGCGATGGTTGGCTGTTCACGAGCTAATTGTACCTACCATTTCTTTTTTGGGGTCAATATCAGCAATGCAGTTCATTCAACGATAAATCTAATTCGAATTAATTATAGAGCTATGACACAATCAAACCCGAACGAACAAAATGTTGAATTGAGTCATACCAGTCTCTACCGGGAGTTATTACTCATTTTTATACTTGCTATTTTATTTTCCAATTATTTCTTCAATTAAGAAAAAAGAGAGTAGTAGAATACTAAATAATAGAAGGAATTCTCTTATCCCATTCGGAAGGATTGTATCTCATAATTGTCTATGACTGTTTATATCTTAAGCATGACCACTTGATGAAATGCGGAGGGAAGCGGGATAAATGGTCGATACTATTGAAAGTATTCCTCTTTGGATAATAGGTACGGTAACTGGTATTCCTGTGATCGGTTTAATATGTATTTTCTTTTATGGTTCATATTCTAGATTGGGTTCGTTCCTGTAATATAGAATAACGGATAATGAGACAAACTAAGTTATAGGCATGAAAGTGTAAGAACAAGTTAATAAATTTTGAATTAATCGAGTTGATGAATCATATTTTAGTAACCGAATTTAATTGAAATATTTTCAAACCGAAACAAATAGAGTAAAAAAATTTAGAATCAAGTTGAGTCGAGTTAATAAACCCTATTATTTATACTAAATGTTATATTTCTATGGACAAATTATTTAACTAGTAAACTAGTTAAAAAAGAAGGATTAAAAAGATGGGAAGAGTTAATTGAAGAAAAGCATACATTGCAGTCGCCTGCATATTCCTGCAAGTCGCCATCTTTTACTTCCACTACTCAGTTGACACCTTTGTTGAATGAAACGTAATGACATGATAGCGCCACTATCTCTTTGATTGTAATTTTTGTTAGAATTTGAATTAAAATAAATTAAAAATTAAATTTTTATATTTAGGATCTGGTAAAATTTGTAAATATTAAAGCAAATAAAAAAAAACCTATGTTAGCACTTTCTTAAAATTTTAAACCGCAATTAAAAATATTATGTTCAAGAATTGTCTTTGGAAAAAAAAATTTAATCGAGTTTAAAATGTATATCTGCCTTCACTTTCAATATTAAAAGTTGGTCGATGTTAAATGTTGTATTATGTTATATATTATGCAATTTTTATCACATAAAATTATCAATTATAATATATATAATATTACAATGTAAGCATTAAAAAATATGTTATTTAAGTTTAAATTTTTTAACAAAAAGCATATAAACAAATAAAATATTTTTTTTAAAAAAATAAAAATAATATACGAGAATCTAAAACTCTTTAGATATAAATATGTTATCAAAGATTTAAATGTGTTTGAGTTAACTATTTACAAAAAATAATCGAATTTACACAAAATTGAGAACTCATATATTAGACCGGATTGAGTTTAAGTAACAATGAATAACAACATACCATATCCATATATAAGTTTAATCCAAAACCGACACAACTCTATCACAGACACCCGTAACAAAGGTGGATCTAAATTCATGAACACAAAAATTATTAATTGAAGATAAACACAAAGGGGCATGATTTTATTTATTTAAGAAAGCCATTTACTGTTTATTTATTAATTTATAAAAATTAAAAAATTGTAAGAAAAGACAAATAAATTTAAAAAAAAAAAAAGAAAAGGAAACGAATGGTAAAATAATAATAAAAAGAAAATTTTATTTTCTTCAGAAGGAACAAATTAAAAATTAAAAAAAAATATGGTAACCTAAATTGAACTAACAATAAAATTAATAAATCTTGTTCCTCACAAATAAAAGATCCTAAATTTACCTAAAGAATAAAATTAATAAATTTTGGTCTAAAAGAAATAAAATCCTAAGAACATGCAGGTGCATTGAAATCTCTTATGGTTACAAACGCGATTGAATGAGCTACGATGCTAATGGGTTTCAAACCATCCATAAGCTTTGGCTTCAACTCTGGTATCTCCAACGAGCTTGTAAGTTCCAATGGTGTTCCGTTCAACAATACGGTACTGCTTAAGATATTTCCATCTTTTGGAGTCAAATGATACTCTTCTCGTTCTTTATGTCCTTTAAATTCAAAATTTGGACTCCCACCATTAAAATTTAGATCATGGAAAAGATCGATTTCAAATGAGGTATTTTTCGATAAGTTGATGAAAACGAAAGAAATCCCAGGCTGCAACAAAACAAAAAATTTAATAAATAAAAAATAAATTAAAATTAATTGAGTAAACTAAAATAATAAAAATTACCTCCTTTTTTGCACAATGAGAGTATACACGCAAATATGGAGAACCCTTATGCGTGACGGAAAGAACTTTACTCCCCATAATTTTATGCCACAAAAGCGCACTACAAAAGATATTTTAACAAATAAAATTAAAACAAATGAAACTAACAACAAATACTGTGGAAAATATATGAAAGTTACCCATAATAATCTGGATTAGGAACGAATGTGGTAGTATTAAGAAGAGCGTAATTGCCTCCGGTCAAGGCTTGTCTGCAATAAACTTTGTGGTTATAAACTGATGTCATTCCCAATTGGTCCAAGTACCTGTTGCATTTATAAGCTAATCATTAGATTTTAATAGGGCCTTAAAAATAATCAACTAATACAAGATTTAAAAAACGCTTACCAAAAGCCAAATGCAAATGTATACGACACTAATTGGCCACCACTGTTATAAGCTCCACCCGATTCACTAACCCATGCACCAGACCATGGTGCAAATTTGTCAATAGCATTTGAAACATCTTTAAATGTTTGAGCAATTTGAGTCAAGAAAAATGGATCTTGGACACGACGAACCACATCTGGGTTATTGCCTACATTAATCATCAATAAAATTAAACAAATCAAGGCAAAATAATAAATTAATCAAAAAATATTTTAATTGATATATAGATAAATACCGGGTCCAAGATTATAAATATGATGTGTAACTCCATCAATAACATCATGTCCTGAAGCATCCAAAAAAGTATCGAACCATTTCTTGTCATAGAAACCTCCCGGGCCTAAAATCTTAGGTTGAGTTTTAAGATTTGGATACATCTCTTTTACAAGATTTTTAAGTGTTGCCATATCTTTTGCATATTGTTTAGCTTCAACCCTAGCACTAACTCCTGATCCACACAATTCATTTCCTAAAAAAAGAAAGGAAAATTGCATTTGATGAAAGTCAATAATATATAAACTAATTTGAAAACATAAAAATATTAATATTAATTAAATACCTAATTCATAAGAGTCAATTTTATATCCTTTGGAAATTGTATAACTCATGAGATCTCGAGCATTATGTGAATACCAATCACCAACCCAAAGAGTTTTTTCAATTTCAGACTCTTTTCTTCCAATAAGAGCATTTAAACCAAATGTAATTTTGGCTCTGCAACATAAAAAAAAAAAAGACATTAATAGCTCATATCTTATTTTAAAATAACTTATATGTCATAAATTTATACCGAGTTTGATTGAAAAATTCATTAAGTTCATCCCATCTCTTCATGTCAAGACATCCAATGGAGAAACCGAATAAGAAGCCCTTGTCTTGTTTTTGGAATGGTTGGCAATTCTCAATTTTATTTCGAACGTTGTACACCACTTGATCTTGCAACGAACCTCCAACTCTAATTCTCAAAGGATGAAATGCTGAAACCATAATTATTCGCCAACGTTAATTAGCATATTAGAAGCTGCTCATATTAGTAGAAAAAATAGAAAACAAAACATTCATTAGAACAACTCCAATACTCACCTTTTACGGCATTTTCAAGAATCTTGTTTTTCAAATCCTACATATGGAATATATAATACAAATTAATAAACATGAGAGTAAATAAATAGTCTTTAATCAATATATACTCAAAATATAAAATAAAATTACCAAATTAAAAAGTCCAGCTTGACCCCACGGACATTGATCGTAATCGCACTTGTTTGTAGGCCACCAATCAAGGGTAACACAAATAAAATCTTCATCGGTTTGAGCAATGGAAGTTGCTCCTTCAACCACAACTCCAACTTTTTCAGCTTTTGAGACCAAAAGGAATGACAAAAGCACGACAAAAAAGGTTATATTTCTGTAATTCATCATTGGAAAAGAACAAACAAAACAATAAATTGATATGATAAAAACGAACTAATCTATTGACTATTTATAGATCAATAATACACTTGAAAATAAACTCAAATAAATTAGAGTTAAGATTAAATTGAAACAATTAAAAGATTTATTTGTATTATAACTCTCGAATGAAATAAAAAATATAGTAATTTAATTATTTTAACTTATCATAAGCTTTTAGTTGTGTTTGTATTTTATTTTAATTAAAATTGTCGAAATATGGTAGAGTTTTAGTTGGATTTTACTTTTATCTTAGAGTTTTAATTGGATTTTATAGATGAGAAAAATTTTAAATTGATTAGGGAAAGTACTGGAGATTGATAAGTTAAATAAGAATAAAAAAAATAAAAAGACGTTGACCGTGGGAGCAATTGCTTGCATTGCCCCGTTCTTGTGAATCCATCCCTACAAGGCTTGATTCGGTTCTTTCATCATCATCACATCAGCATTTATGCCTGCACTTTCAAATCTTGTATACAAAGTTTCAGGTACTAACTCCCTTGTTCTGCTGATGAAGCTATTCTGTTTGATAGTAATTGTTGTGCAGAAAAGAGCTTCCACAGGATTCAACAGTGGTTGGAGATCAGCTAATAGCTTCTTCGGAGAAACCCGAGGAGGCTTGGCATGCTTGAAAAATGACTTCTTCAAAAAATTTCTCCAGTTGGCCACTTCGCAAGGCACTTTAATTTTACTTGCAGAATGACATACCAGGCTGTAAATCATATATAACAAAAAAAAATCAGTTTAATGGTATTAATATTACTTGTAGAAAGGCAAACCATGCTGTTACTTGTAGAGTGTTAGCATTTACTTTAAACCTTCCCTTCATTGTTGCATGATTTTCATAATGCCTGATGGTTGATCTTCTACAGTTTTCCAAGACAAGTCCACTAACATGATTGCATCTATTTACCATTTCATGAAGAGCTCTTGTTAGGTCATTGCTTTGAAGAAAACCCCCGAATCATGTTAAACCGGCGACAAAGATGTGAGAAAATGGTTCCCTTCCCTAACAACTTCAGTCATACGGTTCCAGCTCACTGTTTTGATCGCATGATATAGTTCTAATGCCTCTCACCAAAATTGAGTAAGTTTTTGATTATGGAACTTGACCACAACAACTCATATCCTCAAAAGAGTTCTGTGCAGCACCCATAAGTGTGGTGTAGTTAGAAGTGGCTTAGCCAAAATATTAATTTTTTTTGGGAGCTAAAATTGGAAGTGTTACATAACAATCGATTTAAACATATAAATAATCGATTGAAAAATAGTAGTATTCTAACATAACAATCGATTTAAACATATAAACAACCGATTCAAAAGAAGAAGCAGGAGTATTCCACCATAACAATCTATTCAAAAGATGCAATATTCTAACATGACAATCGATTTTAATGTAAAAATAATCGATCCAAAAGAAACAATATTTTTAATAAATTATAAAAATCTTACACCTTAGGGGGCCTACTATTATATTTTTGGGAAGGCTATAATTATCTATAAAGGGCTAAATTGTAAAAATTTTAAATATTGGGGGCCCATGACCCCCTGAGCCTCTACTAGGCTCCGCCATTGCCAATCGGTTAGAATGGAAGTCAATCAATATACTGGTTTTAGACAGTGGAATTCAATCAATTTCTAAGTCAACTAGTTGCAACATGTAAAAAATAATAATCAGAACAAAAATATCTACAGTTAAATCAATTTATAATTTTAAATAAAATTTAAATTATGATTTTTTAATTAATTAATTAATTATTGTTAAACCGTTTATGAAAATAATTTGAGTAATTTGTTCTTTTATCTTAAACAATTTAATGAGTCATTTTTAAGATTTAACAATTTAATTTAAAAACAAATATAAAATTATTAAAATGTTAAAAGGACAGATATTTTTACAATAAAAATAAATATAATGCTTTATATATTCATTACATTATTTTACACATAAAATTTAAGAATAAGATATATTTGAACCTACCAAAAATCAATTGCATACTTGATAAGTTATTTTTGAAAGCAATTAAACTTCATTAAACAATCAAAGGTACATAGAAAAGGCCCATAAGCCCAAACATGTAAGACATGGGACCAAATAGGTCAAACCCAAGCCTATGGAAAGCAAACTCTAAACTCCACCATACAACCAGCCCCCCTTGCCTGAAGTCTGGGATGGAGGAAACTGGTCGTCGGGACCCAAGCAAGCAAGGCTGAGGTACTCAGGTTCCAGCAGGTTCGCCAGTGAAGTGGAACCAAGGTTGCCGTCGACATAATGGAGCTTGTCGGGGAAGACCAATCGACTGGGTTCACTTTATACTTAAGTTTGGATCTTTAAAACAAATTGCCAAAAATATTTGGATACTTTATATTGTCAAATATTTAGGATTAAATTGAATTCAATAGAGTTCAGACATAATAATAATAATAATAATAATAATAATAGTAATAATAATAATAACTCATTTAAGTAATAATAATTCTCATTTCATATATAATTGATCCCATGCCCCTGAAAATCATAACAATGCAAAACTTTCAATATTTATACACAGGCTTGGAGGTTGGACATACTAACTCGTCTTCACAGAGTTTCCGCTTCCGACCCTTTTTCTGCACCATGAAATCGATTTTAAAATTTAAATGCATTGTCCACATTATATTGAAATTTTCTTTAAATGTTGGATTGATTACACATTTGCACTAGATTTGACATAAAGCATATTTAAAACACGTACTCGAATTTCATCGAAAGAACAACATGGAACTAAAGCGAGTTCCATTTTTTGAACACTTTAAATCCAAACCATCAATCCTAAGAACATGCTGGTGCATTGAAATCTCTTATAGTTACCAACGCGATTGAATGAACAGTGATGCTAATGGGTTTCAAACCATCCACAACCTTCGGCTTCAACTTTGGTATCTCCAACGTGTATGAAAGTTCTAATGCTGTTCCGTTAAATAATATGACACTGCTTAAGATTTTTCCATCTTTTGGAGTCAAATGATACTCTTCTCGCTCTTTATGTCTTTTAAATTCAAAATTTGGACTCCCACCATTTAAATTTAGATAATGGAAAAGATAGATTTCAAATGAGGTATTTTTCGATAAGTTGATGAAAACGAAAGAAATCCCGGGCTGCAACAAAATAAAAAATTTAATAAATAAAAAATAAATTAAAATTCATTGAGTCGACTAAAATAATAAAAATTACCTCTTTTTTTACACAATGAGAGTATACACGCAAATATGGAGAACCCTTATGCGTGACGGAAAGAACTTTACCCCGATAATTTTATGCCACAAAAGCACACTACAAAAGATATTTCAACAAATAAAATTAAAACAAATGAAATTAACAATAAATACAGTGGAAAATATATGAAAGTTACCCGTAATAATCTAGAATAGGAACGAATGTGGTAGTATTAAGAAGAGCGTAATTGCCCACGGTCAAAGCTTGTCTGCAATAAACTTTGTGGTTATAAACTGATGTCATTCCCAATTGGTCCAAGTACCTGTTGGAGTTATAAGTTAATCATTAGATTTTAATAGGGTCTTAAAAATAATCAACTAATAAAAGATTTAAAAAATACTTACCAAAAGCCAAATGCAAATGTATACGACACTAATTGGCCACCACTGTTATAAGCTCCACCCGATTCACTAACCCATGCACCAGACCATGGTGCAAATTTGTCAATAGCATTTGAAACATCTTTAAATGTTTGAGCAATTTGAGTTAAGAAAAATGGATCTTGGACATGACGAACCACATCTGGGTTATTGCCTGCATTAATCATCAATAAAATTAAACAAATCAGGGCAAAATAATAAATTAATCAAAAAATATTTTAATTGAAGCATGTCTTGAAGCATCCAAAAAAGTATCGAATCATTTCTTGTCATAGAAACCTCCTGGGCCTAAACCTTAGGTTGAGTTTTAGGATTTGGATACATCTCTTTTACAAGATTTTTAAGTATTGTCGTATCTTTTGCATATTGTTTGACTTCAATCCTACCACTAACTCTGATCCACACAATTCATTTCCTAAAAAAAAGAAAAGAAAACTACATTTGATGAAAGTCAATCGTATATAAACTAATTTGAAAACATAAAAATATTAATATTAATTAAATACCTAATTTATAAGAGTCAATTTTATATCATTTGGAAATTATATAACTCATGAGATCTCGAGCATTATGTGAATACCAAACACCAACCCAAAAAGTCTTTTTAGTTTCAGACTCTTTTCTTCCAATAAGAGTATTTAAACCAAATGTAATTTTGGCTCTACAACAGAAAAAACATTAACAGTTAATATCATAATTATTATTTTAAAATAACATAGATGTCATGAATTTGTACCGAGTTTAATTGAAAAACTCATTGAGTTCATTCCATCTCTTCATGTTAAGACATCCAATGGAGAAACCAAATAAGAAATCATTGTTTTGTTTTTGGAATGATTAGCAATTCTCAACATTATTTCGAACAATATTGTACACCACTTGATCTTGCAACTAACCTCCAACTCTAATTCTCAAAGGATTAAAATGTACTGGAGATTGATAAGAACAAAAAATATAATCACGTTGATGACCGTGGGATCCGAACCCACGTCCACATGTTGAAATCCATAAGCGCTCTACCGGCTGAGATAAACCACCATAGTTTTTTAGTTCAAGTGAAATCATTATAGCTTTTCTGTCTTTAGATTATTGTAGAAAATAGTATATTTCAAGAGAAAACTGACATAACAAGACATTTGGAACGAGGGTTAATCATATATAAATTCTGAAAATCAGAAGCTAACTAGTTTGTTCTTGTCTGAAAATCTATTGATAACGTATCCCAACTTAGAAGATGAAAATTATTATTACTAGGAAATCTAGTGCTGTTGATGCTGAAAGAATGCGACAAATTCCTGTTGTTAATGCGATAAATTCCTGTTGTTGGAAAGAAAGCATTGTAATGTGAGTAAATTAATCTCTATATATTAAATTAAAGGACAATAGAATAATCGAATAACTTCATATGGCTAGTACTTCACGGCAACATACAAGAACCAGTTTTTAACAATAAAAATGAATAAATTTTTTAACAAAAAGACTAATTTGTTATAATATATAAAGATTAATTTACTCATTTTTTTAGTAGAATGGATAAAATGCAAATTAAAAATTTGTTAAATGTGTTCAATTCTAGCATTTTTAATATAGAAAAGATTTTCAGTTTCACAAAGATAAAGTTCCCATGAATAGCGATTGACTAACATATTCAATACCATGACTGATACAATAAGATGCAAAGTAAAAAATCAATCTGGTAGCTTACGATGCAAAGACAAAAACGAAGTATTAAACAAATTACACTGAAAATTATTGATAGAAAACAGGAAAAAGAACTCCATATATTTCTTCTATTTTCTTGGAGAACATAAAGCAAGTTGTCGGACTTGAGTCTCTTTGATGTTGATCCACACACCACCTTAGATACCTGCAACTAAAGAAACAAGGATTTATTTAAGCACGTAGTAGGAATGTGGTGGGCTTTGAGTGGAAAAGAGAAAAAAAAAATTAAGTGTAATTGGTAGGAAAGGAAAGTGAAAGAAAAAAAAAATTGACAGATATGTGTTTGTTAGTTCAAAATAATTCAATTTTTACATGTTTTATACCAAAAACACCTATGAAAAAAAATATATACTTTCCATCTTTCCACTTTATCAAGAAAAGCTTAATTAATAAAACAAATGAGTATTTCATTAAGATAAGAAGACATTATTACCTGCCGATTGAGTAGCATACAAAGTTCAAACACCACGACGTAACCGAGTTGGATGAAGAAGCTTGTCTCTAATCGAACAAAGCTTGGTAATGACATTACTCATGTCCATCCTCTCACTCGGTGATTCCGTAGAACAAGTAAGTCCTATTTCAAATATTGAATTCAAGCACTGAAGATGTATGTCATTTCCCAAGTTGTTTTCATTAAGAGTGATGTCCGCCGCTGTTCCTCCTCTGTCACTTTCTTGAAGAAGAATGGGATCTATAATTTCAATCACTCGATCGGGCAAAGCTGCTTTGACAAAGTTATGAAGACTTAAACCTTCTTTGAACCTTTCATTCGTTGGCCTTTTCCCTGTTAACATCTCCAACAAGAGGATGCCATAGCTATACACATCGCCATTGGTTGACAACTCGCTTCCCATGCCATATTCTATAATTAATTCGTCACAAAATACATATATAAATAATTGTAGTGGATAATCTCTAAATATACAACAAGACTGCTTTTAGATTTTTTTTCCTTTTAAATAATGAAAGAAATGAAAAAAGTGAACATACCAGGTGGAGCATAGCCGATTGTTCCTCTTACTCCAAGGGAGCTTGATTCATTAGTAGAATAGTTAAGCTTATCTCCAGAAAGGATTTTTGCTAAGCCGAAGTCACTTATATGACTAACCATTTCCCCATCGAGTAAAACATTGCTTGGCTTGAGGTCGCAATGAATGATTGGCGTCTCACAACGATGGTGCAGATATTCAAGTGCATGAGCAACATCTATGGCCACATTAAGTCTTTGAAAGAAGTTTAGGTTTCTCATCGTCTCTGGTTTATTCATGCCAACAGATGGATGTAGCCAACCCTCCAAGCTTCCATTTTCCATGAACTCATAAACCAAGGCTTTAAAATCATTGCCTTTATAATCGATACCTGAAATGGCTGTTAATACCTTGACAAGATTACGATGTCGAATGTTCTTCAAAGCCTCGCATTCAACCAAGAAACTCCTGGAAGCTCTATGATTCAGAAGATTAAACACCTTTACTGCAATAACTGCTCCATTCGCTTCAAGAATTCCCTTGTATACAGATCCGAAACTTCCCGAACCAACCAAATTCTGAGGGGAGAATCCGTTAGTAGCCCTTAGGATGCTTTGGTATGATAACTGTAAAAGAGAATCTTCTACATGAGTTGTCGTTGGCTTCTGCTCTTTTTTCTTTCTAAACCAGATGATGAGGAAAATAGAGAATACTAAAGTCACTCCTAAAATCACAACAATTATTGTGATCTTCAATTTAAGGGATCTGTTTTCTGATATTTTGGAGTTACATCTTGACAAATGTAACTCAGGGATGCCTCCACAAAGCTTACTATTTCCCTCAACGAATATAGCACTTGCATTCTTAAATACTCCTTCACTTGGTATTACTCCCTCAAAATCATTGAAAGAGAGATTTAGATACTTTAATGCCCCAAATCGCACAAGAAATTTTGGAATTCCCCCAGAAAGATTATTGTCAGATAAATCCAATGCCACAAGACCTCTCAATGAAGTCAAAGATGATGGAATGGGTCCTTCAAACAAATTGCCTTCCAAGAACAACTTCTCTAGACTTACACAACTACCTAGGTTTTTTGGAAGCAAACCAGATAATCTATTTTGAGAAACATCCAATTTACCTAGATTTTTTAGTTTTTCTACTTCAACAGAAAGTTCACCAGTCAAATAATTTGACGATAAATCTAGTACAATGGACAAGGATGGAAGTCCTAGTACTTCAGGGGGTATTGGTCCACTAAGATTGTTACTAGAAAGATCCATTAGAAGCAAATTTTTGCAATTACCTAGACCTGAAGGAATGCTGCCCTGAAGATTGTTAAATTTTAAATCAAGTTGGATTAACTCTGTTAAATTTCCAATAGAGTGGTGAATAGTCCTAGAGAGAAAATTCATATAAGCTAAAAATATTTTTAGCTTTTGAAGCCTCCCAATATTAAAGGGAATGGGACCTGATAATTGATTTTTGAATACCACAAGCACCTCCAAATTGATGAGATTTCCAATTCCCTCCGGGATTCTTCCCGATATTTTGTTTTTATATATTCCTAATTCTAAAAGAGTTTTAGAAAAATTACTAATGCATTTAGGAAATTCCCCTCCAAAATTATTTTCACCTATATATAAAAATTCTAGACTGGTATTATTGACTAAACTGCAGAGAAAGTGCAAGTCACCTTCTCTCCCATGTCCCAAATAATTTTGGCCTAGTTCAAGGTTAGACAGTTTATCTAGCTTTTCTAATGAAGGCACATTTCCATTGAACCTGTTTCCATTAAGTTCAAGTTGATTAAGATATGTGGCATTGAATATTGAAATTGGAATTTGTCCCGAGAATTGGTTTTCCCCTACAGAAAAGAACTCAAGATGAGGCATATTGATTTCTAAATCAGAACGAAGAGTACCTTGAATCTTGTTTATACCAATATCAAAGCCTCTAATATTGGAGAGATTGAACATTGCGACAGGAACAATACCAGAAATCGCATTTCCGGATATGGAGAAAAGTGAAAGATTTCTCAGTTGTCCAAAAGCTTCAGGTATAATCCCACTCAATGCATTATTCTGCAAGCCAAGATTCTCCAAGGATGACAAGTTCCCCAACGAAGGTGGGATACTCCCAATCAAACGATTGTGGAAAAAACCCAATACTTTCAGGTTTGACAAGAGACCCAGCAAAGATGGTATTTCTCCCGTTAGCTCGTTGTTTGTCATATCAACTAATATAAGCTTAGAACAAGCAGATAAATTAGAAGGAATTTCACCACTGATGGAGTTATTGCTGAGGACTAATACTTCCAGTCTTCTTAAACCACCGATTTCTTGAGGAATTTGGTTGTAGAAGCTGTTGCCTGCAAGGTCCAACTCCCTGAGGAAGCTCAAGTTCCCAATGTAAGGGGACAATGATCCAGAGAGTTTGAGGAATCCAAGTTCCAACTTGGTGACTCTCCGATGCTTGCGACCGCATCTAACACCAGGCCACTGACAGAAGTGAATGGAACTATTCCAGAACTCCATAATCTTGAGTTGATCACCAGTTATCTTGGCTTTGAACTGGAGTAAAGCTTGTTGATCAGTGTCATTTCCTCTAACTACAGGACTTGCTGTTGCTAAACTAAGCAAGTTAAGACCCTGCAAGTTGTAGAATGAGAGAAGAATCAAAAGGAAAAAAGAGCTAGACGCTTGAAAATGTTTTTCTGATGGCTCCATCAACATTAAACAAGTTGGTAATTGATAAGATGGATTTGTAAATGAGAGTGCATGGCTCATTATTAAGAACCAGAGTGCAATATATAGTTTTAGAATGATGATATTATCGTATTGCATCTATTGTCATGTGGCTATGATTTCCATGGGCCTGCTTTAGTTAAATGCGTCTACTTGGGGTTGGTTTTTATCGTATTCTATCTACCGTCAATTATTTAGACTTTAAAAGTGATGTGGGGTAGCATTTGCATGGGTCACCGCTCCTTAACTTATAGCATATATGATGTTTACTTACTTAAACATTGATCTCATATATAATGAACTGATAAGGGGAGACTTCAAAGTAAGCGTTGGATAGTTTCGGTTGGTTCACAACTATGGAGCCCCCGAGTGCAACATATAGTTTTAGAATTATGATATTATCGTATTCTATCTACTGTCATGTGGCTATGATTTCTATGTGCCTGCTTTAGTTAAAGGCGTCTACTTGGGGCTGGTTTTTATGGTCAATATTTTTTGTCACAACTGAGTCATTCTACCATACTATGTTTTTTTTTCAACTGACATCAATCAACATCAGGATTGTGAACGTAATGGAAGCGTCGTAAACAAAGTCATATTGCCCCCAACGACTAAGCTGTGCTGTTTTATATTTGAGGGGCAGATCCATTTACATGCATACCAATTCTTTTAAGTCCTTCAAAAATTACTTACATGCATAAGTTGGCAGGGGGCGAATTTAAGGGAGTATTCTATTAAGTCCCCAATGATAAAATTATAAATCATATAAAAATTTATAGTTAAATTACAAATTAATATATAGTTAAATTGCACTTTATCCCTTAAAATAAAAAAAATTCTATTAAGTCCCTTAAAAAATAATGTAATCATAAATTAATAGATGATAAAATTATATTATCATCTCTAAAGAATTTATAATTCAATTTCCCTCCCCTAATTTTTTTTAATTTAATCTTTAAAATCATATAAAAATATAAGAAAGGGTGTTTCTATACGTTGTAAATAGATCCCTCTCTCCTTAAATCTATTTTAATTTTCTTACAAGTAACAAGGGTTCTTTGGGGGTGATTTTTGGATGAATTCCCTATAAAGAAAGTCATTGCCCCATTGAATAAGCTAGACGATATACATCAAATGTTAGAAATGGATTTATCCGTAGGAAATTATGGTAATTCAACGCTGAACGTTTGTTAAGCAACTAATTGGTGCAATTTGCCACCACTTTCTACACTTCACATTAATTTCATGTAGAAAAAAGAAATGAAGGATACTTCTGAGTAGGGTCCCAATTGTGGAGCCACTATTCACTATTGTTGTTTTAATTTCCAACGTCTAAACAAAGTTAAGTTCCCTTTCATTTCTTTCTGGAACAAAAATGGAAAATATAATTTTCTATTTCCAAAGTCATATATATGATAGCTGATGGATAACCAGATTTGTTGCTTCTTTCTAGTTCTTGGGTCAATGCCCTTGAAGAACTGCCATTTCTGGAGCAATGAGCAATGTATAAGCTTCTGAAATTTCGTTTCTTTGGGACTGGGCATCAAACATATGATGCTCTAATTTTGTAGAAAAGTTAGTAATATATGATATTTGATTGTATGTATGTGTGTGTTTAGGGTGATTATTAGATACGAATTTATGTTCAAAATGAGTATGCTTAGTGTCTAAATAAGAAATTTTTGCTTGTAAGCTATCCGGGTTTGAGCTAAAAGAACACAGATTTAACACAATTATTATTGAGTCAAGCTTAAACTCAAGCTATTGAGGGACTTGATTTTTTGTGTCTTAATGTTTGAATAAATCTAGTCAAACTCAAAGCTATTCTGAACTTAGAACAAGTCTAGTCAAACGAGTTTGTTACGTTCAATCTTTATGTTTAATTTTAGAAATTAATTCTAATTTAGCTCTAGCCGAATTTTGAGTCAAGCTCAGAGATGAATCTAAAGGGGATTGGCAGGGCCCCGACTTCCCTAAAATAAAAAATTGCTATTTAGGCCATTTAAAAATTTTTAAAATTTTATATTAGTAAAGGTAAATTTGCATTTCGTCCCCTCTAAAATTATAAAAATTTGATTTAATCCTTTCAAAATTATAAAGATAGAGACTGTTAAAAATTAAAATTTCATTTTGACCCCTCTAAAATATTTTTTTGCTTTCGCCTCTAGTCAAGCTTGAGCTAAGCTATTCCATAACGCTATATCAGTGCCATAGATGCAAAGTGTAACTCCCCAAAGTTTTTATCTGTAATTTGTGACATCTTGTCATGTGATAAATAGTTGCTTCAATGGTTATGGGCCTTGTTAATGTGTTAGAGGTCTTTGGTTCAAATTTTTGTGGGGGCAACTGGGATTATTTTGTTTTTGTTAATGACTTTGTGGGATGCCCAGCTTGTAGAGTTTGGGTTGAAATTGAACACTAAATAAGAAAGGAAGAGAAAAGAATCTGAAGATTAGGGGGGTTAGTTGAGATAAGTTGTGGACGAGAAAATAGCAACACTATCGACGCCACACGGACGTGTGGTAGGCCGTGTGTGACACACAGTCTGAGCCAGTTGGGTCCTGTAGGCCACACGGGCGTAAGGGCCTAAAAATTTAAAATTTTCTCCAGGATCGTACACATTGTTCTAAACAATCGTGGGCCTTTCATGGGGTCGGTATGTGATCAAATAATCTATAAAACATAGAATATGGTCATTGATTAGTATACTTCTATTATATGTACGTGTATTTATGATAACATATGATAAGTTAATCTTGTAATAGGCTATCAATAATGACATGCGTGTATAACTGTAGCATGTATGATTTTTGTTATGATTACAACTACATCAAGGACGTGTTATATTATGTGGAGGAAGTGTCTTTGTGAGAGGTGCTATCTCGCCCATTATACTGGTAGCATAACTGCAAATATTCTGAAAAGTGTCTTAATGACACTAAGTGGTGTGTAGGGTAGTATGAATGTTTCATACCCCCATATGGTGTGTTGGGATGGTCGGAGATAGTGTGTAGCAGATGGGGGTAGGAAAGCATGTTTGTATTTGTTCTGCTCTGATATGATTTTGTTTCTGTAAAATTTGTCTTATATAAATTAATTGTTACCTTATTTGTTACACATTGAGTTTCGAAAACTCATATTCTGTTTGATGGATATTTTCAGGTAATCCTCAGGCTTAGGCAGGTTGGTGTGACGGGAGCTCGGTTATTAAAGTTTTGTGTTCATTTAAAATACTTTTAATTTGGGATTTAATTATTTAAACGTTTTATTGACAATGATTGTTTTTTGCAAAACCAACGGGTTACAAATTACAAACTGTGTTTTCAAAAAAAACAATACAACTTTGTAAGGGTTTCTGCTACAAAATCATAAGTTTTAGAAATATAAACAAACACCGTTTTCAATAAAATATTTAGATAAGATATGTTTTCGAATAATCCGAGATTTTAAGAGTTTGCGATGATTTTCAAGATACACGAAAACCAAATTTTCAATCATTATACGTAACAATTCCAGATTTGGCCATAACTTTAGGCCGAGTTTGGGGGTGTTACACAAAGAACTAGGCTCGGTTCATGTTATCAATGCAATAACAAGAAGTGTGACTTTCGTCTTCATGAAAATTGTGGGGTGGCCAAGCCTATTGCCACCCATTCATTCTTCAAAAATAGCAACTTCAAGCTTGAAGAGAAAGGGAAACGAGGCAAAACTTGTAAAGCATGTGGCAAAGATGTTTAAGGTTTCATGTATAAATCCAAGGAAACATATTTGCATCCTTTGTTGTTTGACGCTCCTGATGCCTCGTGAACTAACTAAAAATTTTACTAAGGCAAGTGCACCTATCAATTAATACTATAGCTACGGTGAGCAAATATATTGTTCCCACAAAGACTACAAGTACTAGTAATTACCATCTTTCTATTGTTTAATCAAATAATTCGAGTGATTGATTAAAAACTAAAAATAACTAAACACGACAAAAAAAACTAATCAGGAAAATAAACGATTAACAACCAAGAAGCGAAATAAAACATATGAAAGAATCCACTTAGATTTCATGTGTTACTATTAATCTAAATTATGCAATTTCTTTACTTAGTAACTTGATCCGTGAAATCTCGAAATTATACAAATATCTCTTTCAAGCGTAAAAGTAATTGACTTTAAGTTGATTAATTGAATTTTTTTTAATTAAAACCCCTATTATGGCATTAACTTGTGCTATGGATTCTCCTATTAGATTTTACTCTAATTTAATGGATTTATAATATTGTCTTATTTCTAGTATTGCATGCAACTTCACTCAATTGCGTAAGATCTACTCCTAAATAGGGTTTATTCAACTTCCAATTTAAACACATCAAACATGGATTAATAGTTTAAAAATATTAAACTAAAAATTAACCACACATAATTGATGTCGTAACCCTTTTTTGTTGAGTTTTGGCAAAAAAAACGGGGTCGACGTGGGTTTTGAAAATGAATAAAAAAAAGGGGAGTCGCCACCAATCCTTTTTTGATGAGGTGTGATCGGGTCACCTTAAAAAGTGTTTGTTTTTAATAATCAAATTAATTTATCAAAAACACAATTTTGGTCTACGAAAATCAGAAAATGGATTCGGGAGTCGGTTACGTACGAGGAAGGGTTAGCACCCTCGATACGCCCAAAATTGGTACCTAATTGATTATCTAATGTCTTAATGTCGAAAGTTGAAAACTTAAGAATTCAAAATACGATCCCTCTTGTTGTTGAAGAATAAATTTGGATAAATTGGAAGTGTATGCCAAGGGCCGTTTCGTTTTAAAGTGAAGTGTTACATCCAATACTTTAGGACACCACATTTCGACCTTTAAAGTTGAACTTACCTTTTATTCAAAACTTATGGATTTAATTGAAAGGATATTTTGTTATTTAGAATGGACGAGAAAAGGAAACCCAATACTTTAGGGCACGATTTCTCGAGCTTTTAAATACAAAACATTGCCTTGGTTTTAGAAAATATTATCTCGGAATAACAAAACATCACATCCAATGCATTAGGACACGACATCTCGAGTTCACGAGAATAAGCTTTTAGTTTAAAAATGTATTTGTCTTAAAAGGATATTCGGTTATTTAGATTAAACGAGAAGGATCGAAACCCAATACTTTAGGGCACGACCTCTCGAATTTCTAAATACGGAATATTACCTTTGTAAAAGAATCCGTTTTGTGTCGGGCGAAAATTGATGTAATGCAAGTTTATAATGGAATGTAAAAACAGATCATAATACGGATATGCGTGCGTAGCAAAAATGGGAATAAATGTGTTAGTACGAATGATAACGTAAATAACGAAAAACGAAAATAGAATAAAATGAACGAGTCAAAAATGAAGATAATGAAAGATGAAAGTAAGAGAATAATAGAAGAATAAATAACAAAATGAAAGTTTTATGAGAAGAAAAGAAAAGAAAAATAATAATGATAATAACGATAATGAAAATAATATTGTTATACAAATATAAGTAGAAATATATAAGACATGATAAATATATGAGTGAAAATAGAGGTATATACATAATAATAATATAAGCATAGATATGAACAAAATTAAATAAATAATAATATTAAACTAAGAAAATAAATATAGATAAAAATACTAATAATAATAATGAGGATAATGAGAATATCAAATAATAGTAATAGCAATAATAATGAAAATAAAATAATAATAGTGATGATAATTAAATAATAAAACAATAAAATATAAAATAATGGTAGTAAGGTGAGAATAATAATATAAGTGGTAATGAAATGAAAATGAAAATAATACATTAATACTAACAATAATAAAACAATAATAATAATAATATAAGTAGAAATAATATTAGTAACATGATAATGAAAATAATGGTAACAATAATGGTAATAATAATAGAAAAATAGTAATAATAATGATAATAGTATAGTATAGCAATAAATAAATGATAATAATAATAGTAAGAACAATATAATAACTTGAATAATAATAAGGTTAGAAAGAATAAGAATAATAATAATAATAATAATAATAATAATAGCAAGAGTAATAATAATAATAGAAAATAAAAATTTAATTAGGTTGAAAACAATAAAAAACATAAAAAGGACTAAACTAAATGAAAGAACAAAATTTCGGGTGAATTTCTAAAAAATGAAGATTAGGGGACCTATTTATGCGCGTGAAAGGACTGAAGGGACCTAAAAGGTAATAAACCCCTTTTCCCAAAACGCAGCAGCAGAAGAACGGGGACCGATCATAAGCAAACCGTAAATTTCGGGCCAATGTGCGAATATGGAAGATTTGATTTTAAGAAACTTAAGAATGCGGAAGGACCGCGCGAGCAAATATCCCCTTTTAAAAAAACACGCGGATCCTGAGGCGGGTCGGGTGGTCGATCGGATCGGGTCAAGGTCGAAACGACGTCGTTTTGGGGCTTAAGGATCGCCGCCAAAAACGGCGGCGTCGTTTTGATCCCCTTATAAATGCAAATTTTTCCCTTTTCTTTTCATTTCTGCTGCTTGCTTAAAAAAAAAACTAACCTCTCCCCTTTTTTCTCTGCGCAGGTCAAAAGGAGGAGGATTCCGCCGTCGGACCGCGCTCCTCCGTCACTGCTACGCCCATGCCACCACACCGCACTGATGGCGGAAAAGGTAAAAATTGCTTTTTTTTTTTTTTTTTTTATCTATATATATAAGTACATGTGTTGAAAAAGAAGAAAAAAATCGAAAATGAAAAGGAAAAGAAATCACCTTCCGCTCATTTGTTTTTTTTTTTTTAATGTTTTTTTTTTGTTGTGCTTTCTTGTCTTTATTCTTTGGATCTCGCTTGCTTATTTCTTTTTGTTCTATTTTTTGTTTAAAACTTTTCTGTTTTTTTTCAAAAAAGGGTCCTCCTACAACTTTTTTTTTTTACATGGCTTTATAGCCTTCTTTTACAACCTCCCTCTCTCCTTTTCACTTCGCTTTTAATGCTTGCAGGCACCATTCATGGAATGGCGATGGCGGAGGCGGAGTGGAGCAGTGGGGTTGCGTGGCACAAGCGAGAGCAAGTGGCTAGGGTTAGGTTTTGATTTTCTGATTTGGCATTGGGCTAATTGGGTTTGGGTCATTTGGGTTTAATGTTGTGGTTTGTATTGGGCTATGGGTTTGCTTAAATGGGCCCCGGCAATTTGGGCCTTCTACACCGCCCCTCTTTGCTCATTGTCGTAACTGGGAATAGAGAAAAAGATATAAAGAAGGCCCAAATTTGCCTTCTCTTGCTGAACCTTAACTTCTTTGGTGCCCCTCTTCTTCAGTTAGCCTCGTTTTAGTCCGTCGCACTTTGTTGCTTTAATCCACTCCATTGCTGCAACTTCAGAGAGATAGGACCTATAGCTTCAATTTGCTCCTGCTGCGACTTCGAGGATGAGACTTGTTTATTTTAAATCGCTCCACCGCAACTTCGGGGATAGATTTACATCTTCAACTTTGCTCCATGGCAACTTGAGGGGGTAAGGTTTGTAATCTTGACTTATTCCACTTCTTTGCCAAGACAATAGGATGATGGCTTAAATCATGTTCCCTCTTGTTTTTGGAGACGAGATTTGCCTTCGATCTTGCCCCTCTCTGGTTAGGGCGACAAGATCTACAAATTTGACCTATTCCAATGCTTTGGTCGGTGGCAATAGGACGGTGGCTTAAATCATGACCCCTCTGTGTTTAGGAGACGAGATTTGCCTTCGATCTTGCCCCACTCTGGTTAGGGCGACAAGATCTACAAATTTGACCTATTTCAACTGCTGGTCAGTGGCAATAGGACGGTGGCTTAAATCATGACCCCTCTTTGTTTAGGAGACGAGATTTGCCTTCGATCTTGCCCCACTCACCGGTTAGGGCGACAAGATCTACAAATTTGACCTATTTCACCTGGGTCAGTCGCTGGCAATAGGGTAATCTTCGACCTATTCCACTTTCTGGTCAATGGCAATAGGAAATCTTTTACCTATTCCGCCGCTGGTCGGTGGCAATAGGATAATCTTCAACCCATTCCACCGCCGTCGATGGCAATAGGAAATCTTTTACCTATTCCGCTGCTTTGGTCGCTGGCAATAGGATAATCTTCAACCCATTCCACCGGTGGTCGATGGCAATAGGAAATCTTTTACCTATTCCGCTGGCGGTCGTCGCTGGCAATAGGATAATCTTCAACCCATTCCACCGCCGGTCGATGGCAATAGGAAATCTTTTACCTATTCGCTGGTCGGTCGGTGGCAATAGGATAATCTTCAACCCATTCCACCGCCGGGTCGATGGCAATAGGATAATCTTCAACCTATTCCACCACCGGTCGATGGCAATAGGATATCTTTTACCTATTCCGCCGGTTTGGTCGCTGGCAATAGGATAATCTTCAACCCATTCCACCGGGCCGGTCGATGGCAATAGGATAATCTTCAACCTATTCCACCGATGGCCGATGGCAATAGGATGGTGGTTTCTCCAGGTGTTGATACTCCGTCCTCTAGGGGACATATCCCGTAGACTTGGTTTCATATGCTTGTGTTTATGCCAAATGATTAGGATGCTATGATCGGAATGAATCTAATGCTCCTAACTAAATGTACTATGGACTACACTTGCACGAATGTAGGTGGTCTTTCTACAATGATTAGGATGCAATGATGAGTCGAATGCTCTTAACTGAATGTGATGATGTATGAATGTAAAGCTAAATGATCCCCTTTTAATGGTTAGGGTTGTCACTGCTCGTCTGTTCCTCAAGGCCGCAGTACGAGCGTAATTTTCGTCTTCTCGTAGTCATGAGCTATGATTTTAGACTCATCTTTCTCGAGCGTTTCCAACCCCTAGGCGTGTTGGTTTTAAACAACATCTGTTTCAGTTCTGTCTTTGTTTAGAGACTTCCGAGTAATAGGCAAAACTCCTTTTATGGAAGCATTATGGGTCAATCGACCGTTATTTCAATTGCAAAAAACAGTTTTTTTTTTTTTTTTTTTAAAACTTAAATGATGAATATCAATGAAGAATGGAATTGGATTAATCAACAAAAGCAAACATGAATGAAATACAAAAATGAGTGAGAAGGAAAAAAGGTAGGTGCCCCAAATATCGCACTGAGCTTCACTATCCAATCTTTAGAAGATCATTTTGAGTTTGAATGGATGTTGGGAGATCTGCAGCTCTGTAGATATCTGAGGCGTAACATTCCTCCTTTTGCCAATGCAGGAGAACAAAAATCGTCACACATTTCGTCTTTTCGTTTGAATTTGAGCCGCCTTTATCGGGTTTTCGACTCAAAGCCCCTTTGGTCTCAAAGCGCCCTTTACGGGTTTTCGCCTTGGCCTCTCCGTTTTTTTTTTTTTTTTTTTTTTTTTTTTTTTTTTTTAGCGCCGCTGCGGGTTTTCGCTTTAGACTTTTCCTTCTTTCACGCGTAATACTTCTTGGCCGAATCTGAATTTACGGGATTTGATAAGTTCTTCCCATCCATCTCGGCCAAGATCGAGCTCCTCCAGAGAAAGCCTTTTCACCACATAAGGTCCTTCCCAATTAGGCATCCATTTCCCTCTGAAGTCCTTTTGTATGGGAGGATCTTTTCAAAACTAAGTTTCCTTCGTGGAATTCCCTTGGCGCACCTTTTTGTTGTATGCTCGCGTCATTAAACCTCGGTACATCGACCATGACGAATAGCTTTCAACCTTTTTCTTCAATCAAATTTAACCGATCATATCGAGCTGGATCCATTCGCGCCGTCGTCCAACTTCGGGCGAGACAAGACTCGAAGGGATGGAATTTCAACTTCGAGGTAAAACGCCTCCATCCCGTAGACCACCGGAGAAAGGAGTTGCCCGGTGGAGGTTCCGACCGACGTTCGGTAAGCAAAAAGGGCAAGCGGTAATTTCTCGTGCCAATCCTCGTAGGTCTCGGTCATTTTCCCTACTATCCTCTTGATGTTCTTATTAGCTGCCTCTACTGCCCCATTCATCTTTGGGCGATATGGCGATGAATTGTGGTGTCTGATCTTGAATTGCCCACAGACCTCTGCGATCATGCTATTGTTCAAGTTTAACGCATTATCGGATATGATCTTCTCGGGCATTCCATATCGACATATGATTTCCTTTTAAGAACTTGCTAATCGCTGATTTTGTCACATTGGCATATGAGGCAGCCTCTACCCACTTAGTGAAGTAATCGATTACCACGAAGATGAACCGATGTCCATTAGAAGCTTTTGGCGATATTGGCCCAATGACGTCCATGCCCCACATAGAAAAGGGCCATGGGGAAGTCATAACATGTAGAGGTGAAGGTGGTACATGAATTTTGTCCGCATAAATTTGGCACTTATGACACTTTTTAGCATAATCAATGCAATCTCCTTCCATGGTAGGCCAATAATACCCGAATCTCATGATTTGCCTAGCCATCGTGAAACCATTGGCGTGCGTTCCACAAACACCTTCATGGACCTCTTCCAGGATTTGCTTAGCCTCTGCAAGGCCCACACACCTTAATAGCACTTGATCCTTTCTTCTTTTGTATAGGATTTCTCCGTCCAAGACATAGTCACACGCCAGTCTTCTTATCGTCCTTTTGTCATTCTCAGTCGCCTGCTCGTGGTATTGACGATTCTTTATGTATTGCAGTATATCATGATACCACGGACGATCCCTTTTCTCTTCTTCTTCGACGTTGTAGCAGTGGGCCGGGGCCTCATGAATGCTCATTCGGATAGGTTTCATATCTTCTGCTTTGTTTAACTGGACCATGGAAGCCAAAGTGGCTAGAGCATCAGCCATTTGATTATCGTCTCTTGGCAGATAATTGAAAGTGACATCGTCGAACTCTTCGATCAATTCTTGGACCAATCTTTTGTATTCGACCAACTTGGGATCTCTCGTTTCCCATTCTCCTCTAAGTTGATAAATCACCAGTGCAGAGTCTCCGCACACTTTTAGCACCCTAATTTTGCGCTCTATAGCGGCACGGATGCCCATGATACAAGCCTCGTACTCGCCATATTGTTTGTGCGGTCAAAATCCAACCTACAAGTGAAAGGGTAATGATCTCCGTTTGGGGATACGAGTGCCCCAATTCCATTGCCCACATTTGATGCCCCGTCGAAGTTCGATGTCCAGGGCGATCCTCCAGGGTACCCTCTTGATGAGTCGCCACGTACATTAGGTCCTCATTGGGGAAATCAAAGTCCAAGGGCTCGTGTCTCGCTAGAGCTCTCATGGCTAGAAAATCCGCTATTGCACTCCCTTTCACCGCCTTTTGGTTTACATAAACTATGTCAAACTCGTAAAGCAAAATTTGCCATCGGGCCATCCGACCATTCAAGGCAGTCAATTCTATCATGTATTTCGAGGGTCCTGCTTCGAGATGAGCCAAGTCGTATGATACAGCATATACTGTCTCAATCTCCGAGTTGTCCAAATCAAGGCACAACAAAGTTTCTCAATTGGCGAGTACCTTGTCTCACATTCGGTGAACTTTTTACTAAGGTAGTATATTGCCTTTTCTTTCTTTCCTGACTCATCGTGTTGGCGAGCACACATCCCATTGAGTTATCAAGTGCCGAGTCAAATAGAGGATTAATGGCCTATCTGGATTAGGCGCGTCAATCTTGGAGCATTGGGCGGTATTGCTTCACTTTATCGAAGGTTTCTGACATTCCTCGTCCCACACACCGGATTGTGTTTTTAAGGAGACGGAATATGGGGTCACATTTCTCGATTAATTGTGAGATGAACCGAAGCGATGTAGTTTAACCTTCCTAAGAAACCTCGAACTTCTTTTTGCGTGCGAGGTGGAGGCGCTCTTGTATTGCTTTGACCTTGTCCAGGTCAACCTCAATCCCCTTTCACCGACTATAAATCCTAGCGCTTTCCACGATCGGGCTCAAGGTACATTTTGGCCGATTGAGCTTTAGCCGGAATTTCCTTAACCTCAAGAATAGTTTCCTCAAGACTTGGACATGCTCCTTTTCACCGAGATTTGGCGATCATATCGTCTAACGTACACTTCAATTTCTTTGTGCATCATATCGTGAAATAGGGTTACCATGGCTCTCTGATATGTCGCTCCCGCATTCTTTAGTCCGAACGGCATCACTTTATAGCAAAAGGTTCCCCACATGGTTATGAACGTAGTCTTGTCCATGTCCTCGGGAAGCATCTTTATCTGGTTGTATCCCGAGAAACCGTCCATGAAGGAGAACAACGAGTAACCTGCCGTGTTGTCCACTAGGGTATCGATGTGAGGTAACGGGAAATTATCTTTTGGGCTAGCTTTGTTTAGATCTCTGTAGTCTACACACATTCGTACTTTCCCGTCTTTCTTGGGGACGGGGACGATGTTGGCTACCCATTCTGAGTACTTAACCACTTGCAAGAAACCCGCATCAAATTGTTTCCTGACCTCCTCTTTTACTTTCAACAGGACATCTGGCCTCATCCTTCGAAGTTTCTGTTGGACTGGCTTGTATTCTTCCTTTATAGGCAACCGGTGTACCACGATATCGGTGCTTAGCCCAGGCATGTCTTGATACGACCACGCGAAGACATCTTTGAATTCATGAAGTAACTCAATGAGGTCTCGCTTTGTCTCTACGGTAATACTAGCTCCGATCTTCACTTCCTTCTTTTCTTGCCTGTCTCCCAGGTCCACTATTTTCACTAACTCCTCGCGAGGCAGGATCTGTTTCTCCTCTTGTTCTACCATCCTTAATAGTTCAGGAGATAGGTCACAACCTTGGTCATCTTCAGAATCCTGCAAATCTTCCACACCCGTATCTTGCCCAAAAGGATATTCTGAGTTATTGGTAGTGTTGCTCACATCGTTGATATTTGGGGACCTGTTATGAAGATGAATAAAGGCTCATAGAGTAAAGGGATCTAAGCATGTTTATTGGCATTATGAATGAAGAATGGAAATATTTAGGAATATCTACAGAATAATAATGATGAATGAAGAAGAAGATTTGCTCAAAAGGTAATGGAGATGCATTTCATTGAGAATAACGATGCCTCGTACAAAAGTCATGCTTTCACAAAAGGGGCACTTATCGCCTCTAGACAACAAGTGTGTTCCGAGTATTACTCTGAATAAGTTCTAAAAGCTACAGGAATCTCCTCTGCAGTCCAGTTGTTTAGAACGCTGCCTGGCTCGTAAGGGCGGATACCATTCCAGTTTTCTTCCTCTATTTTTTCCCCGAATATGGCATTGATGTGCATGTTTGCCCGTATTCCTTTTATGGCTTTCTCACCTTTCGTTCCTCGTCCTTGGTGGATAATCCCTCCTGATATAAAGGTCTCAAGAATATGAGGAATTATCATCGGTTCCCACTTAATCTCATCTCCGCCCAAACGCGCTCTCCTTCTTTCTTGTCTTTTTGCTAATTCTTTCCTTTTTTGCTTCGCGTCCGGTTTGAACCCTAAACCGAAGAGGTCTCGCTTTTCTTTCAATCTCGGGACCTCGATCTCTCCTTGGAGATACTTCCCAAGTCCTTTCCCAGGTGCGGCTCCGTTCCCGATCATCAGTTGCAAACCCATTTTCGTGGTTTTAGATAATTGAGGTATTGGGATCTTGTTCCCCTCAATGACGAATGTTGCATTGACAAATTCCAAAGAGCGGAAGGAGCACTCAGTTGCTTCATCATCTGCTTCTAAATATGGCGCGCCATTGGTCACAGTTGCGATTACGTCCTCTTCAGCATTTATTGTCACCAGACGACCCTCTATAATTAGCTTCAACTTTTGGTGCAATGACGAGGCATCGCTCCCGCCGAGTGTATCCAAGGTCTC
The DNA here is from genome assembly GCA_025698515.1 of Gossypium sturtianum. NCBI lineage: Eukaryota > Viridiplantae > Streptophyta > Magnoliopsida > Malvales > Malvaceae > Gossypium > Gossypium sturtianum. Next base: position 152,271,113 of record CM046952.1, on the reverse strand, counting down.
CCGAAAGCAGCAATTATAGGATGGTCTGATATCCATTACTATGAAATCCACCTCATATATACCTGGGCCGATTAATAGAGGTACCTCGATCCTTCCCATAACTTTCCTTTCAGTTCCATCGAACGCCCTGACTACATTGTGGCAGGCCTTCATGTGAGAGTCACAATGGGTAATCGATTCGGCGTCGGCGATGGCAAAACATTTAGTGCTGACCCATTATCGACCAGTACCCCGGGTAACGTGTATCCTTTGCATCGGGTGGTGATGTGGAGAGCCTTGATGGTACCCGTACCTCCCGGAGGGATTTCATCATCATTAAAGAAAATGAAGTTATCCGCGCTTATATTGCTAATCAGGCGATCCAACTTGTTAACGGTGATATCATTAGCAACATAAGTTTCATTTAGTACTTTCATCGCATGCGTTGCGGTGCGCTTCTGAGCTTAATAGTAAGTCAAGCACAGATATACGAGCCGGCTGCTTATGTAACTGCTCTACGACAATGTATTCGCTATGCTTTAAAAACTTTAAGAATTCCCTAGCCTCTTCTTCCTTCACCGCTCATTTATAAACGCCTCGGTTTGGTCACTTTCCCTTTCTTTGGTTCGCCTACCAGGGTTTTCTCCTTTGTGAGCTCCATTCGTGTATTCACCGCGTCGTAGCGCTTTCCACTGCGCGTATAGGAGCCTACCCCCTGGTTTTCTTTTGCAGCGTTGGACGAGCCTTCCTTTTCGAGAACCGTCACGTTGCGCTTATAGTTCCAGGAACCTTTTGTCATCTTCATATGAAAAAGCCACGGTTTTGAATCACGATCTTCGGAGGCCCCTGTTCCCTTTGCGATCTTTGGGACGAGTCCCCTTTTTCAGGAATCGTCATGTTGCAATTATAGCTCTCGGGAACCTTTTTGTTATCTTCAGATGAAAAGACCGCAGGTTTCCGAATCACGATCCTCGGAGTTATTTTTATTTCGGTTCCATCATTCTTTGGTCGCGAGATGGTGACCAAAGGGTAGCTGGTCTTCGAAGTTTTTACCCTCACTTCATCTTCTAACATGCAGATGTTTCTTTCCTCTTGGTCTTCGTTGCCTTCGTAGAATTCTAACTCTTTATCGTCCATCAGCCTTTGTACCAGAATCCTAAACTCTATACAGTTTTGGATTTCGTGTCCCTCCATGTTGTGAAATTCACAACCCTTGCTTGTTCTTTCATGCTCTCTTCTTGGGCTTGACACGACCAATCCCCTTTTCATTATTTCCTTCCAGACTCGTCTCATTGGGGTTTTCACTTCGGCAATATCCCTCTTAACTCTTTTTTCCATGTTCTCGCCTATCATATTGACCCCATGATTAGGCAGTGGGTGCCCCGCATTAGAGGTATCGTCTACTTCTACAACACCCATCTGGATGAGTCTTTCCACCGCTTTCTTGAAAGCGAGACAGTTGTTTCTATTGAATGCCCCACAATTCCTGCATGGTATTCGTGATCATGCGTTCGCATCATACCACTTAGGGTATGGGGGTGTAGGGGTTTTAAGTAATGCGGGCAACAATGTGTGCATCGAATAAATTTTGGTACATTTCTTTATGCGTGATTGGGATTGGTGTGAATTGAATTTTCTCCGCATTTTGCTTCGCATTGGATTCTGCTCTAGAGGACTCGATGGTGGCGATTCGACCACTGGGCTGGTTCACAGTTATAGGCTTTGAATAACTTTTGCTTATGTTGTTTACATCGTTCTCTCTTTTCTTCGGGATCGTTCTTCTAGCACCTTCTCCTGCCTCTATCTTGCCACATCTGATTGCGTTCTCTATCATTTCCCGACAACACAATATCAGAGAAACTTTTGGTGGCGCCCCCCAGCATGTGGTTAATGAAGGGAGCTTTCAATGTATTGACGAACAACATGGTTGTCTCCTTTTCTAGGAGCGGTGGCTGAACTTGTGTGGCTACTTCCCTCCACCGTTGGGCATATTGCCTAAAGCTTTCGCCCGACTTTTTCTCCATATTTTGGAGCGTGATTCGGTCAGGAGCTATATCAGCTACGTAGCCGTAGTGTTTCAGGAAGGCCTGTGCCAGGTCCTTCCACGACTTGATCTGGGTACGGCTAAGCTGATTATACCATTTAGCCGCGGACCCGGTTAAACTGTCCTGGAAACAGTAAATCAGTAATTGATCATTGTTAACGTGCCCCGCCATTCTGCGACAGAACATTGTGATGTGCGCTTCGGGACAGCTGGTTCCACTGTACTTTTCAAAATCAGGGGTCTTGAACTTTGGCGGAAGTACGAGGTCCGGGACTAGACTTAAATCCTTAGCGTCTACTCCGTAAATTCTGGTCGTGAGCTCTATTTCTTTAAACTTTTCCTCTAGCCACTTGCAACGATCCTCGAGCTGCTTTGGGAAATCCATTTTCGCCTTGTCCATTTCGGGCATTTCGTCGAAATCGGGGACCACTGGGTTAGCCGGACCTTCCCCAGGATTAGTACCTGAACTGGTTGGGAGATGCGTTGGTACCGTGGTATCAACCTGATATTGTGGCCTGATAATAACAGGTGTTCTTTGGGGATACGCATCTGGTGGCGCTTGGGTATTTGGCGGGGTAAAACCCGGAGGGTAAACAGGATCGTCATTGTTGTTCCCCGAACTAGCAGCAACGCCCTTTCCTTTCTCACGTTCATTGGCCAACAACTGCGCTAGCTGGTTTATCATGTTATTTTGGGATTCTTCCATCCGCCCTATCATGTCCTGTTGTATCTTGGCCAATCGTTCTTGCATTTGATCCTGCATTTCTTTTTGCATTTGCTCTAATCTTTCCATTCTTTGGTCCATCACTTTTGTTTTGCCTCTCGTACCGTAGTGATGTTCCAGGGTAACTCTCTCTGTCATAATTTAGGGTTCCTTTGTGAGATTTGATGTGTATGATGCAATGTAATGCAGATGCATGAGATGTGTGCTACAAAAAGGCATTGATTCTGATTCAATTTCCATTAGCATAACTTTTCTTAGAAAACAAGTCTTTATTCATAAAATGGATTACATATAAGGCCTCGCCTTAATACTTAAAGCCTTGACTTTCTCAAGAAGATCAGCTAATTCGTGTCCTCTCTCTGATCTTGACTCGTACATTAAACTTAGTAAGTCGGCTTGGACTGCTAAGGCTTGTAGATGATCCGCCACCTCTCGTACTTGGGCCACGACTTCCCCATAATATAATCTCGGTCTCGACTTGGTTTTGATAGTGATGCGCTTGTTGCTTCCAACGTTCCTCGTTGACTTCAAAAAGCTCACTCAGTAGCTCACAACCATGTAAAGCGATTCTAGTTCTTCGACTCTTGCTTTCATCTCTTCAATCTTGCTCGGACTAGCCTTCAATTCGACCACGAGTTGCGGCTTCGATCTTTGGTACAATGATTTCTCTAATTCGAGATCCGCGTCTTTAATTTTTCTTTCTCATTTTGGCTCTCTACTAGACTTCTTTTCGTGGCATCCTCCCGCTCTTGAGTCTCTGGAGTTTCCTTTCCCATTGACTTGCTCTATGCTTCTCCTCTTTAATTTCTTGACGCCATTGCTCGACAAGCGTTTTCCCAAGTCCCGCAGCTCTCATCGATCTTCGTAGCTTCTTGTAGTCCGTCTTTAGATCGTCTAAATCTTCTTCACTTTATTTTTCCTTTTCTCGCCTTCTCTCGGCTTCTAGCTTCGAATGTCGACATCCAATCCCAAGCGTATTTTCTCTTCCTCTAGTTGCTCTATCCTTTTTCCTAACTCTCGGTTCTTCCTTTCGACATCTTGCTTGATGATTTCAAGTTCCGAGGGGACCACCTGTAAGTGCTCTTCTAGTGACCGGATGTCTTCTTGGTCCGGCGTGGGGATATTATCATTGATCCTTTGACTCCTCCACCAGTCATATTCAGGGGTTGTCATCGGGTTGGCGACAAACCTTTTTATTCTCGTGAATTTGACCCCAGTGCTTTTGATATCTCCCTTACTCTCCTCTTGTAATTTTCTCCTTTGTAGTCAAACTCGCATTGAGTTAACCCTTGTGTCGGTGGCGTGAACTGCTCTCGATCCAGTATTGTCTTAATACAAGGAGAGGTGTATACCCGACAGCTCCCCATATTCCAAGCATAGGGACATAGTCAAAATCCCCGCATCGATATATAATCTCATCGGGGATCGCCCAAGGGGCTCTCCATGCTACATCCTCTTCTTGTAATTTTTGCAAGATCATAACCCAATTTTCTTCCGTAATATCATCTCGTCTTGGCGTGGTTGCCATTTTTTCCAGCGGGGAGTAGTCCTCGGAGAAAGTTCGACACGACATCTTTTCCATTTTCCAAAAATGGCCATGAAACCATGCTAATAGGAGTTGGGCGCAACCGATGAATCTTCCCTCGCCCGCTCTTCGGCATGTGCTTAGGGACCCGAATGTTTCGGTTAAAATTGCAGAACAGAGTAATCCTCTTTCTAATTTGTCAAACAAATCGGTGACCGCTTCATCTATATGTCCTAGGGCTTTGGGGAAGATAACTAGCCCATATATGCTCAAGGCTAAAGCGTCAACCCTTTTTCTTTGCTCAGATGTGCTATGATCAAATCTCTTAGATTTTTCCAGGGATGCATTTACAATCTCCTTTCTCTGTTTTGTTCGAGTCAGTAACCCATTGTTCGCTCATTCTGTAATGTTCATTAACTTTTTACGAATGTGGGGACATTAACGGCCCTTACATAAACTTTGTCGAGTCGAATCTTCTGAGCGTGGAGCAGAGCGATGTATTCTTCCATAGTAGGTACCAAGTCCACTTTCCCAAAAGTAAAGCAACTATAAGCGAGGATTCCAAAATCGGGCCATAGCTCGGAATAAGTCTTGGTCTATCTTAATGTCAAGCGGTAAGGCGGATCGCCGTAATGACAATAGAACGATTTGCTTGATACCTTTTCCCATTGGCTCCATATCTCTTTCATTTCTTGAAGATTATTCTGGGTTACGCTGATGGGGTGAAGTCCCACAGTTCGACGACGTACTTTCTCGCAAGGCTATCACCCTTCTCTTCTTTGCACGGTCTCGGCCCATATTCGGACGGCCGCATTGTCTCCCACTTTATCAAAAACTCTTTTTCCATGAAAAGCTATCCATTTGGTAATTGAATGTGAATCGATACATTTTTGATGAATATGCCATGCAAAATAAATGAAGCAGTCGATATTTCATAAATAGTAAGTAGAGGATAACATTCATAATCGTGTAAGCACTAGGGTTTGGCATGGCTCTACCCAGAGTGGTTCTTAAGGCTCGCTATATGAGGTTCGGTTCTAAAGTAGGGTACTGAACCAAAGAGATTCTCGATCCTCACCCATTATAGGCTCATATAGACCGAGTTCAGCCTCGGGAATACATTTCCCTATGGCTGCACTGAGATGAAAATCTCACGAAGACATAGGTACGGATGTATCCCTGCGATCCACTATCCCGCACTGAGGTGAAAACCTCACGAAGGAATAGTTTCTCACTCCCACTTAAAGGTGCGACCACAACGGTCATGCAATGTACTGTGCACAAGAAAATAGAAATCATATGCAATGACACAAATGAATGCAACACAAGGATAGTAAAAAAAAAATTTTAAATCAAATTTTCAAATTTTCGACAAATGACAAAAAATAATCAATTTACGGCCTGACTCTCTTTTTGGTGTCCCCAGTGGAGTCGCCAAGCTGTCGTAACCCTTTTTTGTTGAGTTTTGGCAAAAAAAACGGGGTCGACGTGGGTTTTGAAAATGAATAAAAAAAAGGGGAGTCGCCACCAATCCTTTTTTGATGAGGTGTGATCGGGTCACCTTAAAAAGTGTTTGTTTTTAATAATCAAATTAATTTATCAAAACACAATTTTGGTCTCTGAAAATCGAGAAAATGGATTCGAGTCGGTTACGTCTGAGGAAGGGTTAGCACCCTCGATACGCCCAAAATTGGTACCTAATTGATTATACTAATGTCTTAATGTCGAAAGTTGAAAACTTAAGAATTCAAAATACGATCCTCTCTTGTTGTTGAAGAATAAATTTGGATAAATTGGAAGTGTATGCCAAGGGCGTTTCGTTTTAAAGTGAAGTGTTACATCCAATACTTTAGGACACCACATTTCGACCTTTAAAGTTGAACTTACCTTTTATTCAAAACTTATGGATTTAATTGAAAGGATATTTTGTTATTTAGAATGGACGAGAAAAGGAAACCCAATACTTTAGGGCACGATTTCTCGAGCTTTTAAATACAAAACATTGCCTTGGTTTTAGAAAATATTATCTCGGAATAACAAAACATCACATCCAATGCATTAGGACACGACATCTCGAGTTCACGAGAATAAGCTTTTAGTTTAAAAATGTATTTGTCTTAAAAGGATATTCGGTTATTTAGATTAAACGAGAAGGATCGAAACCCAATACTTTAGGGCACGACCTCTCGAATTTCTAAATACGGAATATTACCTTTGTAAAAGAATCCGTTTTGTGTCGGGCGAAAATTGATGTAATGCAAGTTTATAATGGAATGTAAAAAGATCATAATACGGATATGCGTAGCAAAAATGGGAATAAATGTGTTAGTACGAATGATAACGTAAATAACGAAAACGAAAAATAGAATAAAATGAACGAGTCAAAAATGAAGATAATGAAAGATGAAAGTAAGAGAATAATAGAAGAATAAATAACAAAATGAAAGTTTTATGAGAAGAAAAGAAAAGAAAAATAATAATGATAATAACGATAATGAAAATAATATTGTTATACAAATATAAGTAGAAATATATAAGACATGATAAATATATGAGTGAAAATAGAGGTATATACATAATAATAATATAAGCATAGATATGAACAAAATTAAATAAATAATAATATTAAACTAAGAAAATAAATATAGATAAAAATACTAATAATAATAATGAGGATAATGAGAATATCAAATAATAGTAATAGCAATAATAATGAAAATAAAATAATAATAGTGATGATAATTAAATAATAAAACAATAAAATATAAAATAATGGTAGTAAGGTGAGAATAATAATATAAGTGGTAATGAAATGAAAATGAAAATAATACATTAATACTAACAATAATAAAACAATAATAATAATAATATAAGTAGAAATAATATTAGTAACATGATAATGAAAATAATGGTAACAATAATGGTAATAATAATAGAAAAATAGTAATAATAATGATAATAGTATAGTATAGCAATAAATAAATGATAATAATAATAGTAAGAACAATATAATAACGAGAATAATAATAAGGTTAGAAAGAATAAGAATAATAATAATAATAATAATAATAATAATAGCAAGAGTAATAATAATAATAGAAAATAAAAATTTAATTAGGTTGAAAACAGTAAAAAACATAAAAAAGGACTAAACTAAATGAAAGAACAAAATTTCGGGGTGAATTTCTAAAAAAATGAAGATTAGGGGACCTATTTATGCGCGCGAAAGGACTGAAGGGACCTAAAAGGTAATAAACCCCTTTTCCCAAAACGCGCAGCAGCAACGGGGACCAGATCGCAAACCGGTGTAAATTTCGGGGCCAATGTGCGAATATGGAAGATTTGATTTTAAGAAACTTAAGAATGCGGAAGGACCGCGCGAGCAAATATCCCCCTTATAAAAAAACGCGGATCCTGAGGCGGGTCGGGTCGGTCGGATCGGGTCAAGGTCGAAACGACGTCGTTTTGGGGCTTAAGGACGCCGGCCAAAACGGCGTCGTTTTGATCCCCTTATAAATGCAAATTTTTCCCTTTTCTTTTTCATTTCTGCTGCTTGCTTAAAAAAAAACTAACCTCTCCTTTTTTTTCTCTCGCAGTCCAAAAGGAGGAGGATTCGGCCGTCGGACCGCTTCCCCCGTCGCCGTGCCGCCGCCATGCTGCCACCGCAAGCACGGTGGCCGGAAAAGGTAAAAAATTGCTTTTTTTTTTTTTTAATATCTATATATATAAGTACATGTGTTGAAAAAGAAGAAAAAAAAATCGAAAATGAAAAGGAAAAGAAATCACCTTCCGCTCATCAAGCTTGGTTTTTTTAACAGGTTTTTTTTTTACGGATTGTGCTTTCTTGTGCTGTTGCTGGATCTGCTTGCTTATTTCTTTTTGTTCTATTTTTTGTTTAAAACTTTTCTGTTTTTTTTTCAAAAAAAAGGGTCCTCCTACAACTTTTTTTTTTACATGGCTTTATAGCCTTCTTTTACAACCTCCCCTCTCTCCCTTTCACTTCGTTTTTAATGCTTGCAGGCACCAGTTGCGGAATGGCGATGGCAGAGGGCAGGTGGAGCAGGTGGGGGTTGCGGCGCTGGGCAGAGCAAGTGGCTAGGGTTAGGTTTTGATTTTCTGATTTGGCATTGGGCTAATTGGGTTTGGGTCATTTGGGTTTAATGTTGTGGTTTGTATTGGGCTATGGGTTTGCTTAAATGGGCCCCGGGCAATTTGGGCCTTCTACAATTGAGAATAAGAAACTAAGTATTTATTTCGAAAAATAAAAATCAAACGATATAATCTATTATAGGATTCATCTCCCCTAGGTATTTAGAAAATTAGTTCATGTTTAAACATAAAAACATCCAAGATACAGTATATCCGAAAGAAATAAAGAAACTAATGATGATTTCCTTAGAAATCAACTAGGAATCTTCAATATTGACAAATGAGTTAGTGATTATCAAAGAAGAAAATACGAAAAGTTCAAATGGGAGAAGGAAAATGAAGGGTCATTGATGTAGTATGCTTTGAATCTCATAGTCCAAGCTGTTTTAGGGGATGTTGTTTCTTCCTTGATTGTTAGACTATTCTCTTTATTGCAAATAATTGGATTCTGGTCAGTGTTTGATTTTTATTTTTGTGGTAATTTTTTATGGATTTCAAGTTGATTAGTATTCCTGTTTGTAAACCCTTTCTCCCTTCCCCATTATAATATAATTGTTGACTTGTATACAAAAATTATTTTAATGTCAAAACAAGCAATGAGTGAAATGATAAGAACTTAAATGTAATTTCTAAACTTCTTAGTGCTCCATCATAGCTTTCTTGTGTTTATATTATTGTAGATCAATAGTATATTTCAAGAGAAAACAAACATAAAAAAAACACTTGGAATGAGGCTTAGTCATGTATAAATTCATAAAGTCAAAAGCCATCTAGTTTATTCTTGTTTGAAAAGCTATTGATGTCAACATATCCTAACATAAAACATTGAAATTATTCTATCATCAGTACGGTAGATCAGAATCCATTGGTGAGTAGAAGAACAAATTTTAGGTCGAAGTTAATCTGACGGTTTCAGAGATCGAAGAAGAAATCTTTTTAAATTTTGGTTTGCAAATTCATGTTGTTCGAGAGAAAAAGAAGGAGACCTTTCGATTGGTTTCAATGAAAACTTTTGAATAGTTTAGTTACCATCTTGTAACTTGCAATTCGACTCCTAATACAAAGGCCTCTATGATATTTTTACTGTCAAAAAATTAGAAAAAAATAAATATTTCTTAGACCTTTGAATTTACGTAACAAGCATATATTGTTCCCACCATGCAAATTAAGGATTTCTTGAATGTACTCATGTCTAACATTTTTAATAGAGAAAATATAATCACTTTCAAAAATATAAAGCTCACATGAACAACCATTGACTAACATATTCAATAACATGACTGACACAATAAGATGCAAAGTCAAAATTCAAAAATAGTCTATCTTGCGAAGTGGCCATTCATACAATGGAGAACTCAGTTCAAAAAGTTGCGAGTTCATTGGAAGCTTCGAGCTCATTCAAAACTATGAGCTCAAACATTACTGCAAGCTCAAGTACAACTACGAGCTCATCAAAAGCTGCGAGCTCAACCTAAGTTGCAAGCTCATCAAAGTGCGAGCTTATAAAAGTTTTGGCGAACCCACAATTGAAGTGAGAGCAGGGTTTGCATGTGCTAGAATGATGATTTTATTTAGCCTATTTGTTAAAGTTAGCTTGCTAAAAACAAGCAGAGTTAGCATTGAAATGATGTTTTTAGGTACTGAGTTCTTCCAATCAGTTTGCGTATAAGTTTTATCTTTACTTTTCCAAGTTGACTTCGTAGGATTAGTTGATTACTTGTAACCACTTCACCTATATATTGTAATTTTTGGAATGAAAATCAATAGGAAATATACAAGCAGTTTTATTTCATCTGCTAAGTTTTCTTGTTCTAATCTCTCTCTCGAATACAAAAACACCAACAGTCTGACTTGATCACAATCTAGTAGCTTATGATGCAAAGGAAAAAATAAAATATTTTACAAATTACACTGCAAATTATTTGTATAAAATAGGAAAAAAAACCCTCATATTTATTCTATTTTCTTGGAGAACATCAAGCACTTTGTCGGACTTAAGCCTTTCTGAAGTTCATCCACACAACACTTAGATACCTGCAACTAAAGAAACAAGGTTTTGTTTAAGCACATCATATCATCAGAAAAGTAGTAGAAATGTGCACTTTGTTGATTGGTTAGAACGAAAACCAATCGATATACCGGTTTTAGACAAAGGAATTCAATCAATTTCTAAGTGAACTATTTGCAACCTGTAAAAAAAATAATAATCAAAACAAAAATTCTACAATCAAATCAATTTATAATTTTTTATTTTATGAATTTTTAAGTATTTATTTAATTATTGTTAAATTGATGATAAAAATAATCCGAGTAATTTGATCTTCTATCTATTTTTTATAACATTGTACAACCCAAGCTAAACATTTTAATGGGTAAAAATCCAGAAAATACCAAAAAAAAAAAAATTACCGGAAAGGACAGGGTTGAAAAATATTGACCGGAAAGGGCAATTTTCCCCAAAAACGCGTCCCCGTCAGCGTGTTTTTGGGGGAAAACGGCCTAAAGCGCTCCCCCGGGGACGCGCTGTAGGCCTTTTTCCCCCAAAAACGGCGCTGACATGGAAAGAAAATGGGCTATAGCAAGTGGAAAGAAAATGACACCAAAATTAGGCACCGAAAGTTGATGTGATGTGAAAATTGGTATGGGATAATTGCAATTTCGGTCCCTATTTGAATAGGTACTTTGCAAGATTGATCCCTAAACCTCAACTATAAATAGGCCTAACCATTTCTCATTTTCTTCATCCCACAATTTGCCATTCTCTAGTTAAGGCATTGTTCTCTCTCCCTATTTGTAAATTTTCACTTGTATTTTTGGAGTGAAATATATTTGTTAGTGCCCGAAGACGTAGGCAAAATTTGCCGAACCTCGTTAAAATTCTGGTGTTCATTATTATTTATTTTTCATATCTTGTGAGTATGATCGTAGTTATTTATTGTGCTATTAAATTACGATTGAGGGATATTCTGGCTAGGAAAGATCTGGTACTTAAGTGATCCTTGTGATCCACCTCTCTTTCTGGGGAATTGAACTTAGTGTGATTTTTCAAGACATCTGATAATTATACTCTTTTACACCGTCCACTTGTAATGAGTGAACGTATTAATCTTTGTTATTTACTACGATGGTGAAGTGCGTGACACCAAAATGGTGTTGTTTTCTTATCGGAGAACACAGTAGCGATTGAGTTTTAATCGGACGTCGATTTGGTAGAACTTCGCAAAAAGAATTAGGCGTAAAATATTGAACAACGCTAATGAAAGTTCAGTCTATTAAGTATAGATTTTGCGCTTGGTGGATCCGGTGAGATATGACTCATTCGACATCAAAGGTCCTCGGAGCCTTGAGGCAATGGTGGAGACTCATCTTGCTAGTGGTTCACCCTATATCGAGGTATATGTAGAATTTTCATCTCCAAGTGATCATCGCGACCTTAACATCTAGTATCGCTTGAGGGGAATACACGACCCCAAGTCGACACTGTAAGTGGGAGGCAAAACACGAAGTGCCCGTATGCGGTGGTAGTATGGAAAACATAACCCCGCACGACGACTTTCTCGGTTGGTGGATGGGACATGCATATTCGTCATTCGACGTCGGATGACAGAAATACGTATTGGGGGACGTCATCAACTTCTAGTGGATGGCAATCCACATACGATTGGGATCGTTACAAAAGATGTTTAAGGAGGGATGATGTATTACCGACGACATCCACCAGTGAGGGGCCCTCGTTTGTTGCAAGTTATGGAGGATCGGACGATGAATCCGATGTGGATCCACCTCGGGAGCCAGGGCCTGATGGTGCAGAAGTTGGATTATTTTCTGAACCGGAGCCCGTTCCAATTGTACCTGAAGACGTTGAGGGCGGTTCAGACGAAGAAGAAGAAGATCCGCTATTCAGGGCATACTCACCTCCAGCGCACATGCATAATGTCGATCTATCTCAAGATGATGCATTGGAGTTTCCTGAACTACCACACCGGACGCGTGACCGTACAAATTCTTTGTTGGATTCGGATCAATTAGAAGTTGGTAACCAGTTTTCCAACAAGAATACTTTTCTTGCTGCATTGAAACAATACAGCATCAGGAACAGGGTTAACTACACTATGGTTAAATCAAAGCTCGATAGGTACGAGGCAAAGTGTGCAGTGCAAGACGGCACATGTTCATGGAAAATCATGGCGTCGTTGAGGAAAAGGGCGGTGTGGGAGGTGAAAAAGTACAAAGGTCCGCATACATGTCTTACCATGACAAGACCACTATGTGTTCAATGATTTGAATAACACTAATATTATGTAATGTTGCATTATTTAACGTACCTCATTGATGGTGTAACACAAGATCATCCGAGGATGGATTCGGACATGTTGGTGATTTAATAATCCCGACGGTGAAGGCCGATCCCGAACTACAATCTGCGGCCTTAATTGGCAATATTCGTAGCCAAATGGGGTACACGCCTCTTACGAAAGGCTTGGATAGCCAAGCGAAGCGTTGGAAAAATTGCACGATCGGTGGGGCGTTTCATATAATGAAGTGTGGCGGTGGTGTCGGTCTTTGAGAGGTATGTCCCGAGCGACTGCTTGAGACCTTGAAACGGAACCAGCGTACTACAACGATCGTCTGCTCCGTGGATGCGCAGTGTTCAAGCGTCTGTTCTGGACATTTAAGCAATGCCGAGATGCTTTTACATACTGCAAGCCATTGGTACAAATTGACGGTACCTTCATGTATGGTAGATATACGCATCGGCTATTGCTAGCTGTGGCACAAGACGGCTGTGGGAGAATCCTTCCGATTGCGTTCGCAATAACACCGGGGGAGTCAGCTGATGATTGGGACTTCTTCCTATCTAGTTTAAGGAGGCATGTTTGCCCCCAACCTGACATATGCGTTATATCGGATCGGGGCCCTGGAATACTTGCGGCAATAGAACGCCAGGGAAGCATGTGGCATCGCACACACCATCGATATTGCCTGAGGCATGTCGCATCCAACTACTATGGGCAACATCGATCTAAAAGAGAGAAACGGCAAGTGATCGATATGGGTATGAAATATCTATTAATAAAATTTCTTTTGAAAAATTCAATTTATTCGCAATTGAATAGTGGTATGTAATATTCGCTATCAACGTATATTAGCAGGGTATGAGATCAATAAAGACCGTTTTCACGAGATGCTGGCCAGTTTACGCTCAGATAACGCCGAAGGCGCAAGCTACCTGTGCAATATTCTTTTCGAACAGTGGACACAAGCATATGACGGCGGCCTACGATATGGGCATATGACCACAAACCTTGCCGAATGCATAAATTCTGTTCTGAAAGGAACCCGTCATCTGCCGATTACAGCAGTTATGCGAGAGACATATTTTCGGTTAGCGGCACTATTTCCGAAGAGAGCAGCGAGTTATAGAGGGCAAATGGAAGGAGGCCATGTATGGAGCCAGAAGGTCTTGCAACAAATTAATCGTGGGAAGGCACGTGCGAACACCATGCACACAGTGTGTCATGACCACGACAGCCTATGGTTTCGTGTCACGGAGTTTGACAGACCGAACCAAGGTATTGTTGGCGGGCATTATCGTGTACACTTGACAAATAGGACATGCGGCGTGGGATATTTGATGCGCCGTTACCCATGTGCTCATGTACTTGCGGCTTGTCGGAATCTCCGTATTGATCCCATGAGCTATGTCGGCCAGAAGTGTACAAATTAGAAAACATGTACAACGTGTGGAGACACGTATTCCCACCACCCCGGATGAACGTAAGTGGCCATCGGTATCGCGTGCACCGTATAAGTCGCTGTTTGATAGAGAATTGAGGCGCAAAAACCAAAAGGTCGACCTTCCTCGACTAGAATACGCAACAATATGGATATCCGAGAACCGACCAACCAAAGTCGGCGGTGCGGATGGTGTAGGAACCCGGGCCATACATCTCGCTCGTGTCCAAATCGGAATAGTTAAACCATAACTATTGTACAATAACTCAAATTTATTAACTATAAAATAATTAAACCATTTCTATTTTATTAAATATATTAAAACTAAATTCAAAAAAAAATAAATTACAAAAGAAATAACATTAAACTCATTTTTATTAAATACAAAAGAAAATTTCTTATTTTAGTGAAGAACACTAAATTAAAAAAATATAAAATAAAAAATAATTTTTTATTTTATTAAAAAATTCAAATTAAATTACATACAAAAAAAAAATACACAACTTTTATTTTAGTAAAGATATTAAAATTAAATTACAAACACAAATAAAAAAACAACTTTTTTTATTCAAAAAATAAAAAAATTTATTACAATTTAAAAATTAAAAAAATATAAAATAAAAAATAATTTTTTATTTTATTAAAAAATTCAAATTAAATTACATACAAAAAAAATACACAATTTTTATTTTAGTAAAGATATTAAAATTAAATTACAAACACAAATAAAAAAACAACTTTTTTTATTCAAAAAATAAAAAAATTTATTACAATTTAAAAAATGAAAAAGCCCATCCTAATCAATGTTGATGCCGGTGGGAACCGATTACTACATGATCGGGCGGTCGGCGGTTCTGCTACTGGATTCCTCCTTCTTCTAGCTTCCATGAGGGTCGTGGAACCTCGGGCGAGGAATCGGAGTTCCTCGGCGGTGGAGTGCAGTTACGGGTGTTGCGATGATGACCCACCTTGATAAAATAATGATCCCGGAGGTGTTTGCATAAACCACGGCGGGGGTGACTGCATCCCGTACGATGAAGGAGCCTGGTAGAAACTACTGCTCCCCGACGGCGCCTCCTGTAATCCCACACCCGAAGTCGGCCTCACGATCGGCTGGCCAACGGGAGTTGTCGGGAACGGACTCGAACCCGGCCATGCATTCCAACCTGGGGTGGGACTAGGAAAAGGAAACATATATGGGTTAGGAGGATACATATAAGGGGCGAGGTACGCACGCTTTGGCATAAGCGTGATGCTTTGTGATGTCGGTGTTGTCAGCTGAACGGATGGGCCCGGTGATTGTGTAGGCGCTGTTGATGGGCCCGGTGATTGTGTAGGCGCTGTTGATGGGCCCGGTGACTATGTAGGCGCTGTTGCTGGGCCCGTTTCATCACCCATTCTCCTTGGATGTAAAGGGGCCCGACGTTCCCTTCGCTCGCGAATTAGCCGTCGCCTCTCTTCATCCGACAACAGATACGGCTTGCCATGGATTCTAAACCATGGCATGTACTCCGGCACGCACGCTAACTCAGGAACTATGATCGGTTCTCGGTTAGGTAAAAAGTCATACCGGTTCTCCCACGTCTCGATATGTTCTGACCAAAATCTTGGCCAATCCGTGTGCTGCTGCCGTAAGTCCACTTTGTGCTCATCATCGAGCACCTCAGGAGGCACGGGAATCGGTTGCCGGCATCCAAATTGCCGCAGAACCCGATCTGACTGGTGCATCTCCACGGTTGAGTAGGTGATTAGCGGGACCTTAACGTGCCAACTGTTCGGATTTTGGAGAAACTCCTCCGGAATTATTGCCCGAATTTCGGGATCCTCGTACGGTGTCCATTGAAACTATATTAACATTACCAAATTATTAGTTATATACATAATACTAGACACTACATACGAAATACTAAATTATAATAACGAAATTCGACACTTACTTATGATTCCGACCGTTGTTCCAATAGGAGCCGTATATCCTCAAGCGAGTTAGGTATTCCAACATGACTGCTCCTCGGATGGTTCCACCTAATTAAATAAACTTTTAGCATGCAATTATACTATAAATCTACGACATAATTGTAAAATATAATATTAAATTTACCTCGTTATCAGTGGGAATGAATATGGCTGGTCGAGTCGAGGACGTAAAAATGGAAATCGAAACCATGCCCATGATTGCGGTAGTGATAGGCAACCTCCGATTTTTGCTTTACTCGCGCGTCGCCAGCACATCTCCGGTATAACCTCGATAGCACGACGGACCCCAACTCAATTCACCGGCTGCTCAAAATCAACAAGTTTCGAGGAGCCATCTCGAGTGGACGAGGTTTCTAGAGAGGTCCCAGATCGGATAGCCTCCAATTATCTCAAGTATGTATGCCCGCAAGCATACCGTATTCTTTCTTCTTCGGTCGAATCTTCATTCAGCTCCGGGAATGCGTCTCGTAACCAAGCCATATCGATCCGAGCTCCTTGAATTTTATCCGGAATGGCACCCAGAAGCTCGTAGCATACGGCCATCCAATCGAGAGATGTTACGGACCCGGTGACTACTGACCATTCGTCCCACCGGTAATCCCAATCAGAATCGCACATCTTCCAAGGTGATGGTACACTCTCCGCATGGCAAATGGAAAATGTGCGTCTCGGGTCTCCACCTCTCTATCAACGCGCTGATCAAAGGCGGGTCCAACTTGAACCCCCGGCCTATCGTGGCCACGTGCCAAAAACCCGCTTCCCGCAGGTAATTCTCGATCAATGGCGATGGGGGACCATGCATGTTGCGAATATAACATTGCAACACCCGATCTACAGACTGTTTAAAAAATTATAAAATTCTAAATTAATTAAAATTGCATAATTAAAAAAATTTAATAATATTGAAAAATTAACATTCAAACTTACCATTTTCTTTTGCTCGATGGCAATGTGTTTGTTGTCTAGGCGACGTAATTCCCCGGCCATTGTACTCCGATAAAGAATTTAAAAATTTTCCAAAAAATAGATATATTAAAAAAATTATAAAGGGCCTTTTTGTAAATAGTAAAGGACTATTTTGAAATTTGAGCGTAAATTTGAAGGACTCTGAGAGAAACTTGAGAGAAAATTGAGAGCAAATTGAGAGAAAATTGAGAGAAAAATGAGAAAGGATTGAATTGTGAAAAAAATGAAGGGGTTGGGGGGTATTTATAGTTTTTTTTTCTGACCGTTGGCCCCCAACGGTCAAAAAAAAATTGATCGTTGCGACCTAAAGCGCTCCCCCGGGGACGCGCTTTAGGCCGTTTTCCCCCAAAAACGCGCTGACGGGGACACGTTTTTGGGGGAAATTGCCCTTTCCGGTCAATATTTTTCAACCCTATCCTTTCCGGTATTTTTTATTTTTTTTTGGTATTTTCTCGATTTTTACCCCATTTTAATCACTCATTTTTAGGACTTCTTTTAACATATTTAATTTAAAAACAATTATTAAATTATTAAAAGGATTGTAAAATTAAATAGCATGCTTTACTATATTCATTACATTATTTTACATATATAAAATTTAAGAATAAGATATATTTGAACCTACCAAAAATCAATTGCATACTTGGATAAGTTATTTTTGAAAGCAATTAAACTTCATTAAACAATCAAAGGTACATAGAAAAGGCCCATAAGCCCACACATGTAAGACACGGGGACCAAATAGGCCAAATCCAAGCCTATGGAAAGCAGACTCTAACTCCACCATACAACCAGCCCCCCTTGCCTGAAGTCTGGGATGGAGGAAACTGGTCGTCAGGACCCAAGCAAGCAAGGCTGAGGTACTCAGGTTCCAGCATGTTCGCCAGTGAAGTGGAACCAAGGTTGCCGTCAACATAATGGAGCTTTTCGGGGAAGACCAATCGACTGGGTTCACTTTATACTTAAGTTTGGATCTTTAAAACAAATTGCTAAAAGTATTTGGACACTTTATATTGTCAAATATTTAGGATTAAATTGAATTCAATAGAGTTCAGACATAATAATAAAAATAATAACTCATTTAAGTAATAATAATTCCCATATCATATATAATTGGTCCCATGCCCCTGAAAATCATAACAATACAAAACTTCCAATATTTATGGCTTAGATCTCTCTCACATGGGGAAAGCTGCTAAAGCCAAATTGCCTTCTTCACCAACACAACCATCTTTGTCACCTCTTTCTTTCTGATCTCCATTTATACACTGGCTTGGAGGTTGGACATACTAACTCGTCTTCACGGAGTTTCCGCTTCCGACCCTTTTTCTGTACCATGAAATCGATTCGAAAATTTAAATGCATTGTCCACATTATATTGAAATTTTCTTAAAACATTCTATTGATTGCACTTGATATTCCTAGACTATAATCTAGATTTTAAATTGGTTCATAAGCTTTCGAAACGATTTAATTGAGTTATCAAAGCATCAATATCATATCAATCATGCACTTCCATCAGTCTAACGTCAGCTTAGACATTAAATACAAGTTTAGATTTGACATAAATCATATTTAAAACACATGCTCAAATTTTAAATACATGTATACCTATTGTATGAACAGCATGAATCTAAAGTGAGTTCCATTTTTTCAACACTTGAAACCCACACTATCTATCCAATAAGTAGATATGTATTTAAAATTTGTTTTTCGTGTTTTAACATGCTCAACATCAAAATCAAAGCTAATATTTAATGCCTATGCTGATGGTTAGGTTGACAGAAGGACTTGATTAATACAATAATGATACCATAAGGGCTCAATTACTATGTTTTGAAGTTTGGATTTGGATGATAGTTTAGACTCTGGACTATAGATTGAGGATGTCTGATGCAATTAAACCCTAAAATATTACCCGTACCTGTAATTCCTTCTTCAGTGACATTTCCATATATAGCTTCTCCAGCTGATTCACTCTACTCTTCCTGGCTTCTAATTCCCTGTAAGAAGCAGCTGTCTTCCTACATGTGAAAGGACAAAAATGTGTAAAGATGGGAAATCATGGTCAAGATGAAGACAACTTATGGCAGTGAACATATTGTCAATGGCCATTCCAGTTATTTACCAAACACACTATGTAAAATATTGTCAATTAACTAACCTTTTAATAAGATCAGGGATAGCACCAGAAGTGGGAGTAACTCTGCTTTGTGAAGCTTGTAACTGTAATTCTCTAGCTTCTTCCCTGTAAAGAAGAATATATATATGAATACATATTTCTTATACTTCAAAACAATTTATAGTATCAATTAGTATAAAGTTTACTTTGATTCATCAAAAGGTCTCCTTTCTTTCCAGTTTGTGAAGATAAAGAGAACATATACCGCCAAACTGTTCTATATCTTAGGGCTCAAGAACTATATTTCAACTAATTTTACCGGTCCAACAACCATACCGATGAAAGCAAATACAGATGCAAAATCAGAGTATTTGTTCTAGTCAATGAAAACAAAAGCAAGCAATTTCAACTATATTTCTTTTCTGTTTTTCTCTTTTGGCCAATCATGGATGCATTTCTGACACTATTGAAGTATCACAAATTAATATGATAAATGTTACTAAAAATTCCAAAGAGCTTAAACAACGAAATGTCATGATGGATATCATATAAAGAATGTGGCAGAACAATAGAAGATAAGTAGGTACTTTTTGGTTGAATTTCAAAGAAGGCAAACTAAAGGTAAATCACTTTTTTACTTGAAAGGTTATCACCCTATACTAGTCTTGAACAACAACAGCTCACAATTTCTTTTTCTAGCTAACAACCAGAGACAACGAATAAAAAAAAAAAGGTGATATACTAATATTAAAAAATCAAACCTATCCTCGGCATAGTAAATGTGTCTATTAGATGGATGATTATCAACAGAATGCAACACTGCAGTTAGCTTCTCAATTTTCTGCAGCAGAATAAAATAATAGGGATGATTAGTTGCACATAGTTTTCATCACCATAACCACGTAGGAAATATCATATGCCCCTTGATAAACCAAAAATCATTCATTGGTACCTTCTTTTCACTTTGCAATTTCTGTAGTATATATCCTATGTCTTGAGTCTTCATTAGCATGAGTTCTTCTTGAGTGTATTTGTTAGCCTGACTCCTAACAAATAAAGAATTCCGAAAATAAAAAAAGAAGACCAAATAAGCTTTCTAGATTTGCAAGCCCGAATAGAAAACAGTATAAACAAGAAAGCTGTATTTTACTCAGGTTTATGAACTCCATCCACGGTTCTCGTTTTTATCATCTGAAAGTAAAATTCATCTGGGTTTCTGAATGCAGCTTTCTCCTTGAGTTTCTGTAGAGCAAATCAACAAAAAGAGCACAAAAAAAAAGGAAGAAATAGTGAGCACTCCCTATAATCTAAGCAGCAAGAAATTGAATGCAATAAACAAATAAACTTGCCCGTAACGTTTCTTCCTTCTTGTGGAATGCTTTTGCACGGACGACATAATCCTTGTGTTTCTCAAGAAGCCCAAATTTTTTCCTCGATGACCTAAAATATAACCAGGTATTGAACAGCACGAAAGCAAATGCACAATAAGGAAAAGTTATGTAGAATGCATGGCTATAATAAAGGGGGAAAAAAAAAGCTGAGACTCACGGTTGAGCTCGTTCCCTGTGAGCACGTCTGCTGATAGCATTCCTTAATGATGACATTTTCAGGTAAGGTAAAGCAAGCAATCACCAGAACTTCACGGTTAAAACCTAACTGCAGATGAAGCAACTTATGAATATGGTGCAATGCTACAAAATCAAAATAGCCAGCAAAATAAATGGAAAAGACTGCAGTCTAAATTTAACCCTAAAACCCTAATTCCATCGAGAAACTAATAACAACCAAATTCATTAATTCAAAATAAAAGCAGAAAAAAATCCAAAAAAATTTAATCAACTACAAATAAATAATAGTAACATAAACATGATAAAATTTGCTACCAGCCAGTGACGAAAGAGTTTTCATTTTAATTCTGTTTAAAGACCTAAGTTATTGATTACATATATTCCCAGCACAATTAGACTTAATTTTTTTTAATCCTTTCTTTTCCTGTACAATGAATTTTTTGTTAAGGTAAAAAAAATCAATTTTAACACCAACAGCAGTGCATCAAGTTAAACAATCACAATTCAACTGAAAAAGAAAAAGGTAAATTTTGAAGCCTCATACGCCTACTGCCAAATACACATAAAAACTCAAAATTTAAATACAGAGTAAACAATTAATCCAAATTTGAAGCCTTTAACCGACCTTTGAAAAGCCGCTAAGTGAAAAGTGAAGCAAGCAATTGATCCAGACGATGAAGAAAGCAGCGTGAAGGGAAGCGATCGACGACGTGAATGGAAGCACCCGGTGGGAAGAGGGATGGGTTTGGGATTTTGGGTGGGAAAGAGCTAGGGTTTGGTATCTGCAAACAGAGATGGGCTTGGGAGCAACCGATTGTTTTTAATTGGGCTTGGGTTGATTTATTAAAGGGTAAAATACACTCAAGGTCACTAAACTCTTAGTAAGTTTACATTTTGGTCACTTAACTTTAAAAAGTTTCAAATTTGTTATTGAACTATTGGAAAGTTTTCATTTAAGTCACAGAGCTAATTAAGTTTTTTTCAAAAGTTAGGCTAGCAAGCTCCAAGTTGATTCGACAGTCAGTGTTGGAGATAAAAAAAATTGTCTAGATTTTGATTTACAGATCCATGATGTTCAAGAGAAAGGGAAGGAAGGAGACTTTTTTATTAGTATAGGTGGTGCGAACAAATAAGGCCGTACAACAGTGATTTTAATAGTCTAGTGACTCAAATGAAAAGTTTTGAATAGTCTAGTGATCATCTTATAACTTTTTAAAATTCCAGTGATCAAAATATAAACTTACTAATAGTTTAATGGGTTTATCTTTAATTAAAATGATTGGGTAATTGGGTTTGTGTTAAGTGAAAAAAATTAAGCTTAGGCTAGTATTAATGGATTGTTGGTTGGGTTGGGTACTTGAATTTTGGGTTTAGGTAACTAAAATTATATATTATATTATATTATAAATATATTTGAAATAAATTAAAAATAATAATTGTGAGTCAATAGTCAGTTGGTTCGGCTTTGTATATTTTAATAATGGATAATCCATTGCTTAAGTTGATTAAATTTTTAAAAATATGATTATAATAAATAGTTCTTTTAATAATCTCATTATAGGTTCTGATCATATATGTTTTTTTAGTATAATGCGTAAAACTAGCCATAACATAGAGGTGCTTATGGGTCGGGTTGGGTCGGGTTCGAGCCAGGTTTAAACATGGTATTAACATATTTTATACTTGCCCAAGCTCGGCTCGGCTTGAAATCTGGGCCTAAAAATTTTCTCAAATTCGTTTATATTTGCAAAAGATTAACCCAAGCCCATTTTAGGCAATCCTGATTATTTTTTTAATTTTAAAAAAATATTTTTTTATTATATATTATAATATTTAATAATTTAATATATTTTTTATTAAATTTTTTTATATAGTCATCATAATATTATTTTAATGTAAATATTAAAATAATATTATATATTTAGTATAGATTTATTTTTTAACGTGTTTTAAATTACATAATATATAAAAATAATAATATAAAGTATTATAAACTTAAAATAGGTCAGGCTAGGATTGGGCTCAAGCCTTGAATGTTCAAGCCCAACCCACATTTTAAAAGGGCTTAATTTTTTTACCCAAACCCTCTCAAATTTCGAACGGGTTTTCAGGCTTGGATGGGTAGCTCGATCCATGAACATGTCTACCATAGCCTCTTCCCAACCCATAAATAGGAAGATTATGCGCTTCAACGTACTCAAACTCACGTTTTTCAGCATTGGCAACAATACTCATAATAAATTATTTTTTGAATTTTATAAAATTTTTAATATTTTGTGTTTTTAATTATTTTAAGTTTCAAAAAGTTAATAGAAAATATATATATTGAAAATTTTCTAAATTTTATTTGTTAAAATTTTACTTTTATTGGTTTTTTTTAATATTTATAATCTATTTTATAGAATTCAACAAAGAGCAGCCTCCAAATTCAAAAAGAAAGTTTGACCAAAATATATTTATTTATTTTAAAAACTTGGGATGAAAGTTTATGATTATAGAGTACAATGGGCTTTGGAAAACTGTGGAATTCTAAAAAGTTGAAAAGTAGGCTCTCTCCAAAGAATTAGCAACACCATTTTAATACATGCATTCTAGACATATATTCAATTTTCATACATTTCATAATTTATTAGAATTTTTATCAGACGCGTATGTATTTAATACACGCTAAATAAAAATGTCATTTACTGATAGATATGTATACTGACAGATGAAATTTACTGCTAAAACCTTGATACATCAATAATTTGTAATTGAAATAATTTATACAGTCAAACAATTATCTAAACACATAATATATGTGCTTCTTTGAGAAGTTGTTGTACTAGAACCACATTGTTCAATCTTTGCTCTTTAGAGAGAGATATAAGAAACATAATATATGTTGTTCCTAAACCTTATGGTTTTTTGTTGTTAAAACACATAATATATGTTGTTCCTAAACTTTTATAACCTTATGTTCATAAATATTTTTTCATTTAGATCTCTTTATAATTTATAATTTATAGAAAATACATGCAGACTGAAGCTTTATGATAATGACGTAACAAAAAACAATTTAGCAACAACCCTAGTAACAGTTTAACAATAACGCTAATAACAGTTGTAACCAACGTCAATCAACTTTGGCCTGCAATCTTATTACTACTAAACATTCCCCTTCTTTGGTTTGATGTTTGAACCTTTTGGAAGAACTCTAAGAGCCTGTCGAAATGAATCAAACAACTTGGGTGTAATTGGTTTGGTGAGGACGTCAGCAATTTGTCCTGAGGAAGGAACAAAGTGGAAGCAATTTGTTAGAGTAATAACAGTATTGCAGTTTCAGCAGTTGACGTTGGTTACAACTGTTATTAGCGTTATTGTTAAACTGTTACTAGGGTTGTTGCTAAATTGTTTTCTGTTACGTCATTATCATAAAGCTTCAGTCTGCATGTATTTTCTATATAAAGCATGCACGTTCTCAGAAATAAAGCAAGATGATTTTTCACAAATAATATCGGTTTATATTCTTTAGTTTGATTCTTAACATGGTATCAGATGTCTCTCTCGACCTGGGTTGATTACTCATAAATTTTTTTTTAGTTCATTTTGTTGCTTGCTCCTGCAATGTCGACTGTTTCACAAGATGAGGTTGTTGATAATCGTTTCTTTTCTACCAAGAAGATCAGCATCCTTCTTGATGACAGTAATTACCTGTTATGGCGACAACAGGTTCTCCTTGCTATCAAGACCTTTAAACTTCAGAAATACATTGATCCATAGTTTGTTTCTCCTCCACAGTTTGTTCTTGATGATGCTGGTGTTTCACAAGAAAATCCTGATTTTGTTCGTTTTGAGCAGCAGGACAGTGCTCTTGCTTCCTGGTTATTATCCTCGGTGAGTTCCTCAGTTCTTCCACATCTTATTGGTTTGGATACAAGTTGCAAGATATGGAATGCTCTTGTTAATCTGTTTGGCAGTAAGACTACGTCTCAGTTGATGTTTTATAGACGAGCCTTGCACTCTCAACGAAAAGCTGATCTTTCCATGAAGGAATTCCTAATGAAAATCAAAGGCTATTGTGACAGCCTTGCTAATTGTGGAGAAGTTATCAGCGAACATGAACATGTTACAGCCATCCTTAATGGGTTATCCTCTGAATATGAGTCCATCCTCACAATCATAACTGCCAGTGTTGTTCCTTATACTGTTCAGGGGGTTACCACTATGCTTCTTGATGCTGAATCTCGGCAACAACTTCATCTTCTCGATGTTCCCAGTTCTGCAAACATGGTTACCCATCAACCTAGTAGCTCTGAAAGCAACAGTACCTCTACACCACCGTACCGGCCTTCTTCTGGCAATCGAGGTCGTGGCCGTGGTCGCTATTCTAACTCTAGGTACCAGTGTCAACTATGTGGAAAGGCTGGTCATCTGGTTTATAGGTGCTACTATCGATTTGACACCAATTACAAGAGCACAGGCTATAGGCCCCCTCCGTCGCCTCAAGCCAATGTTTGCATGGCCAGCAATGCTCCTTTTTCCAAATCCATGGGCGTCGCCTTCACTACCCATTGCTCATCCCTATGCTCATCAGAACTAGTTTGCTCCGTCAATACACCCTCCTACTTGGTCTAATCCTTTTAATGTGTCATCTGGCAGTGCACCAGGTTTAGGGCCGTCGTCATCTCCGGCACAAGCTCTCCCACAAGCTTTCTACACAACGCCTGATACTGTTGGAGATAACACGTGGTATCCAGATTCAGGAGCATCCCATCACCTCACTCACACTTCAACTTCCGTATCTGACAGTACTCCATACACTGGTTCAGGTAGAGTGTATATGGGCAATGGTAATACTCTTCCTATTCGATCAACTGGACAGTCGTCTCTTCTTACTAGATCTCATCCTTTGTTCTTGAAGTCTCTACTATTTGTACCAGGGATAGCCACGAACTTACTGTCTGTGTCCAAGTTTACAAAAGATAATAAAGTAATGTTTGAGTTTCTCCCTTAACAGTGCCGTGTTCGGGATTTTCAAACCAATGAGGTTTTGCTTCAGGGTTCTGTGCATAATGGACTATACAAGCTGGATCTGTCTGCTCCGTCCCATGCACCTGACAAGTTCTCTTCAGCTCACTGTCTTGCTGCTGTTGTATCTCTTCCTCTTAGTCTCTAGCACTCTCGGCTTGGACACCCTGGTCTGGCTACACTCAAGAAGGCGTTGCATCATTGTAATATAGAATTTCCTTCCTCTACAACCTCTCTTGATTGTGTTGCTTGTCATTTAGGAAAGGAATGTAAATTGTCATTTACTAAGTCTTCGACTGTTTACACAAAACCCTTACAACTTGTAGTTGCTGATGTTTGGGGTCCTGCTCCAATTTCTTCTAATGGCTATAGATACTTTGTTGCCTTTACTGATGCTTTCACGAGATATACATGGGTCTATTTCTTGAAGAGGAAATCGGATATGGCTCATAGTTTTCCAATATTTCATGCACAAGCAGAGAGGATACTTGGGGGTAAGTTGCTTGCTCTTCAAACTGATGGGGGAGGGGAGTTTCAAGCACTTCGATCTTATTTAGCTCTGTAACAGCCTAAATTTGGGTCTAATCGAAACAGTGGTTTCGAGACCACAAATCCGACAAGTAAAATTCTATTTTTATTATATTTTTATGGTCTACAATTTTACGAAAAGATTTCGTAAAAATTTCGTTCAAAAATTTCGACGTTTGGGCACTCAATTTAGTCAAAAGGACTAAATTGTAAATAGTGCAAAAGTTGAGCTCTACATGTTAGAAGTGTCCAATTTCTATGAAATTTTAAATTGGAGGTCCTTAAATGGAAATTAGACCATTGGTTAAATTTTTGGACAAAAATGGACATTAGATAAGTGAAATGGGATATTTTTAAGTTAGGGGCATTTTGGTAAATTGGTAATTAAATGAATTAAAAACAAAATTAAAATGCCAAATTTGTCCATCTTCTTCATATGGACGAAATTTACCAGGAGAAGACATGGCTAGGGTCTTCTAAACTTTCCAAGCTCATGGTAAGTCCTGTTTCTAGCCCGTTTTCAAGTTATTTACGGTTTTGGAGTCCCGGTAGCTCGATTTAGCTTATGCTACCAATAATTCATGCTAAGGTTCATCTTTACAAAATTACCCATAGGTGAAAAGTGTGTATTTATATGTTTTATGATAGAATATGAAGGCTAAAATTATGTTAAACAACTTTTACTAAGCGATTTTAAGTGAAAACGAGTAAAACGTCATAATCAGTAAAAATACCTATTGTTCATAAGTACATGTTAGAGTGAGAATTTGATGTTGCCATAGAAGGGAAAAATGATCAGCATGCTATAAAACATATGAATAAGGGCTGAAGTTTAATTTTCGAGTATTGGGGCAAAAGTGTAAATATGTGAAAGTTTAGGGGCAAAATTGTAATTTTGAAAAAATTGAGTTAGGGACTGTTTTGAATAGTACATTAATTAAATAAGTGAAATGTGATGTTTTAGACCCAGAGAAAACAAGATTTGGACCTAGAACGTGAGGAATATCGAAAATCGGGAAAGTTGGTAAAATGGTCGTTTTGGTATCGAGGTAAGTTCGTATGTTAATAAGCATTAAACTTAATATGTTTAAATGTTTAACTGATACCATGTGTTATTTCGTATGTTATTATTGGATCATGAATAATATAAAAATTACGAGATTGTATTGAAAGATCAAATTAAGAGAAATGCAGGGCGGAGTATGATCGAATTTCGACATGTGATGAATTGATAGTAAAGACCATGGTTGGACCATGGCAATATGTGTGCCAGTGTAAGACCATATCTGGGACATGGCATCGACCATGATATGAGAGCCAGTGTAAGACCATGTCTGGGACATGGCATCGGCCATGATATGAGAGCCAGTGTAAGACCATGTCTGGGACATGGCATCGACATTGATATGTGTGCTAGAGTAAGACCATGTCTGGGACATGGCATCGGCCACGATATGAAAGCTAGCGTAAGACCATGTCTGGGACATGGCATTGGTACGATACATCTTGTACGAGTTTTTCCCGAGTATCCATCCTTAGTATCCCAAGAGTTTCAATGGGTAAATCCAAAGATGATATCAAAGAAATGACAAGGTATGATCATGTTGAAAGGGTACAGGTATGTACGCAAAATTCATGAGAACTAAATTTCGACGTATATGGAACATTTGGTAAGAATGTAAATGAGTAGGTCATACCTATGAAAATGATCTTGTGATGACCTTGTGACGATAGGTCTATACTTATGATGTATAAATAGGTGATAAATTGATTTATGACTATGTGTGAGGCTTTTAGGCCAAATTAAATTGTAACATGATAAGTTTAAGTTTTGTGGTTGATGTATAGGTTAAAGGGGAAAATGAATGGCATGTAAATATTCGATAATGGGTAGCTATTGGAATGGCTAGTTAAGGATATGTTTTGGGGTTATGTATGATTAAATGGATGTTAATACAAAGCAATCATGAAAGAGTAAAATTTACAATAAAACTGTTTTGGACAGCAGTAGTGATGTGAATTTGAAAAATCACCAAAAATAGTAGAAATTGAATTATAAGTTGGATGAGATATTGATTTAAATATTATTGAGTCTATTTTCATATAAAAGAAACATAGAAAACAAAAGAGTTTTATATTTCTAGATATTTAAATTCTTGTGAGATTGGTTCAGAATAATTACGTGATCCCCTGTTCTGACTTGGAAGAATCATTAAAATTTGTACAAAAATAATTATGGGATAAAAGTTATATGCTTGAAATCCTTAATGAGTCTAGTTTCAAATGAAACAAATTATAACATCTTTTGAATTCTGTACAAGGATAAAATTTATTCGTAGTGAAAAGTGGTCAGACTAGTCGAACAGTGAAACAGGGGAAATTTTAATGAATAAACTGTACTAATTGGATTAGCCAAAAATTCTGGAAATTTTATGGTATGAAGATATATGAGTCTAGTTTTGGGGAAAATTAGCGGTTTTAAATTTGGATCTTTGTAGCTCAAGAAATAAATAATTTAGTGACAGCGATTCAAGCAGACAGATTAATGTGAACATGAGTAATAAGGTATAAGCATGTGATTTAATGTTTGTATCAAATTGAGAACTTGTTGTGAGGATTTGTCATGTTGAGGCTTTGATAAGGCTACAAATGAGTAAGTTGGGAAAGTAAGAACTTAGCATTATTTATGCAAGTTATGACAGCTTAGTAGTAAGCTAAATTCATTGCTAATGCTTATTATTTTTACATGTGAACTTACTAAGCTTTATAAGCTTACCCCATTTTCTTTCCCATGTTACAGAGTCCTACTAAACAAGCTCGGGTTGGAGGTCGTCGGAGATCGCTTCACACTATCAAGCTATCTATGGGTATCTTTATTTATAAATGATTTAAATTATGGCATGTATAGGGACTTGACTAAGTCATTTTGTATATGTGTTAATTAATTTGACAAAATGTATTGTTAAGTCTGGTAATGCCTCGTACTCGGTTCCGACATAGGATACGGGTACGGGGTGTTACAAGCTCAGCAAGGCATTCAACATAGACTCACTTGCCCATACACCTCGGAGCACAACGGGTTAGTTGAGAGAAAGCACAGGCAGGTTGTGGAGACGGGGTTGTCCATGCTTGCTCATGCTCATATGCCCTTACATTATTGGCATGATGCGTTTACCAGCGCTATCTATCTCATAAACAGGCTACCCTCCTCATCTATAGCTAATATCTCACACTATGAAAAGCTGTTCCACACTCCACCAAATTATTTTTTCCTTCGCGTTTTTGGGTGTCTCTGTTTCCCAAACCTCAGACCTTATAACACCCACAAGCTTCAATTTCGCTCCATGCCATGCACTTTTTTTGGGTTACTTACCTTCTCATAGAGGCTATAGGTGTCAAAGTATTAATGGAAAAATATATATCTCACGTCATGTCACCTTTATTGAGACTACTTTTCCTTTCAAGTCAGATCCCACTAAGCCCAACACCACAACAACCCCTACTCACCATAGTTCAAAATTACTCATCATGAATCCTACTACTTTACCTACATCCACTACAAAACCCACTATCCAACCTAGAACTCTAGTTCCCTCTACCTCACCTACGTCCTTGAATTACTCATCCAATAATACACCTATATCAAATAATAATTCCCATCCCACCCCACATATGACGTCACCTTCCACTAGTGCTTCTTTTGTCTCTATGTCAAATAATAATTCCCATCCCACCCCACATATGATGTCACCTTCCACTAATGCTCCTTTTGTCCCTATGTCAAATAATGTTTCTCATCCTACCCCACATCTGATGTCACCTTCCATACTACTTCTTTTGTTCCTAATCCTCAGTCACATACTCTCCAAATCAGGCCCCCATCCAACTCTCACACCATGGTTACCCGTAGCAAAGCTGGTATCTTTAAACCAAAGGCATATTTGACTACTACAGTAGCATATGAAGCTCCTGTTGACATTCATGATGCTATGACAAGAAAAGATTGGCAAATGGCTGTACACAGTGAACTACAAGCTCTTCTTAAAAACAACACGTGGATGTTCTGTTCTCTTCCTCTTAACCGACGAGCCATTGGGTGCAAATGGCTCTTCAAAGTGAAAAAGAAGGCAGATGGCACTGCAGACAGATACAAGGCTCGTCTAGTCGCCAGGGGATTTTCGCAACATGCAGGACTTGATTTTCGTGACACATTTAGTCCAGTGGTTCGAGCAGCAACCATTCGTGTTGTGCTATCTGTTACTGTTATGAAGGGCTGGTCTTTGCGATAAATTGATGTCAACAATGCGTTCCTTAATGGCGAGCTGACAGAAGATATCTACATGGAGCAACCACCTGGATTTGAAGTTTCAAGTGCCAGTGGTCAGCAACTTGTGTGCAAGCTCAACAAAGCGCTCTATGGCTTGCGTCAAGCACCCCGAGCCTGGTTCCACACACTCAAGCAGTATCTGATCACTTGTTTAAATTTTCATGCGTCTAAGGCAGATTCCTCCCTATTCATTCGCACAACGTCTGAGAGTATCACGCTTCTCATGGTCTATGTCGATGATATGGTGATAACGGGCAGCTCGGATGTTGAGATAAGTCACCTGGTTCAACAGCTTCACAGAAAGTTTGCTCTTAAAGACATGGGGAGTCTAAACTTCTTCTTGGGCATTGAAGTGCAACATACTCCTCTTGGATTATTTCTAAGTCAGAAAAAATATGTGTTGGATATTCTTGCCAAAACTGGAATGGAAAGAGCTTCAGCTACTCCAACGCCTATGATCAATACACCCAAACTCATTGCGTCTAATGGCAGTCCTCCTTTTCCTGATGTTCATTTGTATCGAAGTGTGGTAGGAATGTTACAATACCTGTGCATTACTCGGTCTGAACTATCTTTTTGTGTTAACAAACTGAGTCAGTTTATGAATCTCCCAAGTGACTTGCATTGGCAAGTGGTTAAACAAGTTCTGAGATATCTGGTTGGAATACAGGATCATGGGTTGTGCTTTACCAAAGGACAGGCTGAGCTGGTTTGCTATTCAGATGCTGATTGGGCATCCTCTGTTGATGATCGACGTTCTACAACAGGGTATGTTATATTCCTGGGCTCCAATCCTGTTGCCTGGTGTTCAAAAAAATAGAATGTTGTTTCCAGATCCTCCTCTGAAGCAGAATATCGAAGCCTCACAAATTGTGTCTCAGAACTTATCTAGGTTAAGCAGCTGTTGGATGAAGTTGGAATGACAGGTTGCTCAACACCCGTGATCTGGTGTGACAATTCGTCCACGGTCTCCATAGCAGAAAACCCTACGAAACATGCTCGAATGAAGCATGTTGAAATTGATCATCATTTCATCCGTGAGAAAATCCTAGCTGGAACTTTACAAGTGAACTTTGTTCCTTCCTCAGGACAAATTGCTGACGTCCTCACCAAACCAATTACACCCAAGTTGTTTGATTCACTTCGACAGGCTCTTAGAGTTCTTCCAAAAGGTTCAAACATCAAACCAGCAAGGGGAATGTTAGAGTAATAACAGTATTGCAGTTTCAGCAGTTGACGTTGGTTACAACTGTTATTAGCGTTATTGTTAAACTGTTACTAGGGTTGTTGCTAAATTGTTTTCTGTTACGTCATTATCATAAAGCTTCAGTCTGCATGTATTTTCTATATAAAGCATGCACGTTCTCAGAAATAAAGCAAGATGATTTTTCACAAATAATATCAGTTTATATTCTTTAGTTTGATTCTTAACAAATACTTTTTCCCGTCGGTATAGAGTTTAAGATGCTATACAAACGATTTTTAGGTATTTAACTGCATATGTTGGACCATCGATAAATGCTAATTTTTTTTTTGTGGTGATACAGATGTAATAAATAATAATAAGACAAATGCAATATGTACGAAATTGAAATAAAAATTTTGTAACACCCCTAACCTTTAACCATCGCCAGAACAGAGTTACGGATTATTACCGGACTTAACAGATCAAATACGAACATTTCAAATCATTTAGCATACATGTAATAAATTAATGAAATTGTCCCTTTTACGAGTCTTCGAGGCCCAAAATATATATTAGAAAACAAATCGGGACTAAACCGATCACTCAAGGAATTTTTTCTAAAAGCATCAAAATTTTACAAAGAAAAATAGGACACATGTCCGTGTGTTTAGGTCGTGTGGCTCACACGGTCAAGAGACACGCCTATGTCTCAGGCCGTGTGGGCATTCAAATTAGGGAGACACGGCCGTGTCCCAGCCCGTGTCCATACCCGTGTAACTCTCTAACTTGGATCACACGACCAAGCCACATGTCCGTGTACTAGACCGTGTGTCACACACAGCTGAGACACACGCCCGTGTCTCTACCCGTGTGAAAATACCTAAGCATATTGTTTTGAAATTCTAAGGTTGCAGGGGGCACACGACCAATCCACACGCCCATATGATAGTCGTGTGTCTCACATGGTCCAGTCACATGCCCGTGTATTTGGCCGTGTGGACTCAAAATGAACCTTAAACATCAAGTTTACTATACCCTGCAATCTTGAACACCAAGTAACTCAAAAACCATTTAATTCAACCAATCTAAAACACAATCAAGTACAACTAAAACATGTCAAAATAATAAAACTAGATGTCTAACCAATATATCTTCATAGGTACTTCATTTGTATTATCAAAACATTTCAATAGAATACCATTCCAAAACCAAATTGAAAACATGTCCATTTCAATCAAAATTTACCCTATTCATGAACATTTATACTCTAATATAAAACATGCCATATTATAGTTTTAACATAACACATATTCATAAGTATAAAACCAGCTAATATCAACTTATAATTCTTAATTACAATCAATCCATATAATACTCAACGTTTAGACACCCTAGGTACATGCCAACACAAAAAGAAATATACTTCACCACGTTTTGAGTTCGAGATCGTTAATGGATGCTAAATCGACGATCAACTTAAGTACCCAACCTGCATACGGAAAACAAACCGTACGCTGAGTATAAACTCAGTGGTATTTCTATAATCCAAAAACTTTAAGTAAAATAATAAAACATACACATTTTATCATATATTAACAGTAGTCATTTCAATTTATCAATTTATTCATAATACATTCAATTCTCATCCTTTGTTATCTTAATTAGTTTTTCACAATATGTTACACAATTCATATGTATCATTTCCATTCACATTCGGTATTTCCAAATACCTTTCATAATATCACTTCTTTTAATTATTCCTATTAACACAACTTAGACTTGGACGGATACATGGATCCAACCAAAACACACCAGTTTAGTACCCAGCACCTCATCGGATAATTCGAAGCAATAAGTTGATATCTAGTGTCTCATCGGCTAAACTAAAGTAAATTGGTACCCAGTACCTCATCGAATTAATCCGAAGTAATAGATTGACACCTAGTGTCTCATCGACTCGAGGTAAAAGTAATCCCTAAACTCTTCCAATCCTATGGCATGCCATCTATATCCGACTCAGCTCGATGTAGTTAATAGGGTTTCAATTCACTTTTCAAATGCCACAATAATCCAATATTCAAATATCACATTAATCATAAATTCACATACATTCAATTCAATATCATAATGCTATTTATTCACCTTATTCACTTACCATAAACATTAAATAAAAAATACAACAATTAATATTCAGATTCGAATTATAGAAATACAAACTAGAACTTTTGAGCTACTCCACGTCGACTTTATCTTTTCCTTTCCTAGTCGTGGTTTCCGACACAACGTTTGCTATGAAATTAAAACAATTAAAGTTCATCAATACAATACAATTCAATTTCACATTAAATATTTCAATTTTTGCTCAACATTTGCCTAATTTCTAAATTAGTCCCTAAACCGAGACTAACTTTATATCTTCAAAATTAATTCCATATTTTCATTCAATTTCCACTTTTGACTAAATTTAACTCTCTAATTTCACTTAAATCCCTAAATTTTGAAATTTTTACAATTTAGTCCCTTTTACTAAAAATTTACTATTTATTCTACAATTCAATCCTTTTTATTTTCTAACTTAAAAATCTATTAATTTAATCCATAATAATCTAATTATTCAACATAACAACATTTAAAAACTCAATAATTTCTAAAATTTTGACAAGGGTTGGGTAGTATTTTGACATGGGTTGGGTAGTATTTACTCGAATTGACTTGTGATACCAACTCAATCAGCGACATTATCAATATATACATAAAATGTAGGTGAACCAATTTGTGTAATAAAATCAAAATGCATAAAAATATTAAAATAAAACTTTGGTTGAAGAGGTAAAAAATGATTTTATTGATGTTGTGACTTGGGTTCAAATTTTAATATTTGCGATTTTTATCTTTTTTATAAATAAGGAAAAGGCAAAAGTATTCTTATAATAATACAATTTATTTAAAATATGTAAGGGTATTTTTAGTAATTCTTTGATTAAATTAATGTCGAATTGACTTGTAATACAAACTTAATCACTCTTTTAAATAATAGTTTATATATATATATATATATATATAAGTGTGTTTTGATGAAGAATTTTAAATAATATAAAAATATAAAAAATTAAATATGAATATTTTTATATTTTTAAAAATTTATAAATATTTTTAATAAAACAAAATTAATAAATATATATTGTAATTAAATAAAAATAATTTTTGAAGTTTAAATTTTTATCTTATAGTAGTATCATGTGTATTAAATAAAATAAAATTAGTAGTAATTTTGAAAAACCATTTATTTAGGTGGAATTTAAGCTATTAAAATTTCATCTTGAAATTACGTAAAAATATTGAAATTCTACAATATATTTACTCAAATTAGTTTTAAAAATTTGAAAGCCTTCGTACAAATAAAATTACACACCCTAAAATATATACATCTCCTTTTAAACCTTATTTTTAGAATTAATTTCTTTTTTCTAATTATCATATATAAAATAATGCGAAAAATTGGAAGAAGGGTAAGCCAATAGTTGGCTAGTCAATTCTTGAGAAAATTGGAAACAGAGAAAATTCTCATAACATAATATAATTTTGAACTTTCTTGGAAATGAAGAAGGTCAAAATCCAACAAATCAATTAATAAAATTAATCCTGAGGTTTACTTGTAAAGGCTTTTGGAAAATTGGAACAAGGGTAAGCCAATAGTTAATTAGTAGATGTTAGAGATTGCTGTTGTAGCCCAATTCTGCCCGTCAAAACCCAATCTGACCTAACAGACCCTAAAACTCGAAGCCCAAATCGGTGGCCCACTAAGACCTACCCGGTTACAAACCCTAACCCACTTGCACCTAGCCCAACAAGCCCAATACCCTCAACGGAAAAGAAAAACAAAATTCCTAACCCTAACCCCAAGTGGCGCCGCTAGGTCCGCCTAACCTCTCGACCCTCGACCTGCAGCCACACCGCCACCACCGTCTTGTCCACCGCCCAAAGACCGCTCTAACTCTGCAAACAATAAACGAGAAAGGACAGAAAGCAGCAAGTTGTAAAAAGGCAAAGG
Organism: Gossypium sturtianum; assembly: GCA_025698515.1. Classification (NCBI taxonomy): domain Eukaryota; kingdom Viridiplantae; phylum Streptophyta; class Magnoliopsida; order Malvales; family Malvaceae; genus Gossypium; species Gossypium sturtianum. The sequence continues at coordinate 152,235,221 of CM046952.1, read as the reverse complement.
CTATAAAAGCCGATTTATTTCCTTGTAAAGGGGGTTCCCTTTTTTTAAAAAAAAAATCAATACAATGCTAGAGATTTAAATAGAAAACGGCAAATCAGAGACTAACGAGAGGAATCAAAATAAGAAAGCATCGAAAACGCCAAAAAAACACTAAAAATCGAATCAGAGACTAAAGGTGATTATTTTTTTGTTTCGAAGCCTTTTCTTTTCATTTGCTTTTGTATATATACATATACTGCTATTATTTTTCTAAAATTTCTGTAATAAAAAATATACGTTTTACCTTTTCCGGCCACCGCGTGCGGTGGCCGGAGCGACGGCTCTAGCGACGGCGACTCGCCGGAATCCCCTCCTCCTTTTGGACCTGCAGAGAAAAAAAAGGGGAGAGGGGTTAGTTTTTTTAAAGCAAGCAGCAGAAATGAAAAAAAAGGAAAAATTTGCATTTATAAGGGGACCAAAACGACGCCGTTTAGGGCCTGTTTCCGTGGCCCCAAAACGACGTCGTTTCACCTAAACCGACCCGAACCCGACTCGCCTACCCGAGGATCCGCGTGTTTTGCCGGAAAAATGGAGTATTTATGTGCGTAGTCCTTCCGCTTCTCTTTTGCTCTACAATCAAGTTTTAATTTCTTTTAAATCGCCCTAAAGTTTAGCACCGCATTCAATTCGGTCCCTTTAAAGCGCTGCGCTTAAACACTCGGGGAAATTTGCGCCCTCGTCCCTGGATTTCCGTGCGCATTACAATGTGACCCTTCCTCTTTTATTTATTTTAAATTACCCTAAATTTTGCTTTTAATCTAATTTAGTCTTCCTTTTTATCATTTTCCTATTTTTGTATATATCTACATATTATATTATCACTGCCACTATTATTATTATTATTATATAGTATTATTATCATTCCCATGTACGTATACATTATTATTATTACTATCCTTACTATATTTTTATTATATTACTATTATTACTAGGTCATTATTATTACTATTATTTGTCATCCTATTATATTATTATTAATACTACTATTGCTATATTACCATATTTTTATACACATATATTATTATTATTACTATTGTTATCATTACTATACTACCATTATTACTATGACAGTATTATTATTATTTCCATGCACATACACACTATATTATTATTTTATTATTGCTACTATTATTATTTTATTTTCACTATTATTATTATTATTACTTATATGTATATTACTATTACTATATTTCTACTATTACTATTATATTAAACTATATACTTGCTTATTCTTTTGCATGTGTTATACTATTTACTTATTAATCACTATTACTATTATCAATATTATTATCTCATTTTACGTACGTATGTTACTATACTAATGTTACTATATTATTACATTATTACTGATATCATATTATTATTTTACGTACATATATTATTGACTACATCTATACACATATATATTATATTTATCACTATGTTATTACTATTATTATATTTTGCTTTCATATGTATATATTTTTATTTATTTTATATATTACTATCATTATTATTATTATTATTTTTATCATACATATACACCATTGTCACGATGCTTTTTCGCAGCCATTACTCATATTCTCATCGACATTTCAATCGTTCTTCGACCTCTCGATTTTATAACGACCGATATTTCCGTGTTAGCAATTCGGGAAAATCGAGCCCTAACTTATTGGGTTCCGATTTTTCTCGTTTAAGCTAAACAACGGAAGATCCCTTTTAAAATCACAAATTCAAGTTTTCAATCGACATCCCGTATTAGCAATCCGAGTAAATCGAGCCCTAACTTACTGGGTTTCGGTTCTTCTTGTTTAAAGCTAAATAACGGGATATCCCTTTTGAAATCGAAATTTAAATTTTAAACAAAACACTTAATCTCGGATATTCAAAATGTCGCGCCCTAACTTCATCGGACTCGACATCTAGACACTTCGAGATAAGTTTCTTTTCTTTCTTCTAAAATGGAGGCAATATTCCTAATTTGGACCTTCGAGAAAACGAACCCTAACTTACTGGGTTCGATTTCTCGTTTGACAAATGACGGAGATCCTCTCCAAAAATAAAACCAAGTTTTAAAAGGCGAGCTTAGTTTCAAGAGTCTAAAGTGTCGCGACCTAACTTACTGGACATGATACTTTATCTCTTCGAAAATAAGAGAGCCTTAACGTCTCTTCCAATTCCTCCAAGTTTTGGAAATAAAAAGTATCTATTTTCAAACCATTTCAAAGTTTTCAACATTAGGACATCAATCAATCAGTTTGGTACCAATTTCGGGCGTGACGAGGGTGCTAATCCTTCCTCGCACGTAACCGACTCCCGAGCCCATTTTCTCAAAATTCGCAGACCAAAAACATTATTTTAGTAAATTGAAATATTTATTAAAACAAAGGTGATCCGATCTCACCCAAATAAAGATCGGTGGCGACTCCCTTCCTTTTCATTTTTTTAAAACCACGAGTCGACCGCGCCGTTTACTGTTTTTTAAAAAAAAATGGTTACGACAATTGCGTGATTTGAATTTCGTAATTTGTTGAAGAAATAAATACAGTAATAAAACAAGAGCATTTGTGGGAGCGAAAGGCTGAGAGCCGTAGCCCACTACAGATCCCATTAAGCACAAAATTGGACTGGGGTTGCAATCCGCCCCCAGTACAAACCATATAGCACAAGTTAAATCTGTATATAATTGTTCTTTTTTTATTTGACTTTTTTTAGAATATGATTTTTCAACTTTATGTAGTTGAAACTGCTCTTGTATCATTTGCTTTTCAACATTAATAAATTTCTCCTCCAGTGATTTTTATTTCTCGAAAAAGTTTTCACAAAAAATCTATCTATTTTTATTACTTTGCGATTGATCTATTGACATTTATTATAATAATAGAAATTAGAAACATAAAAAATTCTTATTAACATATATACATTTGAACTTTCTTGGAAATGAAGGAGGGTCAAACTTCGACTAATCAATTAATAAAATTAATCCCCAGGTTCACTTGTGAAGCCTTTTGGAAAATTGGAACAAGTGTAAGCCCATAGTTAATTAGTCAATTCTTGAGAAAATTGGAAACAGACAAAATTCTCATTAACATAATATAATGTTGAATTTTCTTGAAAATGAAGGAGATCAGGCTTCAACTAATCAATAAATAAAATTAATCCTCAGGTTTTATTATAGAGCTTTAAATTTACCCCCTAAAAGCCTGCTGCTGAATTACTAAGCTCGGTCTCACACCAATGAATTTACTATAATCTTTCGTCTTGGTTGCTGGTAAGTCTTCATAGCCCTCCCTATTACTTATCTCTATGATTTTACTTGGTTTTGTTTTTTTTAATTACCTTGATTAGCTTTGTGGAAATCCAATTCCTATCATCTTCTTTAAGACATATGATGCTCTAATTTTGTAGAAAAGTTTGTAGTATATGATATTTGATTGCATGTATGTGTGTTTAAGGTGATTGTTAGATGCAAGTTTATGTTTGGAATGAGTATAATTAGAGTGTAAATAAGATATTTGTGTTTATAAATAACTTGGGTTTGGGTTAAAAGAATCTAAATTCGACACAATCATTATCTAATCAAGCTCAAACTCAAGCAATTTACTATGGAGTGACTCGATTTTTTGTGCTGAGTAGTTTCAGAACTTTAAACAAGTCCAATCAAGCGAGTTTGATTGAAGCATGTTTTAATTTTTTTAGAAACAGTGAAAGCAAGAGCTGCAAAAGGCAAACGCGAAAGATATGAAAATCAAGGAGATAAATCATTTCACAAAACCGAGATTAACTTTATTTCTTCTAAATTAATTTCATATTTTTATTTAATTCTCACTTTTGACTAAATTTAACTCTTTAATTTCACTTAAATCGCTAAATTTTAAACTTTCACAATTTAGTTCCTTTTATTAAAAATTTACTATTTATTCTGCAATTCGATCCTTTTTCATTTCTAACTTAAAAATCTATAAATTTAATCTATAATACTCTAATTATTCAACATAGACAACATTTAAAAACTCAATAATTTTTAAAATTTTGACATGGGCTGAGTAGTATTTAATTCTAGAATTTTAAAAACATAAAAATTATAAGAAAACAGACTAAATTAACTTACCTATTAAACTTTGAACTTTGAAATCCATAACTTTCCTCCTTTTCTTTCTCTTTTTCTTTTCTTTCTTTTTCTTCTCTGTTTCGTTTTTAAGTTTGTTGTTTCTTTGTTTCTTTTATTTATTTTATTTCTTTTAGTTATTATAATAATATATTATAATATAATATATGATTATAAACTTAAATATTAAGTATTTCATACATTATTATTTTATACATATGTATTTTATTTTTACACGTGTACACACAATCACCATACACTTCTTAATTAATGCTTAATTGCTTATTTAGTCCCTTTACTTTTTCTTTAATCTATAATTCAACTTTCACCCTTTATACAATTTAGCCCTTTTTTCCTAATTACTCTTAATTCAAGCTAATTAACCTAACCAAGACCTAATTAACTACACAACTAACTTCGTAAATATTTTTAATAAATATTTACGAGTCCATTTTATGAAAACTGAGACTTGAAAATACACTTTCCGATTACCCGTGACTATCGGGTCGTTACAAATTTAATTTAAATTGTAAGTAAAAAGAAATTTAAATAGGTAAATATACCTTATTAAGAAAATTAAATGCACTCCAATTGTTCATTATTATGGTAATCGAATTGACTTGTGATATCAACTTAATCAGTGACAATATCAATATATACAAACAATGTAGGTGAACCAATTTGTGTAATAAAATCGAAATGCATAAAAATATTAAAATAAAACTTTGGTTGAAGAGATAAAAAATGATTTTATTGATGTTGGTGACTTGGGTTCAAATTTTAATATTTGTAATTTTTATCTTTTTATAAATAAGGAAAAGGCAAAAGTATTCTTATAACAATACAACTTATCTAAAATATGCAAGGGTATTTTTAAGTAATTCTTTGATTAAATTGATGTTAGTTGACTTGTAATACAAACTCAATCACACACTTAAATAATAGTTTTTATATATATATATATATATATTTTTAAAAAAAAAACCGTACGTTTTATTTTTCTACTAAAACCTTAAAAGTGTGTTTTGATGAAGAATTTTAAATAATACAAAAATATAAAACATTAAATATGAATATTTTTATATTTATAAAAATTTATAAATAATTTTAATAAAATAAAATTAAAAAATATATATTGTAATTAAATAAAAATAATTTTTGAAGTTTAAATTTTTATATTATAGTAGTACCATGTGTATTAAATAAAATAAAATTAGTAGTAATTTTGAAAAACCATTTATTTAGGTGGAATTCAAGCTATTAAAATTTATCTTCAAATTACTTCAAAATATTGAAATTCTACAATATATTTACCCAAATTAGTTTTAAAAGTTTAAAAACCTTTGTACAAATAAAATTCCTACTACAAATTCTTCATTTAAACACACCCTAAAATATATACATCTCCTTTTAAACCTTATTTTTAGAATTAATTTCCTTTTTCTAATTATCATATATAAAATAATGCGAAAAATTGGAAGAAGGGTACGTAAGCCAATAGTTGGCTAGTCAATTCTTGAGAAAGTTGGAAACAAAGATAATTCTCATAACATAATATAATTTTGAACTTTCTTGGAAATGAAGGAGGTCAAACTCCAACAAATCAATTTAATAAAATTAATCCTCACGTTTACTAGTAAAGCCTTTTGGAAAATTGGAACAAGGGTAAGCCAATAGTTAAATTAGTAGATGTTAGAGATTGTGTGATTTGAATTTGTTGAAGAAATAAATACAGTAATAAAAGTAATAAAATAAGAGCATTTGGGGGAGCGAAAGGCCGAGGGCCGTAGCCCACTATAGATCCCGTTGAGCACAAAATTGGACTGGGGTTGTAATCCGCCCCCTCAATACAGACCATATAGCACAAGTTAAATCCATATATAATTATTCTTTTTCTATTTGACTTTTATTAGAATATGATTTTTCAACCTTATGTAGTCGAAACTGCTCTCGTATCATTCGTTTTTCAACATTAATGAATTTCTCCTTTACTGCCTGTGATTTTTTTCCCAAAAGAATTTTCATAAAAAATCTATCTATTTTTATTACTTTGCCATCACTCTATCGTCATTATCGATATTTATTATAACAATAGAAATCAGAAACATAAAAAATTCTTATTAACATAATATACATTTGAACTTTCTTGGAAATGAAGGAGGGTCAAACTTCGACTAATCAATTAATAAAATTAATCCCAGGTTTACTTGTGAAGCCTTTTGGAAAATTGGAACAAGTGTACAATAGTTAATTAGTCAATTCTTGAGAAAATTGGAAACAGACAAAATTCTCATTAATATAATATAATGCTGAATTTCCTTGAAAATGAAGGAGATCAGGCTTCAACTAATCAATAAATAAAATTAATCCTCAGGTTTTATTATAGAGCTTTAAATTTCCTTGAAAATGAAGGAGTCAGTCTCACACCAATGAATTTACTACAATCTTTCGTCTTGGTTGCTGGTAAGTCTACATAGCCCTCCCTATTACTTATCTCCATGATTACCTTTGTGGAAATCCAATTCCAATCATCTTCTTTAAAACATATGATGCTCTAATTTTGTAGAAAAGTTTGTAGCATATGATATTTGATTGCATGTATGTGTGTTTAAGGTGATTGTTAGATGCAAATTTATGTTTGGAATGAGTATATTTAGAGTGTAAATAAGATATTTGTGTTAGTAAACAATTTAGGTGGGTTAAAAGAACCCAGATTCGACACAATTATTATTGAGTCAAGCTCAAACTCAAACAATTTGAGCTATCGAGTGACTCGATTTTTTGTGTCGAGTAGTTTCAGAACTTTAAACAAGTCCAATCATGCGAGTTTGATTGAAGCATGTTTTAATTTTTTAGAAACAGTGAAAGCAAGAGCTGCAAAAGGCAAACGCGAAAGATATGAAAATCACGGAGATAAACCATTTCAGTCATCACCACAAGCTTGAGCTAAGCTATTCCGGAACGCCATATCAGTGCGACGGATGCAAAGAACTAGGCTTCGGTTCATGTTATCAATGCAATAACGAGAAGTGTGACTTTCATCTTCACGAAAATTGTGGGGTTGCCAAGCCTATCGCCACCCATTCATTCTTCAAAAACATCAACTTCAAGTATGAAAAGAAAGGGAAACAAGGCAAAACTTGTAAAGCATGTGGCAAAGATGTTCAAGGTTTCATGTATAAATCCAAGGCAACATATTTGCATCCTTGTTGTTTGACGCTCCCAAGCACCTTGAATGGCAATTTCAACGGAAGGTCGTTGAGACTTAACCTTGAGGTGAAGGCCTCAACCAAGTGTTTGATATGTCAAAACAAGGAAATTTCTAAAGGGAAATTGAAAGGGTGGGCTTATATTTCGAGTTGCGGAAAGCACTGTTACCATGTTGGGTGTGTGAATAATATGAACTTCGAGAATTGGAAAATGGGTTATTTCAATCAATCACAAAGCGGTGCTGTGACAAATGGGTTAGTGTTTATCAAAGAAGAAAATAGGGGAAGTTCAAGTGGGAAAAAGGAAAATGAATGGCCATTGATGCGATATGCTTTGAATCTCATAGTCCAAGCTGTTTTAGGGGCTGTTGTTTCTTCCTGGATTAGTTAGACTATTCTCTTTATTGCTGATAATTGAATGCTGGCCAATGTTTAATTTTTACTTTTTGTACCCATTAATGTTGTTAAATAATCGCTAATCACATCATTCCTACACTGGCAAACTTTTGTATATTTCAAGTTGATTAGTATTAAATTTAGAGTTTGATTCCTGTGTTTGTAAACGCTCTCCTTTTTGCCTCCTTGTAATATAATTATTGACTTGTATAAAAAAATATTTTAATGTCGGAACAAGCAATGCGAGTTGATCAATTTTGTTCATAAGCATGACAATTTTCTAGTTGTAGATCAATAGTATATTTCAAGAGAAAATAGAAATAACAAAACACATGAAATGAGGCTTAATCATGTATAAATTCATAAAGCCAAAAGTTAACTAGTTGGTTCTTGTTTGAAAATCTGTTAGATGTCTAACATATCCTAACATAAAACATGGAAATTATTCGACCATCGGTACGATAGATTAGAATTCATTGACGATGAGAAGAACATACTTTAGATTCAAGTTGATCTGACGGTTTCAGAGATCAAAGAAGACAACTATCTAGATTTTGGTTTGCAGATTCATGATGTTCAAGAGAAATGGAAGGAAGTCTTTCGATTGGTATAGGTAGTGCGACCAGAGAAGGCCATACAAGAACGATTCTAACAGCCCAGTGACTTAAATGAAAACTTTTGAATAGTTTAGTAACCAGTGGCGGATGCCAAAATTTTTTTTGGGGAGGGGACGGAACAAAATTGTATATTTTTATGATAGTAAAAATACAATTTCATCATTTTAATAAGCATGTACCTTTATAATTTTTAAAGAGTTAAATCAAATTTTTATCATTTCTAGAGGGGTCAAAGTGTAATTTCACCATTATTAATTTAAAATTTTATAAATTATAAAGGGCCTAAACTAAAAATTTACTATTTTTGGAGGGCCATTATGCTCTGCCACTATTACTGACCATCTTTTAACTTTTTAAAGTTTAATAATCAAAATATAAATTTTAATGACCTTACATGTAATTTAACTTTAATTAAATTCATCAGCTAATTAGCTTTGTGTTAAGTAAAAATAAATAAATATTGGGCTAGTATTAATGGATTGTTGGTTGGGTTGGGTAATTGAACTTTGGGTTAAAGTAATTAAAATTATATTATATATTATATTATAAATATATTTAATTTTTTATTTTTAAATTTTTTTTTAATATTTTGTATTTTTATAATTATTTTAAGTTCCAAAAAGTAAAAAATCTAGAAAAATATATTTTTCAAATATTTATTTTTATTTTTCCTTTTTTTGGAAAATTGGGAGTTATTTATAATCTATATTACACAATTCAACTCAATAGATATTTGTTTATTTTGAAAATATATCATTATAGAATTAGCATGATATATGCGTAGTATACATATTAAAAATAATTTTTGAAGTTCAATTTTTAATAGTAATTTTAAAAAAACACGTATTTAGATGAAATTTAAAAAATGAATTTAGACTATTAAAATTCTTTTATTAAATTATTCAAATATTTTGATATATTTATTCAAATAAATAAATTCTATTTTAAAATTTTAAAAATTTTGATACAAATGAAATTCTTCCTATAAATTTCTTCCAAACACACCCTAAAAGATATACATCTCCTTTTAAATCTTATTTTCTCCTTGTAAACCTTATTTTTAGATTTTTTTTCCTAATTTTTCATATATAAAATAATGCCAAAATTGGAAGAAGGGTAAACCAATAGTTTATTAGTCAATTCTTGGGAAAATTGAAAATAGAAAAAAAAAATTCTCATAACATAATGTAAATTTGAACTTTCTTGGAAATGAAGGAGATCAGAATTCAACTAATAAAGTAATAAAATTGATCCTCAGGTTTTCTTACAAAGCTTTAAATTTTCCCCCTAAAAGCTTACTGGTGAATTGACCAAGCTGGGTCTCACACCAATGAATTTACTATAATCTTTCATCTTTGTTGCTGGTAAGTCTTCATAGCCCTCACTATTACTTGTCTCCATGATTTTACTTGCTTTTTTTTTTGTTTAATTTACCTTGATTAGCTTTGTCGAAATCCAATTCCAATAATAATCTTTAAAACATATGATGCTCTAATTTTGTAGAAAAGTTAGTAATATATGATATTTGGTTGCATGTACGTGTGTTTAGGGTGATTGTTAGATACAAATTTATGTTTGATATGAATATGTTTAGGGTATAAATGAGATATTTGTGTTTATAAATTATTTAGGTTTGGGTTAAAAGAATATGGATTTGACATAATTATTATCGAGTTAAGCTAGACTCGAGCAATTTGAGTTATCGAGTGACTCGAATTTTTATGTCTTAATGCTTGAGTAGTTGAAGAACTTAAAACAATTCTAATCAAGCAAGTTTGTTACTTTATATTGAATCCAACTTGAATTTTAGAAATTAATTCTAATTCACTTACGTCTTGAACTTTGCATTACACCCTTAAAAGCATGTTTTAACTTTTTAGAAACAGTGGAAAGCAAGAGCTGCAAAACGGCAAACGCAAAAGATATGAAAATCACGGAGATAAACCATTTCAGCCATCGCCACAAGCTCGAGCTAAGCTATTCCGAAAAGCCATATCAGTGTGACGGATGCAAAGAACTAGGCTTCGGTTCATCTTATCAATGCAATAACAAGAAGTGTGACTTTCATCTTCATGAAAATTGTGGGGTGGCCAAGCCTATCGCCACCCATTCGTTCTTCAAAAACAGCAACTTCAAGTTCAAAAAGAAAGGGAAACGAGGCAAAACTTGTAAAGCATGTGGCAAAGATGTTCAAGGTTTCATGTATAAATCCAAGGGAACATATTTGCATCCTTGTTGTTTGGAGCTCCCAAGCACCTTGAATGGCAATTTCAACGGAGAGTCATCGAGACTTAACCTTGAGGCGAAGGCCTCAACCAAGTGTTTGATATGTCAAAACAAGGAAATTTATAAAGGGAAATTGAAAGGGTGGGCTTATATTTCGAGTTGTGGGAAACATTGTTACCATGTTGGGTGTGTGAATAATATGAACTTTGAGAATTGGAAAATGGGTTATTTCAATCAATCACAAAGTGGTGGTGTGGCAAAGGGGTTAGTGTTTAACAAAGAAGAAAATGGGGAAAGTTCAAATGGGAGAAAGGAAAATGAAAGATCACTGATGAAGTATGCTTTGGATCTCACAGTCCAAGCTGTTTTAGGGGGTGCTGTTGCTTCTTTGCTTGGCATTTAGACTTTCTCTCTATTGCAAATAATTGACTGCTGGTCAATGTTTGATTTTTATAATATTTTTACTCATTAGTATTGTTAAATAATTGCTAATCATATCAAGGACTCGATTGATTAGCATGAGGTGTAAGATTCGATCATTGTGATTGTAAACTCTTTCTCTCTTCTCCCATTGTAACGTAGTATCAATTTTGGTCGACAACTTTATAGTTGAAATGAAATAGTAAGAACTTAAATGTAATATCTAAACTTATTAGTTCTCCATGGCCATCATAGTTTTCTTGTGTTTAAATTATTGTAGACAATAGTATATTACAAGAGAAAACTGATATAACAAGATACTTGGAATGAGAAGCTAACTAGTTTGTTTTTGTCTGAAAATATATTGATGTGAACATATCCCAACATAAAAGATGGAAATTATTAGTAGTTAGTAGGAAATCTAGTTTTGTTGATGCTGAAAGAATGTGGCAAAGTCTTGTTGTTGGAAAAAATCATTTTTACTGTTAAAAAATTAGTGTGGTTGACAAAATAACTAGACAGTTACACATGTCGTGCCATGTGTACCTCATTTTGACATATATGGATCAATTTTAAACTGTAGAAATGAATGAAATTTTTAATAGAAGAACCGGTTTGCTCTTTGATCTAATGTATAAAAATTAATTTCCAAGAAACAAAATATAATACGACTATTAATACAAAGACTTACATGATATTTTTACCTTAATATTCAAGAATGTTAAATATAATATATATATATCCGTATTAGATTTGTATATTTTCATGTCATAATTAAATTACATTAATTTTCATGGTTGAACTTGTCAAGTAATTTCTTAAAATGGTTTTATGAACTTAACCAAAGTTGGTTTCTTGTTTCATAAAATTTTAATACGCTTTGTTCAGACCATGTGCCAATGAACAACTTGGTTTAATTTTATTTTCATCAATCGCATAATTTTTGTGGATGGTTTGAACTCCAAAATACATTAAAAGATGGAAATTATTACTTGGAAATCTAGTTTTGTTGATGTTGAAAGAATGTGACAAAGTCCTGTTGTTCGAAATAAAGCATTGTTAGGTATGTCTTAAAAAATTGAACAAATTAGTCTCTACACATTAAATTAAAGGATGATGGAATAATCGTACAACTCCTCATGATGTGTCATGTATACTTCACGATAATGCACAAGAAACAACTTTTAACAATAAAAATAAATAATTTTTTTAACAAAAAGATTAATTTTCTTTTTAATTTAATATAAAAAGATTAATTTACTCATTTTTTGAGTAAAATGAACAAAATGCAAATTATAAACTTTTTGAATGTACTCATGTCTAACTTTTTTAGTATAGAAAAGATTATAATTTAAAAAATATGAAGTTCTCATGAACAGCCAATGACTAACATGTTCAATACCATGACTGATACAATAAGATGCAAAATCAAAATCCTACATTACTTGCCTAAAAAAAAGAAAAGAATTAAAAAAAATGATTACATACAAATAAAACACGATTTGAAAGCAAAGAAATAAATAACACTTAAATTAAAAAATAAAATGATTTAAAAATAAAAAAAAACATGTTTGTTTATTTATTAATTTTTTTAATTTGTTAAGTAATTTAATTAAATTAAAAATATATTAAATATGGATGAATGTATAATAAAGATTTTATAATTTTAAAATTTAATGATATGACATTTTATTATTAATTTCTTAAAAACTAAAATATTTAGGAAATTTTAATATAATTTATTTCCTATAATGATAAGGGGAGACTTCAAAGTAAACGCTGGATAGTTCATAACTATGGAGGATGGAGCCCCCCCATTGACAACACGATATTTCTAATAAACTGTTTACTTTTCAAATATGTAAATAGGCAGAAACTGACCCAGTAGGCCTAGTAAATACTATATTTGGAAGGGTCAGAATAAGGTTATTTAATTTTATTATTATAAAAATATAATTTTATTATTTTAATAGTATATATTTTTATAATTTGAAGGGATTAAATCAAATATTTAGCATTTTTGAAATGATTAAAGTGCAATTTTATCATATATTAATTTAAAATTAGATAAACTACTTAGTTGATCACTCAACTTTTAAGATGCTTTTATATTGGTCATTCAAAATAAAATCCTTACAATTTGGTCACCTAACGTTTAGGTTACTTTTAATTTTACCAACAAAAAAGATATTTTTTAAGTAATGATTGGAGTAAAAAAATCAAAAATTAAAGTGGAAAAGTAATAGAAACTAAAATAATACATAAAACTTGTTAAACTATACTTGTTTATCTCCTTGTCAAAAAATTTTAAAAAAATTTTAATATTAAAATTTTAAATTTCAAGAGATAATTTTTTTTTTATCCCTTGATGAGTTCTAATGTTTCCAGTCTTCTTAGACGACCAATTTCTTGAGGAATCTTGCTGTAGATGTTGCCCACAACACTCAACTCCCTCAGAAAGCTCAAGTTCGCGATGTAGGGTGGTAAAGAGCAGTGACGAATTTAGAGGGGCTGGCAAGAGTTCGATCCCCTTAAAATGTAAAATTGTTATTTATACTCTTGAGATTTTTTAAAAAATTTTAAATTAATAAAAGTAAAATTACACTTTAGTTCATCTTAAAATTATAAAAATTCGATTTAATCTTTTAAAAATTATAAATATATAAACTATAAAAAATTAAAATTTTATCCAGTCCCTTAAAAAATTGTTCTGGCTTCGTCTATGTGATAAAGTGGGCGCCCAAGAGTTTGTGGAATTTCAATTCCAACTAGGTGACTCTCTGATGCTTGCGACCGCATCTAACGCCAGGCCCCTGACAGAAGTGAGTGAAACTATTCCAGGACTCCATAATCTTGAGTTGGTCACCAGTTATTTTGGCTTTGAACTGAAGTAAAGCTTGTTGGTCAGTGTCATTTCGTCTAACTAGAGGGCTTGCTGTTGCTAAACTAAGCAAGTTGAAGAACGAGAGAATAATTATAAGTTCAATGTAAATAAGGAAAAAAAGAGCTGGACGCTTGAAAATGTTTTTTTTTTTTTTGGTAATTGATAAGATTGATTTGTAAATGAGAGTACGTGGCTCATCATCAAGAACCAGAGTGCAACATATGGTTTTAGAATTATGATATTATCGTATTCTATCTACTGTCAATATGTATTTGATATTTTTAGACTTTAAAAGTCATGTGGCTATGATTTCCATGGGCCTGCTTAGAGGCGTCTACTTGGGGTTGGTTTTTATGGTCAATATTTTTTTTTCTCAATTCTCGACAGCTGACATCAATCAACATCAGGATTCAGAATGTAATGGTGGCATTGTGAACAGAGTTATATTGCCCCCACCGACTAAGAAGTACAACTGATAATTCAACGGTTGCTGCTTGCTATGCAACTTCCAAATTACAAATTAATATACCGTACGTGAAATTACACAGTGATCTCTAGTTTTAGATTCATCCCTAACAATTGGATCTTTAAAATTATATAAAATATAAGAAATAATATTTTTAGACGGATGTAAGTAAGAAAGGATTTGGCGTGATTTTTGGATGAATCACTAGTAAAGAAAGTTATATTACCGCAATGAATAAGCTAGAAGAATTCTTTGATGTGATTTTTGGATGTATCCCTTGTGAAGAAAGTTATATTGCCCCAATGAACAAGCTAGAGGATATACATGAAACATTTTTATGATCTTTTTCCACTTTCCCTCTAGGAAATTATAGTAATTCAATGCTGAACATTTATTAAGCAACTAATTGATGCAATTTGCCACCACTTTCTACACTTCCCATTAATTTCATGTAGAAAAAGAATGGAGGATACTTCCCAATTGTGAAGCCACCATCACTATTGTTGTTTAAATTCCCAACGTCTAAAATTTAAGTTCCCTTTCATTTCTTTCTGGAACAAAAATAGAAATTATAATATTCTATTTCCAAAGTCATATGATAGCTGATGGATAATCAGATTTCTTGCTTCTTTCTAGTTGTTGGGTCAATACCCTTGAAGAACTGCCATTTCTGGAGCAATGAGTAAAGCATAAGCTTATGAAATTTCGTTCCTCTGGGACTGGCCATCAAATCTATGATGCTCTAATTTTGTAGAAAAGTTAGTAATATTAAAAATAATTTTTGAAGTTTAAAATTTTATTTTAGCAATATGTATTAAATCAAATACAATTAATAATAATTTTGAAAAATCAATGAAATTTAAAATTTGAATTTAAGCTATTAAAATTCCCTCTTCAATTTATCCAAATATTTTATATTTATCAAAACAAGTAAATCCAATTTTAAAATTTTGAAAACCTTAATACAAATGAAATTCTTTCTATAAATTTCTCATCCAAACACACCCTAAAAAATATACATCTCCTACCTTATTTTTAGAATGAATTTTTTTTTCTAAATTTTCATATATAAAATAATGCTAAAATTGGAAGAAAGGGTAAACCAATAGTTGATTAGTCAATTCTTGGGAAAAAATCTACCCAACCTCCACTACATGGGTAACACAAGCAAGGGAATTAGGAAAAAATCTTTTCATTTGCACGTACACGGACCCAAATATAAAATTAAAAGGTAAGCTGAAGCCTTAGCATTGAACCAATAAGCTCATTCTATCATCTGTTGATCGAAGATAATATATAACCCTAATATCCAAAGTCAAGGGTATGGCAAAAATTAACAAAAAAAAATGATTCAAACCCAAAACCTCTCACATACTACTCACAACTCTTAACCACTAAACAAAATTAATCACTTTGACAATTTTTTTAAGTATTCAAAAACACAAATTTTTGGACGTTCCAACTCTGCCCTAAAAGAAATTTTGACCTCGAAATTTATCTGAGTCAAATAGATGTGGGCATTGCTGACAAATCGAATTGATAATGGAATTAAATTAAAAATAATAATTTTGAGTTAATTAAGTCGATGAGTTCAACTTTATATATTTTAATAACTGAATTGATTAAATATTAAAAATTTATTCAAATTTAATAAAATATGATTATAATAAAATATTTTTTGAATTTTATTAAAATTTTTAAAATTTTTAATATTTAATTATTCTAAGTTCCAAAAAGTAAACAATCTAGAGAAAAAAAAATATTTTTTGAATTCTTTTTTAAGTTTGACCAATAGATGTTTATTTATTTTGAAAACTTGGGATGAAAGTATATTATTAAATACAACGGCCTTTGGAAAACTATGCAATTCTAGAAAGTTGAAAAATTAGGATTTTTATTATTATTATAAAAAATACAGTAAAATAGTGACTACAAGGCAAAGAAAATACTAACAAGCGACATTGGACATAGTAGCAAGATTGTTATTTAGTTTTTGGATCAAGATTAGAAGTTTTTCAAACAACGATAAGCTGTTGTAATTTAAATTGACAATTTTAATCATATAATTTGCAACTTTATTGTGATCCCTAGAAATATGTTGATTTTGCATAAATAAATAAAAAGTCTCCCGCCATATGAAGGAAAGAATTAGCAGGATATGAAAACACAATTTTATTTAATAAATATAGTAGAATACATTTAAATGGTCACTTTAAATATTAATTACTATCAACACTTTAAATGGTTAGAAAGAAAAAAAATATGAAAAAACAAATCCTAATTGCTTTTATAGATTTTTTATTGGAAGTATTTAGGATTTACGCTATGAGAAAAGAGTAAACGACACAAATAGTCACTCAATTTTCATAAATATTCATTTTCAGCACCAAATAAAAAGTTTACATTTTAGGCACCAAAGTTAAGATCTGTTTTCATTTTGGTCACTATGGGTATAAGAAGTAATGAAAATCCAAGTTGGCATTCCAATTGTTTTTTTATTTTCAGTAATGAAAACCCAAGTTGGCATTCCAATTATTTTTTTTATTTTCCATGTAATTAATAAATATAATTTATAATTTTCACCCAATTTTAAAAATTTCCAGTTAGGCATTTGTTTTCACCCAACTATGGAATGTCAGCTTGGGCCCCTTATATCCATAGTGATGTACTCGTGACTTGACTTTTCGTTCCTAAGGCATTGTTTTCTGGGTACAAAACTTTTTTGAGCATTTAATTTTGTTTGTTTGTTGAAGAAGACATTTTTTTGCTTTTTTTCCCTCAAAAGATGTCTTACGAATAGATAAAATGAAATAAATGTTGAAAGGAAAAAAAGAAAAGAAGAAAAAAAACAAAAGAGATAGAAGTGAGGTAGAAGATGATGATGACAGGAATAATTTTTAAAGAACAAATAAAAGAAAAAATAATTAAAACAATAATTTTTCAAGGAAATGAAAGAAAAAAAATACTCTGTTTGGTTTGCAACCAAAGAGGATGACACGTGACAGCACGTAAATGGCCAGCGCTGCCACATTAGGTTTGAGTACCAAAAAACTAGTGGAAGAAAAAAAAGATTAATTTGGATACCAATTAGGGACAAAAAAAATATAGTTACCAATCTGGGAGAAATGTACAAGTTCGGGTACTAATTTTATATTTAACTCTTTAAAATACACCAATCCATAGTAATTATTTAATGGGTAAATATCTCATATATACCAAAAAAATTAAATTATTTACGGAAATGGGCCAGTTTGAAGAATATTTACAGAAAAGGGTCGTTTTCCCCAAAAACCCGTCCTCGTCAGCGTGTTTTTGGGGGAAACAACAAAGAAAGCGCCCGAGGACGCGCTTTGTGCCACCTCCTCAAAAGCGCGCCCACGTAAGCTCGCTTTTTCTTTGGTGGCACAAAGCGCCCTCGTGCGCGCTTTTCTGTCGCTCGAATAACCAGAAAAACGCTACCGATGTGGACGCGTTTTTGCCCTCCCTTCCCGTCCACTTGCAGTATGAAAAATTAATTGAATTTTTGGGCTAGGCAAAAAAAAATATATAGGGTTTTGGGCAAAATATATTAGCATAAAAATTAATTGAATTTTTGTGACAGTAGTCTCCGGCAAAATAATTTTTAGAAGACGTTTCTGAACAAACAGTGGCCAAAAATGCTTCCAGCAGGGTGCACTATCAGCAGGAGTACTAAAAAGAGCTCCCACGTGGACGCTCTTTTGCTACAGTAGTCTCCGGCAAAATTAATATGAGGAGACGTTTCTGAACAAACAGTGGCCAAAAACGCTTCCAGCAGGGTGCACTGTCAGCAGAAATACTGAAAAGAGCTCCTACGTGGACGCTCTTTTTCTACAGTAGTCTCCGGCAAAATTAATTTGAGGAGTCGTTGAGGAAAAGGACAGGGTTGTGGGAGATCAAAAAGTACAAAGGTCTACATACATGTCTTGCCGGTACAGTACCACTATGTGTTCAATGATTTCGAATAACACTAATATTATGTAATGTTGCATTATTTAACGTACTTCGTTGACAGGTGTAACACAAGATCATCGGAGGATGGATTCAGACATGTTGACTGACTTAATAATCCCGACGGTGAAGGCCGATCCCAAGACTATGGTGCCAGCCTTAATTGGCAATATTCGTAGCCAATTGGGGTACACGCCTCTTCACTGAGTAAAGGCTTGGATAGCCAAGCGTATAGGCGTTAGAAAAGTTGCACGGTCGGTGGGACGTTTCATATAATGAAGTGTGGCAGTAATGTTAGGTGCTGGAGAGATATGTCCTAGGCAGCACAACAGACCTTGAAACGGAACCAGCGTACTACAACGATAGTGGATATACGCATCGGCTATTGCTAGCTGTGGCACAAGACTGCTGTGGGAGAATCTTTTCGATTGCATCCGCAATAACACCGGGGGAGTCAGCCGATGACTGGGACTTCTTCCTATTTAAGTTAAGGAGGCATGTCTGCTCCCAACCTAACATATGCATTATATCGGATCGAGGCCCTGGAATACTTGTGGCAATAGAACGCCAGGGAAGCATGTGGCATCGCACACACCATCGATATTGCCTGAGGTATGTTTCATCCAACTACTATGGGCAACATCGATCTAAAAGACAGAAATAGCAAGTGACCGATATGGGTATGAAATATCTATTAATATAATTTAGTTTGTAATATTCAATTTATTCTCAATTGAAGAGTGGTATGTAATATTCGCTATCAACATATATTGGCAGGGTACGAGATCAATAAAGACCGTTTTCACGAGATGTTGGCCAGTTTGCACTCAGATAATGCCGAAGGTGCAAACTACCTGTGCAATATTCCTTTAGAACAGTGGACACAAGCATATGACGACAGCCTACGATATGGTCATATGACCACAAACCTGGCTGAATGCATAAATTCTGTTCTAAAAGGAACCCATCATCTGCCGATTACATCGGTTGTGCGAGAGACATATTTTCATTTAGCGGCACTATTTCCGAAGAGAGCAGCGAGTTATAGAGGGCAGATGCAAGGAGGCTATGTATGGAGCCCAAAGGTCTTGCAAGAAATAAACCGTGGGAAGGCACGGGCCAACACCATGCACACAGTGTGTCACGACCGCGACAGCCTATGGTTTCATGTCACAGAGTTTGACAGACCGAACCAAGATATTGTTGGCAAGCATTATCGTGTACACTTGACAAATAGAACCTGCGACTGTGGGATATTTGATGCACTTCGTTACCCATGCGCTCATGTACTTGTGGCTTGTCAGAATCTCCGTCTTGATCCCATGAGCTATGTCAACGAAGTGTATAAATTAGAAAACATGTATAACATGTGGAGACACGTATTCCCACCAGTCTCAGATGAACGTAAGTGGCCGTCGGTATCGCTTGCACCGTATAAGCTGTTGCCAGATAAGCAATTAAGGCGCAAACCAAAAGGTCGACCTTGCTCGACTATAATACGCAACAATATGGATATCCGAGAAACGAGCAACCAAAGTCGGCTGTGCGGATGGTGTAGGAACCCGGGCCATACATCTCACTCGTGTCCAAATCGAAATAGTTGACCCTGTTCTTAGCTTTTTTGTCTCCTGGTGGCTATGTAATTTCTATTTTTTTGGGAGGAAAACGGTGAACTTTTGTACAAGAACTTTTATTTTATTCAAGTTATTAAAATTAAATTTATTCAAATTTTATTAAATATATTAAAACTTAATTAAAAAAAATTAAACCATTTCTATTTTATCAAAGATATTAAAATTAAATTAAAAAGAATAAAATTAAACTCAAATTTTATTATGTATATTAAAACTTAATTACAAAAAAAATTAAACCATTTCTATTTTATCAAAGATATTAAAATTAAATTAAAAAAATAAAAATTAAACTCAAATTTTATTAAATATATTAAAACTTAATTACAAAAAAAAATTAAACCATTTCTATTTTATCAAAGAGATTAAAATTAAATTACAATAATAAATAAAAATTAAATTACAATAACAAAATAAAATTCGGGGGTTTAGGGTTTAGGGTTGATGCCGGTGGGAACCAGTGCCACACGGGGGCGGTCGACGGTTACGCGCTGAATTCCTCCTTCTTTTAGCTTCCGGCGGGGTCGTAGAACCTCGGCCGGGGAATCGGATTCCTCCGGCAGTGGGTCTGGTATAGCTCCTTCAAAATTGTTGAAAGAGAGATTTAAATACTTCAATGCCCCAAAACTCACAAGAAATTCTGGAATCTCACCTGAAAGATTATTGTTGGATACATCCAATGCCCCAAGACCCCTCAATGAACTCAAAGATGGAGGAATGGGCCCTTCAAATAAATTGCCCTCCAAATACAGCTCCACCAGACTTACACAACTACCAAGGTTGTTTGGAAGCAAACCAGATAACCTGTTTTGAGAAACATCCAGTAGGCCTAAATTTTTCAGTTTTTCTACTTCAACAGGAAGCTCACCAGTCAAAGAGTTTGACGATAAGCTTAGTATAATGGACAATGCAGATAGGCCTAGTATTTCGAGGGGTATTGTTCCACTAAGATTATTATGAGAAAGACCCAATAAAAGCAAATTTTGGCACTTACCTAGATTCGAAGGAATGTTGCCTTGAATATTGTTAATATCTAAAATAAGTTTGGTTAACTCCGTTAGATTTCCAATAGAATGGGGAATAGACCCAAAGAGAAAATTACTTGCAGCGTAAAATATATTTAGCTTCCAAAGCCTTCCAATATCAAAGGGAATGGGTCCTAATAATTGATTATGCCCTACGTCTAGCACCTCCAAATTGATGAGATTTCCAATCTCATCCGGGATTTTTCCCAAAATATTGTTCCCACCCATGTTTAAACCCCGAAGGTTGCTAGAAAAATTTCTAATGCATTCAGGAAATTCCCCTCCAAAATTATTTTTGACTATAGATAGGAATTCTAGATTGGTTTTATTGACTAATGTGCAAAGAAAGTTCAAGTCACCTTTTCTCCCATGCCCGAAATGGTTTATTCCTAGTTCAAGGTCAAACAAATTATCCAACTTTTCTAATGAAGGTACATTTCCATCGAGCATGTTATTATCAAAATCAAGAAAATTCAAATTCGAGGCATTGGATATTGAAATTGGAATTTGTCCAGAGATTTGGTTTTCCCCTACAGAAGAACTCAACATGAGGCATAATGATTTCTAAATCAAAATGGAGAGTACCTTGAATCTTGTTTGTACCAATATCAAAAGCTCTAATATTGGAGAGATTGAACAATGCTACAGGAACAATACCAGAAATTGCATTTCCGAATATGGCGAAAACTAAAAGATTTCTCAGTCGTCCAAAAGATTCAGGTACAATCACACTTAATGCATTATACGTCAAACGAAGTTCCTCCAAGGATGACAAGTTCCCCAACGATGGTGGGATACTCCCTCTCAAACTGTTGTTGACAAAACCCAATACTTTCAGGTTTGACAAGAGACCCAAAGAAGCAGGTATTTCTCCTATTAATCGATTGCCTCTCATATCGACCAAAGTAAGCTTAGAACAAGCAGATAAATTGGAAGGAATTTCACCACTGATGGAGTTATTGGCCAGGTGTAATGCTTCCAGTCTTCTTAAACCACCGATTTCTTGGGGAATTTGGTTGTAGAAGCTGTTGCCCTCAAGATCCAACTCCCTGAGGAAGCTCAAATTTCCAATATAGGGTGACAAGGATCCAGAGAGTTTGAGGATTTGAAGTTTCAGCTTGGTGACTCTTCGATGCTTGCGACCGCATGTAACACCGATCCATTGACAGAAGTGAATGGAACTATTTCAGGAATCCATAATGTTGAGTTGATCACCAGTTATCTTGGCTTTGAACTGGAGTAAAGCTTGATGATCAGTGTCATTCCTTCTAACTACAGGGCTTGCTATTGCTAAACTAAGCAAGTTAAGACCCTGCAAGTTGAAGAATGAGAGAAGAACCATAAGGAAAAAAGAGCTGGACGGTTCAAAATGTTTTTTTGATGACTCCATCAACTTGAAATAAATCGTTAATTGATAAGATTGATTTGTAATTGAGAGTGGGTGGCTCATCATCAAGAACCGGGGAGCAATATATAGATTTAGAATGATGATATTATGGCATTCTATCTACTGTCACGTGGCTATGATTTCCATGGGCCTGCTTTAGTTAAATGCGTCTATTTGGGGATGGGTTTTATGGTCAATATTTTTTCTACTTCAATGATATTATCGTATTAAAAATTGCATGGGCCACCGCTCCTTTAACTTATTTCATATCTGATGTTTACTTAATTAAACATTTATGTCAGGGCAAAATACCCAAATATGCCCAAAAATTCCAAAAATTACAGAAATGGGCCGGGTTGAAAAAAATTTACAAAAAAGGGTCATTTCCCCAAAAAACGCAGCCACGTTAGCGCGTTTTTGGGGGATACGGACCAAAGGCTCGCCTGTAGGATGCGTTTTTGTCCACTCAAAGAAAACGCGTCCTCGTAGGCGCGCTTTGGCTGAGGTGGACAAAGCGCGTCCTACAGGGCGCGCCTTTGGTCCCAACGGTCAAAATTTTTTGACCGTTGGGGAGCCCCAACGGTCAGAAAAAAAAACTATAAAAACCCCCACCCTTTATTTTCTTCACATTTCAATCCTTTCTCAATATTCTCTCAATTTTCTCTCAATTTTCTCTCAAATTTCTCTCAAGGTCCTTGAAATTTACGCTCAAATTTCAAAATAGTCCTTTACTATTTACAAAAAAACCCTTTATAATTTTTATAATATTTTTTTCTGAAAATTTTAAAGCGGATTACAATGGCCGGGGAATTACTTCGCCTAGGCGACAAACACATCGCCGTCGAGCAAATGAAAATGGTAAGTTTTAATTTTAATTTTTCAATATTATTTAATTTTTTTTCCAATTATGCAATTTTAATTAATTTTTAATTTTATTATTTTTTAAACAGTCTGTAGATCGGGTGTTGGAATGTTATATTCGCAACATGCATGGTCCCCCATCGCCGTTGATCGAGAATTACCTGCGGGAAGCGGGTTTTTGGCATGTGGCCACGATAGGCCGGGGGTTCAAGTTGGAGCCGCCTTTGATCAGCACGTTGATTGAGAGGTGGAGACTCGAGACCCACACTTTCCATCTGCCATGCGAAGAGTGTACAATCACTCTAGAAGATGTGCAATTGCAGTTGGGATTACCGGTGGACGGGTCGGTAGTCACCGGGTCCGTAACATCTACCGATTGGATGACCATATGCTACGAGCTTCTAGGTGCCATTCCGGATAGAATTCGAGGAGCTCGGATCGATATGGCGTGGTTACGAGACACATTCCCAGAGCCGAACGAGGGTTCGACCGAAGTAGAAAGAATACGGTATGCTCGAGCATACATTTTTCAAATAATTGGAGGCTATCTGATGCCGGACCTCTATAGAAACCTCATCCACCTGAGATGGCTCCTGAAACTTGTTGATTTCAGAGTAGCCGGTGAATTGAGTTGGGGGTCTGCCGTGCTGTCGAGGTTGTACCGGGAGATGTGCGGGGCGACGCTGCCAAGTAAAGCAAAAATCGGAGGTTGCCTATCACTACTGCAGTCATGGGCATGGTTTCGATTTCCATTTTTACGCCCTCGACTCGACCACCCATATTCATTCCCACTGATAACGAGGTAAATTTAATATTATATTTTACAAGTATTTCGTAGATTTATAGTATAATTGCATGCTAAAAGTTTATTTCATTAGGTGGAACCATTCGGCGAGTCATGTTGGAATACCTAACTCGCTTGAGGATATACGGCTCCTGTTGGACCAAAGGTCGGAATCATAAGTAAGTTTCGAATTTTGTTATTATAATTTAGTATTTCGTATAATATTAGGTATATAACTAAAATTTTCGTAATGTTAATATAGTTTGAATGGACACCGTACGACAAGCCAGAAATTCGTGCAGTAATTCCGGAGGAGTTCCTCCAAAATCCGAACGGTTGGCACGTAAAGGTCCCATTGATCACCTACGCGACCGTGGAGATGCACCAGGCAGATCAGGTTTTGCGGCAATTTAGATTTCGGCAACCGATTCCCGTGCCACCGGAGGTGCTCGATGATGAGCACAAAGTAGACTTACGGTAAACACACACGAATTGGCCAAGATTTTGGTCAGAACATATCGAGACGTGGGAGAACCGATATGACTATATACCTGACCGGGAAGCGATAGTCGTTCTGGAGTTAGCGTGCGTACCGGAGTACATGCCATGGTTTAGGATCCATGGCAAGCCGTATCTGTTGTCGGAAATAGAGAGGCGACGGCAACTTCGAGAGCGAAGGGAACGTCGGGCCCCTTTACATCCAAGGAGAATGGGTGATGAGGAGGGGCAATCATCAGCGCCAACACACCATCGGGCCCAAGAACAACGGCACGATACACCACCGCCTATCGGGCTCAAATGAGAACACCGATATCACAGCATCTACCGTTCATGCCAGGTGCGTACCCTTCCCCTTATATGTATCCTCCTAACCCATATATGTTTCAGTTTCCCAGTCCTAGCCCAGGTTGGAGTCCATGGCCGGGTTCGAGTCCGTTACCGACTACTTCCGCTGGCCAGCCGATGGTGAGGCCGACGTCGCATGTGGGTTCAGAGGAGGCGCCGTCGGGAAGCACTTCTTTCTGCCAGGCTCCTTCTCCGTTCGGGATGCAGTCACCCCCACCGTGGTTTATGCAAACACCTCTGACGTCAATATTTTATCAGAGTGGGTCACCATCGCAACATCCAGAACCAGACCCACTGCCGGAGGAACCCGATTCCCCGCCCGAGGTTCCACAACCCCCGCCGGAAGCCAGAAGAAGGAGGAATCCACTCAGAATCACGACCGCTTTCGTGTGGCACTTTGTTCCCACCCCAAGATCGCACTAAACCCTAAACCCCCTAATTTGATTTGTAATTAAAGTTTATTTTTTTAATTAAGTTTTAATATATTTAATAAAATTTGAGTATAACTTTTTTCCTTATAATTTAATTTTTTAAATTTATTTTAATTTTAATACCTTTGACAAAATAGAATTGGTTTAATTTTATTTTTTTTGTAATTAAGTTTTAATATATTTAATAAAATTTGAGTTTAACTTTTTTCCTTATAATTTAATTTTTTTAATTTATTTTAATTTTTTTAATAACATAAAAGTTATTGTACAAAAGTTCACCGTTTTCCTCCGAAAAATAGATATTACATAGCCGCCATGAGACAAAAGACCTAAGAACACGGTCAACTATTCCGATTTGGACACGAGCGAGATGTATGGCCCGGGGTCCTACACCATCCGCACAGCCGACTTTGGTTGCTTGTTTCTCAGATATCCATATTGTTGCGTATTCTAGACGAGCAAGGTCGACTTTTTGGTTTGCGCCTCAATTGTCTATCGGGCAACAGCTTATACGGTGCAAGCGATACCGATGGCCACTTACGTTCATCTGGGACTGGTGGGAATACGTGTCTCCACACGTTGTACATGTTTTCTAATTTGTACACTTCGTCGACATAGCTCATGGGATCAAGACGAAGATTCTGACAAACCGCAAGTACATTAGCACATGGGTAACGAAGTGCATCAAATACCCCACAGTCGCATGTCCTATTTGTCAAGTGTACACGATAATGGCCGCCAACAATACCTTGGTTCGGTCTGTCAAACTCCGTGACACGAAACCATAGGTTGTCGCGATCGTGACACACTGTGTGCATAGTGTTCGCCCGTGCCTTCCCACTGTTGATTTCTTGCAAGACATTCGGGCTCCATACATGGCCTCCTTCCATCTGCCCTCTATAACTCGCTGCTCTCTTCGAAAATAGTGCCGCTAACCGAAAATATGTCTCTCGCACAACCGCTGTAATCGGCAGATGACGGGTTCCTTTCAGAATAGAATTTATGCATTCGGCCAGGTTTGTGGTCATATGCCCATATCGTAGGCCGCCGTCATATGCTTGTGTCCACTGTTCGAAAGGAATATTGCACAGGTAGCTTGCGCCATCGGCGTTATCTGAAAGCAAACTGGCCAGCATCTCGTGAAAATGGTCTTTATTGATCTCATACCCTGCTAATATACGTTGCTAGCGAATATTACATACCACTCTTCTATTGTGAATAAATTGAATTTTTAGATCAATTGCGAATAGATATTTCATACCCATATCGATCACTTGCCGTTTCTGTCTTTTAGATCGATGTTGCCCATAGTAGTTGGATGCGACATGCCTCAGGCAATATCGATGGTGTGTGCGATGCCACATGCTTCCCTGGCGTTCTATTGCCGCAAATATTCCAGGGCCCCGATCCGATATAACGCATATGTCAAGTTGGGGGCAAACATGCCTCCTTAACCTAGATAGGAAGAAGTCCCAATCATCAGCTGACTCCCCCGGTGTTATTGCAAACGCAATCGGAAGGATTCTCCCACAGCCATCTTGTGCAACAGCTAGCAATAGCCGATGCGTATATCTACCATACATAAAGGTACTGTCAATTTGTACCAATGGCTTGCAGTATTTAAAGGCATCTCGGCATTGCTTAAATGTCCGTAACGCACGCTTGAACACCGCGCATCCACGAGAGCGACGATCGTTGTAGTACGCAGGTTCCGTTTCAAGGTCTGTCATGCTGCCTGGGACATATCTCTCCAGCACCTGACACCACTGCCACACTTCATTATATGAAGTGTCCCACCCACCATGTAACTTTTTTAACACCTTCTGCTTGGCTATCCAAGCCTTTCTGTAAGAGGGTGTGTACCCAAATTGGCTACGAATACTGCCAATTAAGGCCGGCACCGTAGTCTTTGGATCGGCCTTCAACGTCGGGATTATTATGTCAGCCAACATGTCTGAATCCATCTTCGGATGATCTTGTGTTACACCTGTCAACAAAGTACGTTAAACAATACAACATTACATATTATTACTGTTATTCGAACTCACTGAAGACATAGTGGTACTGTACCGGCAAGACATGTATGTCGACCTTTGTACTTTTTTATCTCTCACAACCCTGTCTTTTTCCTCAACGACGCCATGATTTTCCATGAACATGTGCCATCTTGCACTGCACACTTCGCCTCGAACTTATCGAGCTTGGATTTAACCACATTGTAGTTAACCCCGTTCTTAATGCTGTACTGTTTCAATGTAGCAAGAAAAGTATTCTTGTTGGAAAACTGGTTACCAACTTCTAATTGCTCCGAATCCAACGAAGAATGCATGCGGCCACGCGACCGGGTGTGGTAGTTCAGAAAACTCCAATGCATCATCTTGAGATAGATCGACATTATGCATGTGGGCTGGAGGTGAGTACGCCTGAATAGCGAGATCTTCTTCTTCTTCGCCCGAACCGCCTCAACGCCTTCAGTACAATTAGAACGGGCCCGGTTCGTAAAACAATCCAACTTCGCACCGTCGGACCTCGGCCCGAGGTGGATCCACATCGGATTCATCGTCCGATCCTCCATAACCTACAACAAACGAGGGCCCCTCGCCGGTGGATGTTGTCGGGAGTACATCATCCCTCCTTAAACATCTTTCTTAAAGATTCCAATCGTATGTGGATTGCCAATCACTAGAAGTTGACGACGTCCCCCAATACGTATTTCTATCATCGGACGTCGACTGACGGATATGCATGTCCCATCCACCAACCGAGTGTCGTGCAGGGGTTATGTTTTCCATACTACGACCGCACACGGGCACTTCTGTTTTTGCCTCCCACTTACAGAGTGTCGGCTGGGTCGTGTATTCCCCTCGAACGGCGTGAGATGTCGAGGTCGCAGAAAGATCACTTAGAGATGAAAATTCTACATATACCTCCATATAGGGTGATCCACTGGCAAGATGAGTCTCCACCATTGCCTCAAAGCCCCGAGCACCTTTGATGTCGAACGACTCATATCTCACCGGATCAACCGAAGCGCAAAATCTATACTTAATACATTGAACTTTCATTGGCGTTGTTCCAAATATTTTACGCCTAATTCTTTTGCGTAGTTCTACCAAATCGATGTTCCCATTAAAACTCATTCGCGCTGTGTTCTCCGATAAGAAAACAACGCCATTTTCGGTGTCACGAACTTCACCGTCGTAGTAAATAACAGCATTAATACGTTCACTCATTTTCAATTTTTTTCCTTTGCCTCAATTTCCCTTATGCAACCTGAGAATGAAATTTGACCGATTTATAGCCTAATTTTTCCGAGACTCATCAGAGCAAAAGCGCGGCCCACGTGGGAGCACTTTTCGATCGCATGCCGACAAGCACACCTGCCGGAAGCGTTTTTTGTCCATCGCTTGTTCGTAAACGTTTCTCAAAATTATTTTGCCGGAGACTACTATAGCAAAAGCGCGTCCACGTTGGAGCGCTTTTCAAGACGCATGCCGCTTTTTGGCCATCGCTTGTTTGTTGAAACGTCTCCTCCAAATTATTTTGCCGGAGACTATTGGGCCAAAAATTTCAAAAAAATCATACGCCCCAAAAACGCGCCACACGCGGTAGCGTTTTATTCTAATCGACCAAAGGCGCCCTCCGGGGCGTTTTGCCACCTCAGAGAAATCGCGCCTACGCGGACGCGTTTTTGCTGAGGCGGACAAAAACGCCTCCTTGAGGGAGCGCCTTTGGTCCGTATCCCCCAAAAACGCGCTGACGTGGCCGCGTTTTTGGGGGAAATGGCCCTTTTCCGTAAATTTTTTTCAACCCGGCCCATTTCTATAATTTTTGAAATTTTTGGGCATATTTGGGTATTTTGCCCTTTATGTCATATATAATAAAAGAATCATTTATATTGAATTATCTTAAAATATATAATTTTAGGTATTAATAAAATAATATCACATGATTAATTTTTAAAAACATTTAAATATTATTCTTCTCTCAATCACATACAATATCATCTCTAATTTAATTAATTTTAATTACAATAATTAAGATTTTGGGAGAAAAATATTGAAATTATATGACGGGAAATAATAATAAATAAATAAATAAAAATTGAGAAATACTTAAATCTAATTAAAAATAATAAAACTGATAAAATTATAAGCAAAAATTGAAAAAAGAATGAAATCAGCCATTAAAAATCTTGAAAAAAACACTAGTAAAAAATTAAATTGTGAAAAAAATTATAACCACCACTAGTGGTTTTATAAAATTTTGAATTTCGATTAAAATTAAAAGAGAAAAAATTTACCTATCTAAAAATTAAAATAAATAACAAAATTAAATGCATAAAAATAAAAAACGGGTCGAAAGCAAAGAAATAAAAGACCACAAATTTTTAAAAAAATCAAAATAATTTAAAAATTATAAAACAAAAAAACATGTTAGTTTATTTATTAAAATTTTTAATTTGTTAAGTAATTAATTTAATTTAAATTAAGTTAGAAAATATATTAAATATGGATGAACCTATATTAAAATTTTTACATTTTTAAAATTGATGATGCGTGGTTTTATTATTAACGTCTAAAATTATATATTTTAAAATTATCTTAATATAATTTATTCGAAGCGGAGACTTGAAAGTAAAGGCTGGATTGCTCCAGTAAGATCACAACTATGGAGCCCCCCATTGACACGATATTTCCAATCAACTTTGTATACTTTCCATATATGTAAATATGCAGAAACTGATCCAGTACGCTTAGTAAATACTATATTCTTCTTTTTTACAAAGAAGGTCCAAATTTGAAGTTCGTTTATTTTCGAAGCGTCAGAATAAGGTGGTTTATTTTATACTAGTAAATTTTTTTTTTCTTCTTGTAGATGTACACAACTCCCTCAGCTCAAGTTCCCAATGTAGGGTGATAAAGAACCGGAGAGTTTGAGGAATTTCAATTCCAACTTGGTGACTCTCAGATGCTTGCGACCGCATTTAACACCGGGCAACTGACAGAAGTGAATGGAACTATTCCAGGACTCCATAATCTTGAGTTGATCATCAGTAATGTTGGCTTTGAACTTGAGCAAAGCTTGTCGATCAGTGTCATTCGTCTTATCGTCTAACTACAGGGCTTGCTGTTGCTAAACTCAGCAAGTTAAAACCCTGCAAGTTGAAGAATGAGAGAAGAATTATAACTTCAATGTAAATAATGATGGGAGTAAAGAGCTGGGCGCTTCAATATGTGTTTTTTTGATGGCTCCATCAACTTAAACAAATTGTTACGTTGGTGTTTTTGGAGTTGAGAGAACAGAACAAGGAAAAATACTTACCAGATTTTTTGAACTGCTATCAAATTGTCATCATTTTCATTCCAGAAGTATTACAACATATATAGGTGTAGTGGTTACAAATAATCAACAAATCCCACTAAATAACCTTGAAAATGCAAAGATAAAGCTTAATCACAAACTAATTAAGCAAATCAGTACCTAAAAACATTAAATCAATACTAACTCTGCTTGTTTCAACACGTTAACCTTAACAAACAGATTTAAACACAAATAGCAGAATATGCGAACCCTGCTTGCACTTCAACTAGGTGTTCGCCAAAGTCCCATAACAGCTCGCTCTTAATTCAGCTAGCAACTTGAGTTGATCTTGCATCTTTTGATGAGCTCGCATTTGTGGTTGAGGTCACAGATTTAATTGAGCTCGTACATGTAGAGGTCATAAATTTATTTAAGCTCGTAATTTCAAGTGAGCTCGTGACTTTTTAGGTTGATTCTGTCACTGAATGATCATTTCGCAAAATATTAATTGATAAGATTGATTTGTAAATGAGAGTGCGTGGCTCATCCTCAAGAACCAGAGTGGAACATATAGTGTTAGAATTATGATATAATCGTATCCTATCTACTGTCAGTATGTATTTGATATTTTCCGACTTTTTAAAAGTCATGTGGCTATGGTTTCCATAGGCCTGCTTTAGTTAAAGGCGTCTACTTGGGGTTGGTTTTTATGGTCAATATATTTTTTTTTCACAACTGAGTCATTCTACCATACTATGTTTTTTTCCTCAATGCTCGACAACTGACATCAATCAACATCAGGATTGAGAACGTAATGGAAGCGTTGTAAACAGTCATATTGCCCCCACCGACCAAGAAGTACAACTGATAATTCAACGGTTGCTACTTGCTATGAAACTTTTAAATTATAAATTAATATATGGTAAAATTGTATTTTGGTCTCTTAAAATTTTATAATTCAAATTTCTTATTCTAACTTTTTTTTTTTTAGATTTATCCCTAACAATTGGATCTTTAAAATTATATAAAAATATAGGAAATAATATTTTTACACCGACGTAAGTAAGAAAGGATTTTTTAGCGTGTTTTTCAGATGAATCACCCATGAAGAAAGTTATATTGCCGCAATGAATAAGCTAGAAGGATTCTTTGACGTGATTTTTGGATGAATCCCTCGTGAACAGGGGCGAAACCAGAACAATTTTTTAGGGGTGGATAAAATTTTAATTTTTTATAGTTTATATCTTTATAATTTATAAAGGATTAAATTAAATTTTTATAATTTTAGGGGGGGCAAATTATAATTTTACCTTTATTAATTTAAAATTTTTAAAAAATTCTAAGAACCTTTTAAACAATTTTACATTTTAGGGGGCGGGTCCCATGCCAGCCCCCGGGCTACGCCCCTGCTCATGAAAAAAGTTAGATTGCCCCAATGAATAAGCTAGACGATATACATGAAACGTTAGAAATGGATTTATGATCTTTTTCCACTTTCCCTCTAGGAAATTATGGTAATTCTACGTTTCTTAAGCAACTAATTAATGCAATTTGCCACCACTTTCTACACTTCACATTAATTTCATGTAGAAAAAAAATGAAGGATATTTCCCAATTGTGGAGCCAGCATTCACTGTTGTTTTTTAAATTTCCAGCGTCTAAACAAAGTTAAGTTCCCTTTCATTTCTTTCTGGAACAAAAATAGAAAATATAATTTTCTATTTCCAAAGTCATTATTGATAGCTGATGGATAATCAGATTTGTTGCTTCTTTCTAGCTGTTGGGTCAATACCCTTGAACAAATGCCATTTCTGGAGCAATGAGTAAAGCATAAGCTTATGAAATTCCGTTCCTCTGGGACTGGGCATCAGACCTATGGTGCCCTAATTTTGTAGAAAAGTTAGTAATATTATATTTGATTGTATGTATGTGTGTTTGAGGTGATTGTTAGATACGAATTTATGTTCGGAATGAGTATGCTTAGATGTAAATGAGATATTTGTGCTTGTAAACTATCCAGGTTTGGGTTAAAAGAATACATTTAACACAATTGTATGTTGTATAAGCCCAATATTTACCCGGCCCAACAGAGAATAAAAAAAAACGAAAAAAGAAAAAGAAACAGACCCAACACCAAAACCCAAACTACTCAAATTAAACAAAAACATAAACCCAAACCCATTTACAAAAACTACCAGACCCAATAACCAAACCCATTAAAGCCCACAATACCCAAACAACAAACCCAAAACAAACAACCCTAACCCTAACCCACTTGCACCGCCTCTCCTCTGTCCTCTCGGCTCGACTCGCCCCACCGCTCTCTGCTGCACGCACGCGTCTGCTCCACCGCCACAGTCGGCCGCCGACCCTCCACCTGCCCTCCACTTGACCTGCAAAACATTTAAAAGGACAAGACAGAAAGCAAAATGTATAGCAAGTAATCGGCTATAAAAGCCGATTGATTTTCATGTAGAGCGCCCCCCCTTTTTTTTCTTCAATGATAAAAAAAAAAACAAACAGATTCAAACACAAGCAGATCCTGAAACACTAAAAAAGCATCGAAAACGCTAAAAAACCCATTAAAAAATCGAATCAGAGACTAAAGGTGATTATTATTATTATTATTTTGTTTCGAAGCCTTTTCTTTTCATTTGCTTTTTATATATGCATATATTGTTGTTATTTTTTTCTAAAATTTCTAAAAAAAAAATAAAAATAAAAAATAAAACTTTTACCTTTTCCGGCCACCGTGTGCGGTGGTCGAGCGACAACACGGCGACGACGGAGGCAACCGGAGCGACTCGCTTAATCCCTCCTCCTTTTGGACTGCGCAGAGAAAAAAAGAGGAGAGGTTAGTTTTTTTAAGCAAGCGTGAGAAATGAAAAAGAAAAGGAAAATTTTGCATTTATAAGGGGACCAAAACGACGCCGTTTAGGGCTGTTTAAGTGACCCCAAAAACGACGCTCGTTTCACCTAAACCGACCCGAACCCGACTCGCCTACCCGAGGATCGGCGTGTTTTGCCGAAAAAATGGAGTATTTATGTGCGTAGTCCTTCCGCTTCTCTTTTGCTCTACAATCAAGTTTTAATTTCTTTTAAATCCGCCTCTAAAGTTTAGCACCGCATTCAATTCGGTCCCTTTAAAACGCAAACGCTTAAACACTCGGGAAATTTGCGCTCTCGTCCCTGGATTTCCGTGCGCATTACAATGTGGCCCTTCCTCTTTTATTTATTTTAAATTACCCAAATTTTGCTTTTAGTCTAATTTAGTCTTCCTTTTATCATTTTCCCTATTTTTGTATATATCTACATATTATTATCAACGCCACTATTATTATTATTATTATATAGTATTATTATCATTCCCATGTACGTGTACATTATTATTATCACTATCCTTACTATATTTTTATTATATTACTATTATTACTAGGTCATTATTATTACTATTATTGGTCATCCTATTATATTATTATTAATACTACTATTGCTATATTACCATATTTTTATACACGTATATTATTATTATTACTATTGCTATCATTACTATACTACCATTATTACTATGACAGTATTATTATTATTTTCATGCACATACATACTATATTATTATTTTATTATTGCTACTATTATTATTTTATTTTCATTATTATTATTATTATTACTTATATGTATATTACTATTACTATATTTCTACTATTACTATTATATCAAACTATATACTTGCTTATTCTTTTGCATGTGTTATACTATTTACTTATTAATCACTATTACTATTATCAATATTATTATCTCATTTTTACGTACGTATGTTACTATACTAATGTTACTATATTATTACATTATTACTGATATCATATTATTATTTTACGTACATATATTATTGACTACATCTATGCACATATATATTATATTTATCACTATGTTATTACTATTATTATATTTTGCTTTCATATGTATATATTTTTATTTATTTTATATATTACTATCATTATTTTTTTTTATCATACATATACACCATTGTCACGATGCTTTTACGTCGCCATTACTCATATTCTCATCGACATTTCACTGTTCTTCGACCTCTCGATTTTATAACGACCGATATTTCCGTGTTAGCAATTCGGGAAAATCGAGCCCTAACTTATTGGGTTCCGATTTTTCTCGTTTAAGCTAAACAACGGAAGATCCCTTTTAAAATCACAAATTCCAGTTTTAAATCGACATTCCGTATTAGCAATTCGAGTGAATCAAGCCCTAACTTACTGGGTTCCGGTTTTCTCTCGTTTAAAGCTAAACAACGGGATGTCCCTTTTGAAACCGCAATTTAAATTTTTAAACAAAACACTTAATCTCGGATATTCGAAATGTCGCGCCCTAACTCACTGGACTCGACATCTAGATATTTCGGATAAGTTTCTTCTAAAATAGAGGCAATATTCCTAATTTGGACCTTCGAGAAAACGAGCCCTAACTTACTGGGTTCTGATTTCTCGTTTGACAAATGGCGGGAGATCCTCTCCAAAAAATAAAACCAAGTTTTAAAAGGCGAGCTTCGTTTCAAGAGTCTAAAGTGTCGCGACCTAACTTACTGGACATGATACTTTATCTCTTTGAAAATAAGAGAGCCTTAACGTCTCTTCCAATTCCACCAAGTTTTGGAAATAAAAAGTATCTATTTTCAAACCATTTCAAAGTTTTCAACATTAGGACATCAATCAATCAGTTTGGTACCAATTTCGGGCGTGACGAGGGTGCTAATCCTTCCTCGCACGTAACCGACTCCCGAGCCCATTTTCCCAAAATTCGCAGACCAAAAACATTGTTTTAGTAAATTGAAATATCTATTAAAACAAATGTGATCCGATCTCACCCAAATAAAGATCGGTGGCGACTCCCTTCTTTTTCATTTTTAAAAATCGAGTCGACCGCGTCGTATACTGTTTTATCAAAAATTGGTTACGACAGCTTGGTGACTCCGCTGGGGACTTATTCGTTGAGAGTCAAGCCATAGATTGATTGATCATTGTCCTTTTGATTAAAATTGGAAAAGGTTTCGAAAATCATGCTTCTTTTAATGCACTTTCAATATTGGGTCTCGTAAATATTTTGGCATTGTATTGCATGACCGTTGTGGTCGCACCCTTAAGTGGGAGCAAGAAGCTATGCCTTCGTGAGGTTTTCACCTCCGCATGGGCTAGTGGACTGCTTTCGGAATACATCCGTACCTATGTCTTCGTGAAATTTTCACTTCCGCATGGCCATAGGGAAATGTATTCCCCTGAACCGAACTCGGTCCGTATGAGCCTATAATGGGTGAGGATCGAGGAATCTGCTGGTTCGGGTACCTCGAACTTTAGAACTCAACCACATGTAAAGAGCCTAAGAACCCACCCCGAGCTGAACTATGCCAGACCTTAGTAATTACCCAGATAGGTGTTTGTTTATTTCACTTGCTTTGTATTCCATGGTACTAACTTTTTGTGTTTTATTTTTCTCTCAGCATATCATTTCATATTTAAGAGGCATCGATTCACGGTCGGTTCTGAGTTAGAAAGTCTGGTTATGGAAAGCAAATTCCTTGATAAAGTGGAAGACAATGCGCGTCGTCCGCGCGTGGTCCGAGCAATGCCAAATAGAAAAAGGGGATAGCATAGTTGAGGGGTATGTGTCTGAGCTACGGGATTTTACCAATATCGGTGTCACACGTAATCGAGCTCCAAGAGTTGAAAGAAATTTGGGCTCGATGTGGGATAACGAGACGAAGCAAGCGTTCTATGGTACTTACGGTGACTGCCTTACCCGCTTGATGTCAAAATAGATAAGCACCTATTCCGAGCAATGTCCCGCTTTTGGAATGCTTCGCTTATAAATGCTTTCTCTTTTGGGAAGGTGGATCTGTTTCCCACGGTGAAGAATATACGACCTTGTTACATTGCCCAAGAATTCGGGGCGACAAAGCTTATTCCAAAGCGATTAATGGCCCAACCTTCGCGAAGAAATTGATGGACATCACCGAATGAGCGAACAATGGGTTTCGGCCGAATGCAAAAGAAAGGCGGAGGTAAATGCATACCTTGGATATGTTTGAGAGACTTGATCTTGGCGCATCCCGATGCAAAGAAAAGGATTGACGCGTCTTCGCCTGTGTGTTTACTGATGCAGTAATATTTCCAAAAGCTTTAAGGCATATCGACGGCGATTATTGATCTATTCAACGACTAGACAAAGGGGTCACACTGCTCTCGCCATCTTAGCCAAACGCGTTTAGGTCCTTGAATGCATGCGAAGAATGGGTGAAGGCGGAGTTTATTGGATGTGCGCAATGTTATTATTAGCTTGGTTCCATAGTCACTTCTGGAAAGTGGAGAAAGTGTCCTATCGATTTATGACAGAGAATTACTCTCCGCTAGAAGAAATAGCAGCTACACCTAGAAGAGAGGATGTGTCCGAAGAAAATTGGATCGCGCTCTTCCAAAACCTTCAAGAAGATGACATCGGTTGGAAAGCTCCGTGGTTGGTTACCGACCAAATCCTTTATCGTTGTGGAAGCTTCGATTGGGTTCCTCTACTGGGAATTTGGGGTGCCACTGCATATGCCCCTCTGCTAGTCCTGAGACAATATAATTCAAGACAGTTTGTACCAACGACATATGGGTTGGCTCAATGTGAGTTCTCATACGAAGGGGGGAGCTATAAGAAAAAGGTTAAAGAGATCTCTAGTGCACGGAATCGGTCCACGAGAATGAAGAGGTTATCCATAGGCCCGATGATGACCTCGGAATACAGGAGATGGGAGGACTAGGAGGATCAACGATAACATCCCCGAGCCAAATCTAGAAGGCGCTCGGTCAAGAGAGGAATATTTGCGAGTAGTCCCATCAGAACTAGAAATCGCGAAACGAGATTTTGAAAGGATGAGTTCAGAACTCGAAAGAAAGATAGAGAGACTGGAAGAAGAGAAGATGCTCCTCAAGTTATACGTAGATGGACAAAAGTCGGAAGCTAAAAATTAAGAAAGGAGAAGGGAAAATAGAGGAAGACCGAGAGATGATTTGAAGACGGAATATAAGAAGATGCGTCTGACAATGAAAAATGCCGGATTAGGAAAAACTCCGGAGAAATGGCGACGCGAGATCCGAGAGGAAAGAGCCAAAGCTAGCAGTTGGGAGAAAAAGTTCCAGGAAATGCAAACACAAAATGAGGTTCTAAGAAAAACATGGCAGAAAGCCAAAAAGAAAAGAAAGGGCTAAAAGCTAGGGTGGCTGAGCTTGGACGGTCCCTGCATCACTACCGAAGTTGCAACTCAGAAAGCGAACTGAAATTAAGTCTAAATAAAATCGAGGAAATGAAGGGTAAGATTGAAGAATTAGAATCGACATTACACACGCTTGTGAACTTCTGATTGAGCTTACGGAAACAAGAGAAGGGCGTTGGGAAGAAGAACTTCACTATTCTCATGATCAAGTTAGAAATCGGGATTACCTTATGGGCGGCGATAGTTCAGATTCGAGAGGTAGCCGATCATCTACAAACTTTGGCAAAGACAGCCGATATGTTGAGCATGAAATATGAGTCAGTAGTCGGTCGTAGTCAAGAGCTAACCTCTTTGCTCGGAAAATTAAAACTTTAGGCCTTAGGGCGAAAGCATATTTGTAGTTCACTTTATGTAAAGGATCTTGCCTTCTAATAAAGTCTTCTAAAATGAAGTTGATCGTAATCGATGTCTTTTTCTCGCATTCATGCATTTGCATTGCATCACATTACATGCATTTAAGTTTATAAAAAAATGGGGGTCTAATTAGCTAAAATTATCGAGAGAAAAAGAAAGTGAAAAGAGAAAATGCAGGCGGAACATCACTACGGAACACGCGCTAAAAACTAAGAGAATGGATCGGAGGTTCGAACAATTCCGAAAGAAATGCAGAAGAAATGCAACGAAAAATGTTGAAACTCCAGCAGAAATGAAGGACCAAATCTTTGGAGGCCCGGAGAAACATGATAGCACAGATGGCCCAAATGCTTTGAATGGAGTAACGGACAAAGGGAAAGGTCCAATGCCTCCGATCGAAGAGGATAGCGAAGCGCCCCCGTTTTACCCCGCCGCACTCAAGAGCCCCCGCCGAGGAATATCTCCAAAGGCCATCAATTACGATCGAGGCCCAAAGAAGGCGCGGATGACACTAGACCT
Organism: Gossypium sturtianum; assembly: GCA_025698515.1. NCBI lineage: Eukaryota > Viridiplantae > Streptophyta > Magnoliopsida > Malvales > Malvaceae > Gossypium > Gossypium sturtianum. The sequence goes on along the minus strand of CM046952.1, from coordinate 152,196,442 downwards.
CCGTGAGCCATCACATGGGCTCTGGGTCCCAACCAGAGATAGCCCGCCAAATCTGTTGTACCCGATCTAGATGCAAGAGAAAATGGGGTCGAGAATAGAATCCTCAAAACAACCTGGAGGATCGTTGTAAATGGTGGAGGAAAAATTCAAAGCGTTGGAAAGTATCGATCATCATCGGGGATCGACGCAAAAGATTTAAGTCTAGTTCCCGATTTGATGCTTGCCTCATAAGTTTAAAATACCTAATTCGAAAAATATAGTGGGACTAGTTGCCTAAGCCCACATCACCATGTTCTGCGAGGCGAGTGGTGGCTCGTGAGCAATGATCAACTCTTAATCCACTCGTTTCCAAGAAAGTTTGGTGGCGCAGCAGCTAGATGGTATAACCACTTAGTCGGGCTAACATTAGTTCTTGGAGAGATTTGGCTCAAGCATTTACGAAGCATTACAACCACGTCACGCATACATGGCACCGACAGAATACTTTGCAAGGCATGGAGAAAAGACAAAATGAAAGTTTCAGACGGTGCACAAAAGGTGGAGAGAGGTCGCCATGCGAGTCCAACCACCCCTCTTAGAAAAGGAAACCACCATGCTCTTCATTAATACCTCAAGGCCCCTTTCATAACCCATATGATGAGGAGTACGACTAAGAGCTTTGCCGACATAGTGATGGCGGGAGAGATGATCGAGCATGCTATAAGAGGCGGTAAGATCGAGGCGGGGAGAAAGCACTAGAAGAACCGCTCCTAAGAAGAAAGATGGTGAAGTAAATAACGTGAGTACATACAATAAGGGGTACTCGAAGGCGATCACGGTTAATCGACCAAAGGCGACTCTTCTTTGGACAACAAGGACTGCAAGACGGGAATCGGGAACTGACCGAATATTGAAAAGATTCAATTTACTCCAATTCCGATAACGTGCAAAGAGTTATACCAGATTTTATTCAATGAGCACATCGTGTCTCCGTTCTATTTGCAACCATTGCGGCCCCCATACCCTAAGTGGTAGTGCGACTCTAACGCTCATCTGCGATTACCATGCGAGGATAGAGGGGCATTCGATAGAGAATTGCCTCGCCTTTAAAAAAAGGTAGTCGAGAGGCTAATAAAGATGGGGGTTATAACACTTTCGACACATGGTAAAAAGGGGAACCCCACCGCCCAATCACGAGGAGAGAGGGTAAACGCGATTGGTGAAGAAGGGGGTGAGGAAGATTAAGAAGGATGTCACGTATGAAAACCCCATTACGAATAGTCCGGAAGGAAATGGCAAAAGAGGATTGATAGATTCAGATCTTGCGGAAAAAGGGAGGGATATAAAGAACTACTGCGAACTCCATAAGACGAAGGAACACGAGATTCAAGAATGCGCCGAGTTTAGGATTTTGGTACAAGGTCTTATTGACAACAAAGAATTGGATTTTTATGAAAAGGAGCAGAGGAAGAGGATGTATGTGCGATCGAGGAAGAATTGACAAAGCCGGGAGTTAATTATCCGAGAATCATCATTTCGCTAAACACGGAAGGCGGGTACAGGAAGGCCAAAAATTATAATTCGAAACTGCTTCTTTTCCCTACAAAGATAGTAAAAGGTACCTTGGAACTATAATTGTAATGTGACGATTCCAGTGCGTAAAGCTCCACTAGCAGATCCCGAGGAGGGCACGAATGAAGGGTTCTATACGCGTAGTGGGAAGCGTTATGATCCCGGAAAAAGAGGGGAAGAACCAATGAAACCGAAGATCGTCTTGAGTGGGCGAAAAAAAGGAACCCAAACCCCTATCAATGAGCCCGTAAAAGAGGAAGAGGCCAAAGAATTCTTGAAATTCTTGAAACACAAATAATATAGCGTGGTGGAACAACCGCATGCATACAACTAGCCCATATCTCCGTGTTAGCCCTACTTCTAAGTTCGAGGTACACCGCGAAGCATTGATGAAAGTACTAAATGAGACTTATGTTACTAAGGATATATCCGTCAACAAGTTAGACCGTCGTTAGTAACATAAGCGCCGACAATTTCATCTACTTCAATGATGATGAAATCCCGCCCGAGGCTTGGGATCAACGAAGGCCTTGCACATAACTACCCCGCTAAGGGGTACACTCACCAAGCGTGCTAATAGATAATGGGTCAAGCATTGAATGTCCTACCACCGGCTACACTCGAGAGGTTGCCAATAGACGGTTCTCACATGAAGGCATGCCGAACATAGTGAGAGCGTTTGACGGCACCGAAAGAAGAGTGACGGGAAGAATAGATGTACCTTTATTGATAGGGCCTAACACTTACGAGGTGGACTTCCGGTCATGGACATCAAACCTCGTATAATCGCTCGTTGGGGAGGCCATGGATTCATTCGGCGGAGCCGTACCCTCATCATTGCACTAGAAGTTAAAATCGTAATGAAAAATCGGTTGGTAACTATAAACGCCAAGAAGATATCATAGCGACGATTTACCAATGGCGCCGCATCTAGAAACTAATGAGGAAGCTATCGAATGTTCCTTCCGATCCCTAGAGTTCGTAAATGCGACGTTCATCGCAGAGGAAGTGAAGTTCCGTGCCCAAGCTATCCAAAACCACCAAGATGGGATTACAATTGACGATGGGAAAGGGAGCACTTTGCCGGAGAGATTGGGCAAATATCTCCAAGGGAAAGTCCGCACTCTTGTGAAGGAGAAAAGAGACCGCTTTGGTTTAGGTTTTAAACCAGATACTAAACAAATGAGGAAGGAAATGGAAAAGAAGCGAGAAAGGAGAAAGGCCCGACTGAACGGAGAAGACGTTAAGTGGGAACCGATGACATTCCCCCACATATCTCGGACCTTCATATCAGGAGGAATAATTTACCCTGGGAAGAATCTTCTAGAGACGAATATCCCCACATCAATGCTATACACGATGAGGTGGCTAATCAAGGAAATCATTCGGGCATTCGCACATATGAACTCCAGAAGCACTCTAGACAATTGGATCAAGAGGAGTTTCTGTAGTTTTTAGAGATGATACAGAGTAATACTCAGAACACTCTTGTTGTTTTTAAGCCTAGAAACAATGAGATTTCTTTGGTGAAATAGGCTCATGTTCTGGACATTTTGTTTTAATGAAATACGTCTTCAATTCTACTAAATATTCTTTCTTTTTACATTTTTATCATTTATTCTTCGTTCTCATTCATATCATGTGAATAGTTGTCCTCAAATTCATTTGTTCTTTGTACACCCTTTGATACCCATTACAGTCTCTAGACATCAATGATATGAGTAACGATACTACTGATTCGTAAGTCGACTTTAAGCAAGAAATGTGTTCAGAGGAATCTCGTGGATTTTGAAAATGACACGAATGCGACTTGCCTCAAGATTTGTTGAGAATGGTAGAGCAAGAAGAAAAGCGATCCTACCCCATAAAGAGTCGGTAGAAATGGTGAACCTAGGAGAGGGGCAAGAAGTGAAGGTTGGAGCCCATATTATCTGCAGAAACCAGCGAAACCTCATTGAATTACTCCATGAATTCAAGGATGTGTTCGCATGGTCGTACTCAAGATATGCCCGGACTAAGCAATCGATATCGCAGCATTACAATCGATTGCCCATAAGAGAAGAATGCAAGCCAATCCAACGAAGCTCAAAGAATGAGACCGATGTCTTGTTAAAAATAAAGGAAGAAGTCGAGAAACAATTTAATGCTTTGGGTTCTTGCAAGTAGTTAAATACTCGGATTGGGTAGCTAATATTGTCCCGGTCCCAAGAAGGACGGAAAAGTACGGATGTGCGTGGACTACAGAGACCTAAACAAGGCCAGGCCACCGAAAGACAACTTCCCGTTGCCTCACATCGACACCTTGGTAGACAATACAAAGAAAGCTATTCGTTGTTCTCCTTCATGGATGGTTTCTGGTACAACCAAATAAAGATGCATCCCGAGGACATGGACAAGACAACATTTATAACCATGTGGGGAACGTTTTGTTACAAGGTAATGCCATTTGGGCTAAAAATGCGCGGGGCGACATATCGTAGAGCCATGGTAACTTTATTCCATGACATGATGCACAGGGGAAATTGAGGTTTACGTCGACGACATGATCGCCAAGTCCCGAATCAAGAAGAGCATGTGCGAGTCTTGAGAAAATTGTTCTTGAGGCCGAAAAATTCCAGCTTGAAGCTTAACTCATCAAAGTGTACCTTCTGAGCTCGGTCCGGAAGCTACTCGGGTTTATAGTCGATGAAAAGGGATTGAGGTTGACCCGGATAAAGTCAAAGCCATACAAGAATTACCTCCACCACGCACTCCAAAAAGAAGTTAGAGGTTTCTTAGGAAGGCTAAATTACATCGCCTTGTTCATTTCACAACTAATCGAGAGGTGTGACCCCATATTCCGTCTCCTCAAGAAACACAACCTGCACGTGGGATGAAGAATGCCGAAGACCTTCGAAAGGTAAAACAATACCGTCCCATGCTCCCAGTATTAATGCCGCCTCAACCGCATGCCATTAATCCTTTACTTGACGGTGCTTGATAATTCGATGGGATGTGTGCTTGGGTCACTGATGAGTCGGGGAAGAAAGAAAGAGCAATATACTACCTTAGTAAAAATTTACCGAATGTGAAACGAGGTACCCGCCAATTGAGAAATTGTGCTGTGCCTTGATTTGGACAACTCGAGAGACTAAGGCAATATATGCCGTATCACACGACATGGCTCATCTCAAAGCTAGATCCCTTAAATATATGATGGAATCTCATCGCTTGAATGGAAGAATGGCCGATTGCGATTCTACTTTCTCGAATTTGACATCGTTTATGTAAACCAAAAGCGGTAAAAGGGAGTGCAATAGCGGACTTTCTAGCCAGTAGAGCCCTTGAAGACTATGAACCCTTAGATTTTGATTTCCCTAATGAAGATTTAATGTACGTGGCAGACACTGAAGAAGGCGCCTTCGAAGACTATCCTTGGAAACTGAATTTCGACGAGGCATCAAATGCCGTGGGCAATGGAATTGGGGCAGTCCTGATGTCCCCAAAAGGAGACTATTATCCATTCACTTGCAAACTGGATTTCGATTGCACTAATAATATGGCTGAATACGAAGCTTGCATTATGGGTCTCCGCGCCGCTATCGAACGTAGAATCAGGGTATTGGAAGTTTATGGAGATTCTACCTTGGTAATCTATCAACTCAAAGGAGAATGGGAAACCAGAGATCCAAAGTTGTTATCTAACAAAAGATTGGCCCAAAAATTGATCAGAGAGTTCGATGACGCCACTTTCAATTACCTACCCGGGGACGAGAATCGATGGTCGATGCCCCGCCACCCCGCTTCCATGGTCCGAATAAATGAAAGCGAAGATATGAAACCAATACAAATGAGCATTCATCAAGACCCACCCATTGCTACAATGTCGAGGAAGGAGAGAAAGCGGCCCACCATGGTACTACGATATATTTGCGGTATGTGAAAAATCGCGAATACCCGGATCAATCGATCGAGAACGATAAAAAAGACGCCGAGAAGACTAGCTTGTGATTACGCCCCGATGGAGAAGTCTTATACAAGAAAAGAAAAGATCAAGTCGCTGCTAAGATGTGTGGGCCGCCGGCTAAGTTAATCTTGGAAGAAGTCCATGAAGGTGTCTGTGGAACTCATGCTAATGGTTTCACAATGGCCGTGCAAATAATGAGGTTTGGATATTATTGGTCCACTATGGAGGGAGATCAGATCAACTATGCCAAGAAATGTCATAAATGTCAGATTTATGGAGACAAGATTCACGTGCCCCCATCACCTTTACATGTTATGACTTCTCCATGGCCATTTTCCATGTGGGGCATGGATGTCATTGGGCCGATATCGCCGAAGGCTTCGAATGGACATCGGTTCATCTTTGTAGTTATTGACTATTTCACAAAATGGGTAGAGGCGGCTTCATATGCTAACGTCACTAAATCGGCGGTTAGTCGATTTTTGAAAAAAGAGATCATTTGTCGATATGGAATGCCTGAGAGGATCATATCAGACAATGCACTGAACTTAAACAATAGCACGATAGCAGGGGTTTGCAGTCAATTCAACATCAAACACCACAATTCGTCACCGTATCGTCCAAAAATGAATGGGGCCGTGGAAGCGACCAACAAGAATATCAAAAGATAGTGGGAAAGATGACCGAGACTTATAGAGACCGGCATGAGAAGTTGCCGCTTGCACTCTATGCTTATCGGACATCCGTTAGAACCTCTCACCGCGACACCTTTCTCATTGGTCTACGGGATGGAAGCGGTTCTACCTATTGAAGTGGAAATACCTTCTCTTGAGTGTTGTCGGCGTAAAACCGGATGAGGCCGAATGGATCCAAGCTCGATATGATCGGGCTTGAATTTAATTGAAGAAAAGAGGTTGAGGGCTATTCGTCACGGTCGATGTACCAAAGACGAATGATGCGGGCTTATGACAAGAACGTTCGGCCAAGAGAATTCCATGAGGGGGACCTCGTGCTCAAAAAGATCCTTCCCATACAAAAGGATTACAGAGGAAAATGGATGCCAAACGGGAAGGGCCGTATGTGGTAAAGAAAGCTTTCTGGGAGGTGCACCGATTCGACCGAGATGGACGGGGAAAGCTTGCCCAATCCCGTGAACTCGGATTCGCTTAAAAAGTACTTTGCTTGAAACGGAGAGGCCAAGGTAAAACCCGCAAAGGCACACTTTGAGACTTCAAAAAAAAAAAAAAAAACGGAGAGGCCAAGGTGAAAATCCGTAGAGGGCGCCTTGGGGCCAAAGGGCTTTTTGAGTTGAAAACCCGAAAAGGGCGGCTCGAATTTTGAATAGACACGTGGCGACCTTGCAGCGCTAGAATCAACAAGCACGTTGCATATTGGGGCATCAACAAAGTACTTTGAGTCTTCTTAACACATGCTAAAGCTTAAAGCAGCCTTCATGAAGCTTGTATAGAAGCCCAATCGGCGGTGTCTAGGGCATTTGATTTATGTCTTGCACATTGTTGGATTCTTTTTCGCAAAAAGGATATGTTCCCAATCAAATCGTTGATAATTCATTTTTAACTCTCTTTGAAGTCAATCTATTGTTACCCATCATTCATAAACATGTTGCATTAAAATAATAATTGATGAACTGATAATTTCACAAAAGAAAGTTCTACGTATTACTTTGGGAATCTCTAAGACAAAACGAGGAACTGAAACAGGACAATTGTTTAGAATTTCCACGTATATAGATTAAAGACATTGGAGAAAGAGGGGTCTTAACGGAAATCATTTCTTCAAACTTCCTCGCCCCTCGCCCGATTCAGTAATCGTGATAGGGTGAATAACATTACCTAATCACCCAGGAAAGGTGACAGGCCAATTTTCGACAAGGAAAGATTCAAAAACCCTAAATCACTGTGGAACGAATCCAAAAACAAACCAAGTCGGGTACTCTTCGAGTAGGAGTTGTGATTCCCGGGGAAGACAGTTAGAAGTCAATACAGACCCGTGTCCCGAAGCCTAAAGGAAAGGGGCCTTGAAATTTCCACAGGGGCAAGTTATTCATACGAAAACGGTTACTGCAAAGGAAACAAAGATGAAACTTTGACGGATAAATAGATGATAACACCTCAAATGGGAAATCGCACTTATAACATTCTGACTCATCATACTCATGGCATCCTAATCATTAGGCATAAGCATGTACTCACTCTACAGGTTATGTCCTCAAAAGGACACTATGGCAGAATAGATTAAAGAATAGCAGATCCTGCCTCCCTGAGTTTGCAAAGGAGCGCATCAAAAAGTAGCAGATTTGACCTTCCCGGTTGCAGAAGCAGATCAAAGACATCAGTCTAGTAATCCCTGAGTTTGCAGGGATCAGATTGAAGATAGTAGATTTGACCTTTCTGAAGTTGCAGGAAGTAGAACGAAGACATAAATCTAATGATCCATGAGTTTGCAGGGATCAGATTGAAAATAGCATATTTGACCTTCCTGAAGTTGCAGGAAGCAGATCGAAGACATCAGTCTAGTGGTCCCTGAGTTTGCAGGGATCAGATTGAAGATAGCAGATTTGACGCTCCCGGTTGCGAGAAGCGATTGAAGACAAATTCGGCATTCCCGAGCTTTGCGGGGAAGCAGATTGAAGATAGCCAATCTGGCATTCCTGAGCTTTGCAGGAAGCAGATTGAAGATAGCAAATCTGGCATTCCTGAGCTTTGCGAGGATCGATTGAAAATAGCGGATTTGACCTTCCCGGTTGCGGGAAAACGGATCGAAGACATCACCTCTAGTGATCCCCGAGCTTGCGGGATCGATTGAAAATAGCGATTTGACCTTCCCGAAGTTGCGGGAAGCGGATCGATGACATCGATCTAGTGATCCCCGAGCTTGCGGGGATCGATTGAAAATAGCGATTTGACCTTCCCGAAGTTGTAGGAAGCGGTCGAAGACATCACCTAGTGATCCCCGAGCTTGCGGGATCGAGTTGAAAATAGCGATTTAACCTTCCCGAAGTTGCAGAAAGCGGATCGAAGACATCACCAGTGATCCCCGAGCTTTGAGGATCGGGATTGAGAATAGCGATTTGACCTTCCCGAAGTTGCGGGAAGCGGATCGAAGACGTCCAAATCTTGTCTCCCGAGTTTGCAAAGTGGAGCGGATCAAAGTAATTAATCCTATCTCACCAAATTGCAAAGGAGCGGATTAAAGCGATAAATCCCATACCTCTGAAGTTGTAGTAGGTGGGATTGAATCCATTATAACTACAAATCTCATCTTTCAAGGTCGCAGATAAAGTGGATCAAGCAACAAGATGAAGTGGATCGGGATGAGGCTACTTGAAGAAGAGCACCGAGAAGTCAAGACTCGTGGCCGCCACATTGGGCTTTTTAAGTCTTTGCTCTATTCCCGTTACGATAATGAGCAAAGAGGCAAATTGATAAGCCCAATATTTGCCCTACCCAACAGAGAATAAAAAAACAAAAAAGAAAAGCAGACCCAACACCAAAACCCAAACTACTCAAATTAAACAAAAAAATAAACCCAAACCCATTTACAAAAACTACTGCACCCAATAACCAAACCCATTAAAGCCCACAATACCCAAACAACAAACCCAAAACAAACAACCCTAACCCTAACCCACTTGCACTCGCCTCCGCCTCTGTCCCTCTCAAGCTCGACTCGCCCCCCTGCCTTCTCAAGGCGCACGTCGCTTCCACCGCCCGCGCCGGCCGCGACCCTCCACTCGCCTCCACTTGACTCGCAAAACATTTAAAAGGACAAGACAGAAAGCAAAATGTATAGCAAGTAATCGGCTATAAAAGCCGATTGATTTTCATGTAGAGCGCCCCCTTTTTTTTTTTTCTTCAATGATAAAAAAAAAATGATTCAAACACAAGCGGATCTGAAACACTAAAAAGCATCGAAACGCTAAAAACCCATTAAAAATCGAATCGAGACTAAAGGTGATTATTATTATTATTTTTTTTGTTTGAAGCCTTTTCTTTTCATTTGCTTTTTATATATGCATATATTGTTGTTATTTTTTTTTTTTCTAAAATTTCTAAAAAAAATAAAAATAAAAATAAAACTTTTACCTTTTCCGGCCACCGTGTACGGTGGCCGGAGCGACGACACATGACGACGGAGGCAACCGGAGCGACTTCGCCGAATCCTCCTCCTTTTGGACCTGCAGAGAAAAAAAGGGGAGAGAGGTTAGTTTTTTTTTTAAGCAAGCAGCAGAAATGAAAAAGAAAAGGAAAATTTTGCATTTATAAGGGGACCAAAACGACGCCGTTTAGGGCCTGTTTCCGTGACCCCAAAACGACGTCGTTTCACCTAAACCGACCCGAACCCGACTCGCCTACCCGAGGATCCGCGTGTTTTGCCGGAAAAATGGAGTATTTATGTGCGTAGTCCTTCCGCTTCTCTTTGCTCTACAATCAAGTTTTAATTTCTTTTAAATCGCCTTAAAGTTTAGCACCGCATTCAATTCGGTCCTTTAAACGCCATGCGCTTAAACAATCGGGGAAATTTGCGCCTCGTCCCTCGGATTTCCGTGCGCATTACAATGTGGCCCTTCCTCTTTTATTTATTTTAAATTCGCCTCAAATTTTGCTTTTAGTCTAATTTAGTCTTCCTTTTATCATTTTCCCTATTTTTGTATATATCTACATATTATTATCATCGCCACTATTATTATTATTATTATATAGTATTATTATCATTCCCATGTACGTGTACATTATTATTATCACTATCCTTACTATATTTTTATTATATTACTATTATTACTAGGTCATTATTATTACTATTATTGGTCATCCTATTATATTATTATTAATACTACTATTGCTATATTACCATATTTTTATACACGTATATTATTATTATTACTATTGCTATCATTACTATACTACCATTATTACTATGACAAGAGATTATTATTATTTTCATGCACATACATACTATATTATTATTTTATTATTGCTACTATTATTATTTTATTTTCATTATTATTATTATTATTACTTATATGTATATTACTATTACTATATTTCTACTATTACTATTATATCAAACTATATACTTGCTTATTCTTTTGCATGTGTTATACTATTTACTTATTAATCACTATTACTATTATCAATATTATTATCTCATTTTTACGTACGTATGTTACTATACTAATGTTACTATATTATTACATTATTACTGATATCATATTATTATTTTACGTATATATATTATTGACTACATCTATGCACATATATATTATATTTATCACTATGTTATTACTATTATTATATTTTGCTTTCATATGTATATATTTTTATTTATTTTATATATTACTATCATTATTTTTTTTTTTTTATCATACATATACACCATTGTCACGATGCTTTTTCTGTCGCCATTACTCATATTCTCATCGACATTTCACTGTTCTTCGACCTCTCGATTTTATAACGATCGATATTTCCGTGTTAGCAATTCGGAAAATCGAGCCCTAACTTATTGGGTTCCGATTTTTCTCGTTTAAGCTAAACAACGGAAGATCCTTTTAAAATCACAAATTCCAGGTTTTAAATCGACATTCCGTATTAGCAATTCGAGTGAATCAAGCCCTAACTTACTGGGTTCCGGTTTTCTCTCGTTTAAAGCTAAATAACGGGATGTCCCTTTTGAAACCGCAATTTAAATTTTTAAACAAAACACTTAATCTCGGATATTCGAAATGTCGCGCCCTAACTCACTGGACTCGACATCTAGATATTTCGGATAAGTTTCTTCTAAAATAGAGGCAATATTCCTAATTTGGACCTTCGAGAAAACGAGCCCTAACTTACTGGGTTCTGATTTCTCGTTTGACAAATGGCGGGAGATCCTCTCCAAAAAAATAAAACCAAGTTTTAAAAGGCGAGCTTGTTTCAAGAGTCTAAAGTGTCGCGACCTAACTTACTCGGACATGATACTTTATCTCTTTGAAAATAAGAGAGCCTTAACGTCTCTTCCAATTCCACCAAGTTTTGGAAATAAAAAGTATCTATTTTCAAACCATTTCAAAGTTTTCAACATTAGGACATCAATCAATCAGTTTGGTACCAATTTCGGGCGTGACGAGGGTGCTAATCCTTCCTCGCACGTAACCGACTCCCGAGCCCATTTTCCCAAAATTCGCAGACCAAAAACATTGTTTTAGTAAATTGAAATATCTATTAAAACAAATGTGATCCGATCTCACCCAAATAAAGATCGGTGGCGACTCCCTTCTTTTTCATTTTTAAAAAATCGAGTCGACCGCGTCGTATACTGTTTTATCAAAAATTGGTTACGACATATGTTATTAAGTCCATCTTAAACTTGAGTAACTTGAGCTATCAAGTGACTCGATTTTTTCTGTCTACTTTAAAAATTTAAAACAAGTCTAATCAAACGAGTTTATTATGGTTCAATCATTACGTTAAATCAAGATTGAATTTTAGAAATTAATTCCAATTTAGGTTGAGCGGAGTTTTGAGCCAAGCTTCAGCTTCTTATGTCTTGAACTTTGCATTACACCTTTAAACATGTTTTAATTTTTTAGAAATAGTGAAATCAAGAGCTGCAGAAGGGAAAACGCAAAAGATACGAAAATCATGGAGATATGGAAAATATAATTATAGAATTATATTTACTAAATATAATAGAATAGTTTAATATATGCATAGTATACATATTAAAAATAATTTTTGAACAATATGTATTAAATCAAATACAATTGATAATAATATTGAAAAATTATGTATTTAGATGGAATTTGAAAAATAAATTTAAGTTATTAAAATTCCCTCTTCAAAGTATCTAAATTTTTTATATATTTATTAAAATAAGTAAATTCAATGTTAAAATTTTGAAAACTTTAATACAAATGAAATTCTTCTTATAAATTTTTCATCCAAACACACTCTAAAAGATATGCATTTCCTTTTAAACTTTATTTTGAGAAATAATTTCTTTTCTAATTTTTCATATATAAAATAATGCGAAAATTGGAAGAAGGGTAAATCAAGGAGATCAGACTTCAACTAGTTAATTAATAAAATTAATCCTCAGGTTTTCTTATCAAGCTTTAAAATTTTCCCCATAAAGCCTGCTGGCGAATTACCAAGCTCGGTCTCACATCAATGAATTTACTATGATCTTTCATCTTTGTTGCTTTATCGAAATCCAATTACAATCATCATCTTTAAAACCTATGATACTCTAATATTGTAGGAAAGTTACTAACATATTATATTTGATTGAATGAATGTGTGTTCTGAGTGATTGTTAGAAACGAATTTATGTTTAATATGAGTATGTTTGGGGTGTAAATGAGATATCTGTGTTTATAAATTATTCCGATTTTGGTTAAAACAACACAGATTCTACATAACTTTTATTAAGTCAAATTTTAAACTCGAGCAATTTGTGTTTTTGAGTGAATTCATTTTTTGTGTCTTAATGCTTGAGTAGTTTAAGAACTTAAAACAAGTCGAATTTATTATGGTTCAATTTTTATGTTGAATCGAGCTTGAATTTTAGAAATTAGTTCTAATTCAACTCGAGCTGAATTTTGAGTGAAGCTAAAGCTTCTTACGTCTTGAACTTTGCATTACACCCTTAAAGCATGTTTTAACTTTTTAGAAACAGTGAAAAAGAAGAGCTGCAGAAGGGCAAACGCAAAAGATATGAAAATCACGGAGACAAACCAGTTCAGCCATTGACACAAGTTTGAGCTAAGCTATTCCGAAACGCCATATCAGTGCGACGGATGCAAAGAACTAGGCTTCGGTTCATGTTATCAATGCAATAACAAGAAGTGTGACTTTCATCTACATGAAAATTACGGGGTGGCCAAGCCTATCGCCACCCATTCGTGTCAAGAAATGGCCTGCAATGCAACATACAGTCGGCAAAGGCAGCATCTTTGACATGGAGCACTTGTGAATAATGGAGCATATCATCTTTAGTGGATTTTGTGATCAAACCTAATCATAGCATTATGATGACTAAGCTTCCATAAGAAAATGACTACATTAATGTGTGGTCTAGCTTTATAATTATTATTTTATGTTCAAGATAATTGTGTAATGGTGGAGTTGTTAATTTGTTAGGTAAATGTCATTTCAAAATCAACTATTGTATTATATATATATATATATACTTTCTTATCAATGAATTATCATTCACGTTTGAAGCCATCAAGCTTTGATTTTCTTTAAGTTTTCTTCTCTCAACATTCGGCTTCTTCCTCTTGCAATTTTGTTGTTCATTTTTAATTTCATGCAAATCACATGCATATTGCATGTTGAATTGTTGCCCTTGTTCTAACAATTGGTAATCAGTGCCAACTTCTTTGAGGACCTTACTTGTTGATGTTTTTCGGTGGAAACAAAATTTAAGAAGGAAGAAATCTCCTTGTTGTTGATTCATTTTATTGTTGCTGAAAATGAGCTATACACCACCTCCACCACCTGTGTTTACTGGTGAGAATTATCACATCTGGTCTGTGAAGATGAAGACTCATCTCCTAGCACAAGACTTGTAGAGTGCAACCGAGAGAGATACTGAGCCACCTCCATTGAGAGCCAATCCCACTATTGCTCAGATCAGGCAGCATAGTGAGGATCGAGCCAAGAAGCACAAGGCTATGGCCTGCCTACAGAATGGAGTGTCAGATGTTATTTTCACTCGAATCATGGCCTGTGATTCACCTAAACAAGCATGGGAAAGGTTGAAGGAAGAGTTCATGGGCTCGGATAAGACAAGGCAGCAACAGGTGATCAACCTTAGAAGGGAGTTTGAGAACTTGAAGATGAAGGAATCAGAAACCATCAAGCAGTACTCTGATAGAATAATGACAACAGTGAATAACATAAGGCTCCTAGGTGAAGATTTCACTGACAGTAGAGTTGTGGAGAAGGTCATTACTACTCTCCCTAAGAGGTTTGAGTCAAAGATTTCCTCATTGGAAGACTCGAGGGACCTCACAACCATCACCCTGTCTGAGTTGGTGAACTCCCTCTATGCACTCGAGCAAAGAAGGGCCACTAGACTGGAAGAGCATCCTGAAGGAGCTTTCCAAGCAAAAGCCAATGATGGCTCGAGTTCAAGTCAGAGACCAAAGAAACCTTAGGCTGACAAAAGGGAAAGATCCAGGAATCAAGCTGAAAGAAGGAAGCTTCCACCTTGCAAATATTGGAAGAAGACTAACCACTTGGAGAAGAACTGCTGGAATAGGCCAGACATTCAGTGCAAGAGTTGCAAGAAGTTTGGTCATCATGAGAAGGTTTGTAGAAACAGGGACAAGCCACAAGCTGAACAACAAGCTCAAGCCAAGACTGCTGAAGACTTTCTAGCTCAGGAGGAGCATGTCTTCACTGCCTCATGTTTTGCAACCAAAAGCAAAGCTAAGTGTTGTTGGTTAGTGGATAGTGGCTGCTCACATCATATGGCAGCTGATGAAGGCTTGTTTAAGCAGCTTGACAGGAGCTTAACTTCAAAGATCAAGATAGGCAATGGAAGCTTAATTGAAGCTAAGGGCAGAGGAGATGTGCTGATCAACTCAGGCTCAGGTAACAAGCTAATCACAGATGTGCTTTATGTGCCTGATATAGATAAAAACCTGTTAAGTGTTGGTCAGTTGGTCCAGAAGGGTTATTCATTAGTCTTCAAAAATGATTCATGCATCATTCAAGATTGTCATGCCCAGGAAATTGTCACAGTTCCTATGGTAGACAAATGTTTCATGTTTGATGTAAGTCAACTTGAAAACAAGGCTTACACAAGCCTAGCTGACAGTGCTGGTCTATGGCATAAAAGATTAGGCCATGCCAACTTCAGATCACTTGATTTGATGCACAGACAGAATTTAGTTGAAGATATGACCAGGGTAGAGTCAACAAGTGCTGTTTGTAAGGCTTGCCAACTTGGAAAACAAGCCAGGTTGCCCTTTCTAGTCAACAAGGCACAGAGAGCTCGAGAGAGGCTTGAGCTGGTGCATTCTGACATCTGTGGTCCAATGAAGACCCCTTCACTCAATGGCTGTAAGTATTTTGCACTGTTTATTGATGACTTAACCAGATTCTGTTGGGTCTATTTCCTGAAGCAGAAGTCTGATGTGTTCGAGGCCTTCACCAAATTCAAGGCTCAGGCAGAAAATCAGTCAGATTGCAAGATCAAGGCATTGAGGACTGATAATGGGGCTGAGTACTTGTCTGAAAGGTTTCAGAAGTTGTGTGAACAGACTGGGATCCATCACCAACTAACCACTGTGTACACTCCTCAACAAAATGGAGTGTGTGAAAGGAAGAGCAGAACTGTAATGGATATGGCCAGATGTTTGATGTTTGAAAGCAAGTTGCCAAGCACCTTTTGGGCTGAGGCTGTCAACATCTCAGTGCACTTGCTCAACAGACTTCCAACACATGCTGTGAAGGATAAGACTCCATTTAAGGCCTGGCATGGACAGAAGCCATCAGTCTCCTACTTGAGAGTGTTTGGATGTGTGGGCTATGTGCATATACCTGCTGAAAGAAGGACCGACCTCGAGAAGAGGTCTGCTCCAGCTATATTTGTGGGCTACAGCAGCAACAATAAGGGCTATAGGCTCTATGATCTCTCAACCAAAAGAATTGTGGTTAGTAGGGATGTCAAGTTTGATGAAGCAAGGACCTGGAACTGGGATGGTTCAAATGCAATGCAGTTTGAAGAAGGTTTGATAGATAGCAGTTTAGAACCAACTGAACATGAGCCTAGCAATGAAAATATGGATGATCTACCTGTGAGGGGCACCAGAACCATTGCTGACATTTATCAAAGATGCAATGTGGCTCTAGTGGAGCCTTCAAGCTTTGAAGAACCTGTCAAAGACAAACAATGGAAGAAAGCTATGGAAGTTGAGCTTGACATGATTCACAAGAATCAAACCTGGGACTTGGTAGACAGACTTATCCAGAAGAAAGTCATTGGTGTCAAGTGGGTGTTTCGAGCCAAATTCAATGTTGATGGTTCATTGAACAAGCACAAGGCCAGGCTTGTGGTAAAAGGGAACAGTCAGCAGTATGGCATCGATTTCATGGAGACTTTTGCTCCTGTGGCAAGATTGGATACCATCAAATTGTTGTTTCCTTTGGCTGCTGAAAAACAGTGGAAGATTCACCAGCTGGATGTCAAGTCAGCCTTCTTGAATGGCTACCTTAAGGAGGAGATCTACATCGAGCAACTTGATGGTTTCAAGGTTCTAGGAAATGAAGACAAAGTGTACAGGCTGAGGAAGGCACTTTATGGCCTGAAGTAGGCTCCTCGAGCTTGGTATGACAGGATTGACTCCCACCTGTCTAAGCTCGGATTTGAAAAGAGCTTGAGTGAGCCAACGCTTTATGTAAAAAAGTCCAACAAGGAGACTCTGTTGATTGTCTCTATCTATGTGGATGACTTACTGGTAACTGGAAGCAAGGAAGACTTGATTGATGAGTTCAAAACACAAATGCAACATGTGTTTGACATGACTGACTTGGGAGTCATGACTTACTTTCTTGGCATGGAAGTAAATCAAGACAATCAAAGTATTTTCATTAGCCAACATGCCTTTGCTTTGAAAATACTTAACAGATTCAGCATGGAAAATTACAAGTCAGTGAGCACTCCTATGGCTCAAGGAGAGAAGCTAACAAGCATTGGAGACTATGAAAGAGTTGATAAAAGGGAGTACAGAAGTTTGGTTGGTTGCTTACTTTACCTGACAGCAACTAGACCTGATCTCATGCATGCTGTTAGCTTGCTTTCAAGATTTATGCATTGTTGCAATGTGACGCATTTCAAAGCTGCCAAGAGAGTGCTTCGATACATCAAGGGGACATTGAGCTATGGAGTAAAGTTCAAGAATGAAAATGAGCTTAAATTGGTTGGATTTTCAGATAGTGACTAGGTTGGATCTTCTGAAGACATGAAAAGCACCTCAGGCTATTTCTTTAGCCTTGGTTCGAGTATGTTTTGTTGGTGCTCGAAGAAGCAACCAATTGTTGCCCAGTCGACAGCTGAAGCTGAGTATATTGCAGCAGCAGCAGCAGTGAACCAAGCCATTTGGCTTAGAAAGTTGCTGAAAGATCTCAATGAGGAGCAACTTGAACCTACTGAAATTCTTGTTGACAACCAGTCAGCAGTTGCCATTGCCAAGAATCCAGTTTTCCATGGGAAAACTAAGAATTTTAAGATTAAATTGCATTTTGTTCGAGAGGTTGAACAATCCAAGGAAGTCAGCCTCGTGCACTGCAGTTCACAAGACCAATTGGCTGACATTCTAACTAAGCCACTTGGTACATTGAGGTTTGAGCATTTGAGAAGCACCATTGGTGTTTGTTGCATACAGACCAAGGAGGAGTGTCAAGAAATGGCCTGCAATGCAACATACAGTCAGCAAAGGCAGCATCTTTGACATGGAGCACTTGTGAATAATGGAGCATATCATCTTTTGTGGATTTTGTGATCAAACCTAATCATAGCATTATGATGACTAAGCTTCCATAAGAAAATGACTACATTAATGTGTGGTCTAGCTTTATAATTATTATTTTATGTTCAAGATAATTGTATAATGGTGGAGTTGTTAATTTGTTAGGTAAATGTCATCTTCAAAATCAACTATTGTATTTTATATATATATACTTTCTTATCAATGAATTATCATTCACGTTTGAAGCCATCAAGCTTTGATTTTCTTTAAGTTTTCTTCTCTCAACATTCGGCTTCTTCCTCTTGGAATTTTGTTGTTCATTTTTAATTTCATGCAAATCACATGCATATTGCATGTTGAATTGTTGCCCTTGTTCTAACAATTCGTTCTTCAAAAACAGCAACTTCAAGTTCAAAAAGAAAGGGAATAGAATCAAAACTTGTAAAGCATGTGGCAAAGATGTTCAAGGTTTCATGTATAAATTCAAGGAAACATATTTGCATCCTTGTTTGAAGCTCCCAAGTACCTTGAATGGAATTTCAACCGTGGGTAGTTAAGACTTAATCTTGAAATGAAGGCCTTGACCGAGTGTTTGATATGTCAAAACAAGGAAATTTCTATAGGGAAATTGAAAGGGTGGGCTTATATTTCGAGTTGTGGGAAACACTGTTACCATGTTGGGTGTGTGAATAATATGAACTTTGAGAACTGGAAAATGGGTTATTTCAATCACAAAGTGGTGGTGTGACAAATGGGTTAGTGTTTATCAAAGAAGAAAATGGGGAAAGTTCAAATGAGAGAAAGGAAAATGAAGGATCATTGATGGAGTACGCTTTGGATCTCATACTTCAAGCTGTTTAAGGGGGTGTTGTAGCTTCTTTGCATGGTATTTAGTTAATTTATTTTGTGTACAAGAAGTGTGACTTTCATCTACATGAAAATTACGGGGTGGCCAAGCCTATCGCCACCCATTCGTGTCAAGAAATGGCCTGTAATGCAACATACAGTCGACAAAGGCAGCATCTTTGACATGGAGCACTTGTGAATAATGGAGCATATCATCTTTAGTGGATTTTGTGATCAAACCTAATCATAGCATTATGATGACTAAGCTTCCATAAGAAAATGACTACATTAATGTGTGGTCTAGCTTTATAATTATTATTTTATGTTCAAGATAATTGTGTAATGGTGGAGTTGTTAATTTGTTAGGTAAATGTCATCTTCAAAATCAACTATTGTATTTTATATATATATACTTTCTTATCAATGAATTATCATTCACGTTTGAAGCCATCAAGCTTTGATTTTCTTTAAGTTTTCTTCTCTCAACATTCGCTTTCTTCCTCTTGGAATTTTGTTGTTCATTTTAATTTCATGCAAATCACATGCATATTGCATGTTGAATTGTTGCCCTTGTTCTAACAATTCGTTCTTCAAAAACAGCAACTTCAAGTTCAAAAAGAAAGGGAATAGAATCAAAACTTGTAAAGCATGTGGCAAAGATGTTCAAGGTTTCATGTATAAATTCAAGGAAACATATTTGCATCCTTGTTTGAAGCTCCCAAGTACCTTGAATGGAATTTCAACCGTGGGTAGTTAAGACTTAATCTTGAAATGAAGGCCTTGACCGAGTGTTTGATATGTCAAAACAAGGAAATTTCTATAGGGAAATTGAAAGGGTGGGCTTATATTTCGAGTTGTGGGAAACACTGTTACCATGTTGGGTGTGTGAATAATATGAACTTTGAGAACTGGAAAATGGGTTATTTCAATCACAAAGTGGTGGTGTGACAAATGGGTTAGTGTTTATCAAAGAAGAAAATGGGGAAAGTTCAAATGAGAGAAAGGAAAATGAAGGATCATTGATGGAGTACGCTTTGGATCTCATACTTCAAGCTGTTTAAGGGGGTGTTGTAGCTTCTTTGCATGGTATTTAGTTAATTTATTTTGTGTACAAGCAATGTTTTTCAAGTTTCAAGACTGTTTTAGTGTGATTAGTTGAGTTTTTGGTGAGAAAAACTCATATATTGTATAATCTGTATTTGAAAATGATGATGAAACAGAGCAAGTCTAATTTGATTGCTAATTTTCTCTGTTTTTGCTCTCTTCCTTTACTAAAAACTCAAAAATTGGTATCGAGAGCCATTGATCTTTGAGGAACATTTTCATCTTTGTGTTTCAATAAAATGTCTTCAACAAGTTTCTTACCTCCACCACCACCTATTTTCAATGGTGAAAACTATCATATATGGGTAGTAAAGATGAAAACTTACCTTTAAGCTTTTGACTTGTGGGAGGTAGTGAATGTCGATGTTGAGCCACTACCATTGAAGGTGAATTCCACCATAGCATAGATCAAGTAGCATAGTGATGATTGTGCTAAGAAGTACAAGGCGATGTCGTGCTTATAAAGTGGTGTTTTAGATGTGATTTTCACCAAGATTATGGGTGAGACCCCCAAATAAGCTTGGGATAAGCTAAAGCAGAATGAAGAGTACCTTGAATCTTGTTGTCACCAATATCAAAGACTCTAATACTTGACAGATTGAACATTCCGACAGGGACAATACCGAAGATTTCATTTTCGCCTGTGGAGAAAAATGAAAGATTTGTCAGTCGTACAAGAGTTTCAGGTATATTCCCAGTGTTGTGCGGAAGCGTGTAAAAGAGTATAATTATTGTACTAAAAAATCACACTGAGTTCAATTCCCAGGAAAGAGAGGTGGATCACGAGAATCACTTAAGTACCAGATCTTTCCTAGCCAGAATATCCCTCTATCGTAATTTAATAGCACAATAAATAACTACAATCACACTCATAAGATATGAAAAATAAATAATAAAAACACGAAATTTTAACGAGGTTCGCAAATTTCGCCTACGTCCCTGGGCACTAACAAATATATTTCACTCCAAAAATACAAGTGAAAATTTACAAATAGGGAGAGAGAATAATGCCTTAAGTAGAGAATGACAAATTGTGGGATGAAGAAAATGAGAAATGGTTAGGCCTATTTATAGTTGAGGTTGAGGGATCAACTTGAAAAATACCTATAAAATAGGGACCAAAATTGCAATTATCCCAAACCAATAATTTAATGCCAACCCATCATCAATTATTCCATGCCAATTGTCACCCATGTGCCTAATTATAACACCCACTTGTTGCCTTGTTGTCAATAATCTCCACCTTGAAGATTTGATTAGGATAATCTTATCTTCACACAATTCTTTCTGCCCTTGCCAACAATATTTGATAGTGCCTTCTTCAACTGTTAAACTTGCAGGATATTGATCAAGTTCAAACAATGTTCGAACTTGGTTGTCATATTACCACCTTGGTCATCATATCTCATGGATTATCTGCGATCTTTAATCTTCCGAAGGTGAATCTTCCTTCATCAATAATTTCGCACAAAATGGAATCGTACGTCGATATGCTTTGTACGTGCATGATAGACTTGATTCTTTGCTAAATGAATAGCACTTTGACTATCACAATACACGTTAATATGCTCCTGAACCAATCCCAAGGTTTTAACCATACCTTGTAACCAAATAGCTTCCTTTACAGCCTCTGTTACAGCCATGTATTCGGCTTCTGTGGTTGACAACGCAACTGTAGACTGTAGAGTAGACTTCCAACTGATTGGTCCTCCAGCAAGTGTAAACACGTAACCGGTGGTTGATCTTCGTTTATCCAAATCACCGGCATAGTCAGAATCAACGTACCCAATAACACCTTCACCAAGTATATTATCCTGCTCGAACAGTAATCTAAAATCTATGGTCTTTTGAATATACCGTCGAATCCATTTCACAGCTTGCCAATGTCCTTTTCCAGGATTATGCATATACCTGCTCACTATACTAACTGCCTGTGAAATGTCGGGTCTTGTACACACCATTGCATACATCAAGCTACCCACTGCATTGGAGTACGGAACTTGCAACATGTATTCTCGTTCCGTATTCGTCGAAGGATATAGTTGTGTAGAAAGCTTGAAATGAGAAGCCAACGGGGTACTTACAGGTTTTGTCTGCGCTCGCTTCATGCCAAACTAACAGTAGTACCTTCTTCAAATCATCGCTTCGAGACAAGCTAACTCTGCCATGGGCTCTATCTCTACATATTTCCATGCCAAGAATCTTCTTAGCTTCACCAAGATCTTTCATCTTAAACTCAAGATTGAGTTGAGTCTTCAATCTTTCAATCTCAACTTTGCTCTTAGATGCTATTAGCATATCATCAACATATAAGAGCAAGTATATGAAAGTTCCTTCTTGTAGCTTCTGGAAATACACGCAATGGTCAAATTTACTTCTTGTGTACCTTTGCCCTTTCATGAACTGATCAAATCGCTTGTACCACTGCCTCGGGGATTGCTTCAATCCATAAAGCGACTTTGTCAGTTTGCAAACCCAATTCTCTTTACCAGCAACCTTGAATCCATCTGGCTGAGTCATATAGATTTCCTCTTCCAAATCACCGTGTAAAAATGCGGTCTTCACATCAAGCTGAACTAGTTCAAGATCATATTGCGCAACCAAGGCTAGCAAAATCCGAATAGACAAATGCTTCACAACTGGAGAAAACACTTCATTGTAGTCTATTCCTTCTTTCTGAGCATAACCCTTTGCTACCAATCTAGCCTTGTACCGAATTTCATTTGTACCAAGAAATCCTTCCTTCTTTGCATATACCCATTTGCATCCAATTGCCTTCTTTCCCTTGGGCAGTGTCATCAACTCCCAAGTCCTATTTTGATGAAGAGACTGCATTTCTTCATTCATGGCTTGCTTCCGCTTTACACCATCAGGGTTACTTATTGCTTCTGTGTAAGTAGAAGGAACATCATCATCTGCAATTGGAAGTGCATAGGCCACTATATCATCAAAGCGAGCAGGCTTACGAATCTCTCTTCTTGGCCTCCTATATGCAATTGAATCTTGTTGTTGTAGAAGTTCTTGGGTCGGAACTTCTTCATCATTTGTTCTTCCACTATTAGCTGGATCATTATTAACCTTTTCAAGCTCCACCTGCTGCAAAGTACTACTGGTTTTGTCATCCTTTTGTGAATCCTTTAACATGCTTGATTTATCAAAAGTCACATCTCTACTAAAGACAATCTTCCTTGTATCAGGACACCAGAGACGATATCCTTTTACTCCACTAGTTATACCCAAGAATAATGCTTTCTTTGCTCTTGGGTCTAACTTCGATTCTTTTACATGATAATATACAGTGGAACCGAAAACATGTAAAGAATCATAGTCAGTAGTAGATTTACCAGTCCACATCTCCATAGGATTTTTGCCATTTATTACAGCTGATGGCAAACGGTTAATTAGATGGCACGCATATGTAACAGCCTCAGCCCAAAATTCCTTGCCCAATCCAGCATTAGACAACATACATCGAACTTTCTCCAGTATAGTTCGATTCATGCGTTCTGCCACCCCATTCTGCTGTGGTGTATCCCGAACAGTAAAGTGTCGCACGATGCCCTCATCTTGACATACTTGAAGAAATGGATCGTTTTTGTACTCAGTACCATTATCTGATCGAAGTCGTTTGACCTTTCGACCAGTCTGAGTTTCCACCATCTTCTTCCATTTCAGAAATGCATCCAATACTTCACTTTTTCTTTTCATTAGATACACCCATACTTTTCTTGAATAATCGTCAACAAAAGTAACAAAATAGTGCATACCTCCCAAAGAAGCCACTTTGGTAGGTCCCCACACATCACTGTGAACGTAGTCCAGAATTCCTTTCGTATTGTGAATTGTTGAACCAAACTTTACCCTCGTCTGCTTGCCCAGAACACAATGTTCACAGAATTCCAATTTGCAAGAATTTGCACCTTTCAATAAGCCTTGCTTCGCCAAAGTCTGCAAAGCTTTTTCACCAGCATGTCCCAATCGCATATGCCATAACCTGGTAGCCTCTGAATCTACATCTTTCGCAGAAACTGTTGATGTTGGTCCAATAACTGTACTTCCATTTAAAAAGTACAAGTTATTTCTTCTTGTGCCTTTCATCACCGTGAAATTCCCAGCTGCTACCTTTAATAATCCATCTCTCAAAGTGATTTTGAGCCCTTTAGATTCTAAGGCCCCTAATGAGATGAGATTTTTCTTCAAGCTGGGTACATAGCGAACATCAGTCAAGACTTGGATTGAGCCGTCGTGATTCTTCAATTGGATTGTACCTACTCCCATTGTCTTACAAGCACTATCATTGCCCATAAGAACAACTCCACCTTCTAGTTCTTTAAGGCTAGAAAACCAGTCCTTATTAGGACACATATGGTAAGTACATCCGAATCCAAAATCCATTCATCGAAGATGACATGCCATTACCATGCCAACCAAGCTAAAGTCCGACTCCTCATCATGCTCACTACACATGCATTAGAAATAGCCTTGCCCTTTGTAACTTAGGACAATTCTTTTTCCAATGCCCTTTCTCACGACAAAAGGCACACTCATCTTTGGCGGGTCTCTCTTGGACTTTCCCCTTCTACCAGGCTTGCTTTGCGCTTGAACGACCTCTTCTGTCATTAAGACTTCTGCAGCTTGTATCTTTGTGATCTCTTTTATCTTTCTTTCGAGTCTCAGATCTATACAACGCACTGCAGACTGCATCAAATGTGATTGTATCCTTCCCATGAAGCAATGTGGTGGTAAGATGATCATATTCATCAGGAAGGGAATTCAACAACAATAATGCCTTGTCTTCGTCTTCAAATTTCTCATCCAAATTTAGCAAGTCTGCTAAAATTTTATTGAATGAGTTCACATGGTCATTCATCGACATACCGGGTGCATACGTGAATCGAAAAAGTTTCTTTTTCATATAAAGCCTATTTTCAAGGCTTTTCGTTAGAAACTTTTCTTCCAATGTATCCCACAACTTCCTTGCTGATGTCTCCTTCATGACAGAGTACTTTTGCTCTTTGGCCAAACATAGACGGATTGTACCACAAGCTTCTCTATTAATCTTGGCCCACTCCTTGTCATCCATATTGTCAGGTTTTACTTCAAGGGCTATATCTAGCTCTTGCTGACATAAGACATCCAGGATCTCACATTGCCACATACCAAAATTATTGGTACCATCAAATTTCTCTACTTCAAATTTTGCATTGGTCACCGTTATCCTTGCTGATGACGATGCCTGTGCCATTTTTTCTCCTCAATCCCAACTACTGTATACGTGAACAGTACCGTATACGTGAATAGTGCCACAAACAATCGTACTCCCCAAGTACGAACCTAGCGCTGGTACCAATTGTTGTGCGGAAGCGTGTAAAAGAGTATAATTATTGTATTGAAAAATCACACTGAGTTCAATTCCCAGGAAAGAGAGGTGGATCACGAGAATCACTTAAGTACCAGATCTTTCCTAGCCAGAATATCCCTCTATCGTAATTTAATAGCACAATAAATAACTACAATCACACTCACAAGATATGAAAAATAAATAATAAAGAACACCAGAATTTTAACGAGGTTTGGCAAATTTCGCCTACGTCCTCGGGCACTAACAAATATATTTCACTCCAAAAATACAAGTGAAAATTTACAAATAGGGAGAGAGAATAATGCCTTAAGTAGAGAATGACAAATTGTGGGATGAAGAAAATGAGAAATGGTTAGGCCTATTTATAGTTGAGGTTGAGGGATCAACTTGCAAAATACCTATAAAATAGGGACCAAAATTGCAATTATCCCAAACCAATAATTTAATGCCAACCCATCATCAATTATTCCATGCCAATTGTCACCCATGTGCCTAATTATAACACCCACTTGTTGCCTTGTTGTCAATACCCAGTTAATCCATTTGACGCCAAATGAAGTTCCTTCAAAGATGACAAGTTCCCCAAGGAAGGAGGGATACTCCCTCTCAAACTGTTGTTGTAAAATCTCAAGTTTATCAGGTTTGACAAGAGACCCAACGAAGCCGGTATTTCTCCCTTTAGTTGGTTGCTTCTCATATGAACGAAAGTAAGCATATAACAAGAGGATAAATTGGAAGGAATTTCACCACTGATGGAGTTATTGGACAGTTCTAATTTTTCCAACCTTCTTAAACGACCAAATTCTTGAGGAATCTGGTTGTAGAAGTTGTTGTTTGCAAGATTCAACCCCTTGAGAAAGCTCAAATTTCCAATATACGATGATAAAGATCCTGAAAGTTTGAGGCATTGCAGTTCCAACTTGGTGACTTTTTGATGCTTGCGATCGCATGTAACACCACGCCAGTGACAGAAGTGAATGGAACTATTCCAGGACTCCATAATCTTGAGCTGATCACCAGTTATCTTGGCTTTAAACTGGAGTAAAGTAAGTTGATCAGTCACGTTTCCTCTAATTACAGCGCTTTTTGTTGCTAAATAAAGCATGTTAAGACCTTGCAAGTTGCAATACGAGAGAAGAATTATAACTTGAATGTAAACAAGGAAAAAAGAGTTGGAAGCTTCAAAATACATTTTGGGTAGCTCCATCAACATGAAACAATTTCTTAATTGATGAAAATGAATCGTATTTGAGAGTGCAATATAATATATAAGTAGTTTAGGAAGTATGATATTCTCCTATGTGAATTGGTTCAGGTTTGAAAGTCATGTAGCTACTATTCTGATGGGGCCGCTTTAGTTAGAAGCATGCAGTTGATGTTGCTTTTTATGGTCCATGTTTTTCTTTTCCATACTTGCTATACTAGGGCAAATATCCAATAAATACAAAAAACAATCAAAAATTACCGAAAAGGACAGGTTTCAAAAATATTGACCGGAAAGGACCAATTCCCCCAAAAACGCGTCCACGTCAGCGCGTTTTTGGGGGAAAACGGGCTAAAGCACGCCCCGTAGGACGCACGTTTGCCACCTCATCAAAAACACGTCCACATAAGCGCGCTTTTACTGAGGTGGCAAAAGCGCGTCCTACAGGGCGCGCTTTAGCCCGTGTTTTTTAAAAAAAAATTATTCTCGAATATTTTAAAAATTTACGAGAATAAACCTTTATAAAGGCTCAAAGTGACAACAACATTTTTTTTAAGGTGTCATCAATTAATAAGGAAATATAACTTACAAAGGAAATCTTTATATAGACCCAAAGTCTCATTTCCCTTGTTTTCTTGAGTAAAGTGGGATATGAGATATGTGTATTTATAGACTCATGAATAGTTTTACAGCTTGTTCCTAAACAATGTGGGATTCTTTCCTCTTTTAACTAACAACATAAGATGACATGCTACACTATATTTGATTTTTTTTTTTACAAAACTATTTCTCTTTTTTTTATATTTTGTTAACATTTTTTTATATTATAAAAAACAAGAAACAAAACAACTCAAATATATTTTTTACAAATCTAATCATTACTAACATATATTAATAATAAAGTTGCATGATGACCACAAATAAAGAAATAGGTTGGCTTAAAACAATAGAACCCTTCTACATGGTCTCAAGAACTAATGAATATTACATTATTCATTCAATGATGAAACTCAAAACAAATGTTTTTGCATTACTATTTATAATTCCATAGTTAAATTTAAGTATTTTTTTTTTATTTTTGAACAATAATTTGGTTGTACTGATAACTTAGGTTGGGTCGTATCCAATTAAATAGCGGTAAATTTTTATTTTAAATTAATTCTTAAATCATTCCACAATATTATATTTAACAATAAAATGCATTTTTCATCATTACAATTAGAGCTTTACATGGACTAAATTAAGTCGGGTCGAGGTCCGGTTTTAAAGAATATTTTATATCTATGCTCATTTTTAGGTCAGCCCAATTCATCCAAAAACCCATTTTATTATTTAAAAATATAAAAATATAAAAAAATAAATTTTCAATTAATATTTTATATATTTTATAATTAAATTTAAATTTAAAAATATTTTTTATTATTATATAAATTAAATTTGGGTCAAACCAAAATAAAAAAAATTGATCCAAACTTAATCCAAAGTCAAATATTTTCCTTGTGATATTAGTTGAAAAGCTATCTAAGTTTGTTGCCATCTGCATAGAAACTACGACACATATTTTCCTTGTGATATTAGTTCTTGAGACCATGTAAAAGGGTTCTATTGTTTTAAGCCAACCTATTTCCTTATTTGTAGTCATCATGCAACTTTATTATTAATATATGTTAGTGATGATTAGATTTATAAAAAATATATTTGAGTTGTTTTGTTTCTTGTTTTTTATAATATAAGAAAATGTTAACAAAATATAAAAAAAGAGAAATTGTTTTGTAAAAAAAAATCAAATATAGTGTAGCATGTCATCTTATGTTGTTAGTTAAAAGAGGAAGGAATCCCACATTGTTTAGGAACAAGCTGCAAAACTATTCATGAGTCTATAAATACACATATCTCATATCCCACTTTACTCAAGAAAACAAAGGAAATGAGACTTTGGGTCTATATAAAGATTTCCTTTGTAAGTTATATTTCCTTATTAATTGATGACACCTTAAAAAAAATGGTGTTGTCACTTTGAGCCTTTATAAAGGTTTATTCTTGTAAATTTTTAAAATATTCGAGAATAGTTTTTTTTTAAAAAAACAAGGGCTAAAGTGCATCCCGTAGGACGCGCTTTTGCCACCTCAGCAAAAGCGCGCCTATGTGGACGCGTGTTTGCTGAGGTGGTAAAAGCGCATCCTACGGGGCGCACTTTAGCCTGTTTTCCCCCAAAAACGCGCTGACGTGGACGCGTTTTTGGGGGAACTGGTCCTTTCCGGTCAATATTTTTGAAACCTGTCCTTTCCGGTAATTTTTAATTTTTTTTTATTTATTAGATATTTGCCCGCTATACTAAGTATGTTTTTATTTCTCAAATGCTTGACAACTGCAATCAATCAATGTTTAGGCAACCTAATGGAAACGTCTCATATTGCCCCAATCACTAATTTCAGCTTCCAAAAAGCTTGAGTCTTGAGATGATTTTATACATTCGATTTTATTATCAATATCTTAATATTTCATTTTAATGGTAATAGTAAGTGGAGTTTTTAGACTTTACAAGTAACATTAGGGGATGGACAAGCAGGGGCGAATTTAGGGGGCTGGAATGGGCCCCGGCCCCCCTAAAATGTAAAATTATATTTACGCCCTTATAATTTTTTAAAAATTTTGAATTAGTAAAGGTAAAATTACACTTTGGCCCCCCTAAAATTATAAAATTTCGATTTAATTCTTTACAAATTATAAAGATATAAACTATAAAAAATTAAAATTTCATCCGGCCCCCCCAAAAAATTTTCCTGGCTTCGCCCCTGTTGACAAGTATCGTATAAAAATTCATATATTTATACTCTATAAAAATAAAGAGACATATGTCGATTTTTCAAGGGCGCTTGTAAAATAAAAAAAATACACTGTCAATATACCAAATACAAACCCATATATATTTATACTCTAATTGTATTTTGATAATGAATTATATATTATTTTGGTGAAAATAATAAATTATATATTATATATACAAGCAAATATATCACAATTACATCTATATGAATATATTTATATGTAAATACACTATCATATACCAAATTAGACCTGTTCATAGGTCGGGCTACCTGCCCAAGCCCAAAGGCTCACTCGAAATTTGGGAGAGTTTGGGCCAAAAAATTAGGCTCAAAAAATTAGCTTTGGCCAGTCTAAAATATGAGTCGAGCTTGGGCTTGGGCCAAACCTTCAAGGCCCGAGCCCTCGAGCCTGGCCTAGCCCAGCCCGAGTATAGTAATTCATATTATGTTATTTTTGTATATTATGTAGTTTAAAACACACTAAAAAAATAAACTTATACTAATAAATATTAAAATAACGTTAAGATGACTATATAAAAATAATAAATAAAAATGTATAAAATTATTAAATATTAAAATAAAATGAAATAAATACTTTTCTAAAAAAATTAAAAATAATATGGGTGATCCTAAAATGGGCTTGGGTTAATATTTTGCAAAAATGAACGGGTTTGGACAAAATTTTAGGCACATATTTTGGGCCGGGTCAAACTTGGGTAAACATAAAATATGTTAATATCATGCTTAGGCCCGACCTGAACTCGGTTCGACTCGACCCATGAACACCTCTATACCTAATTCAAACCCTTATATTTATACTCTAATTTTAGTTTGATAATAAATTATATATTGTTTTGGTCAAAACAATAAATTACATATTATATATACAAATAAATATATCTCAATTACATCCATATGAATATATTTATAATTTTAAAATTATTAATTATGTTTGATAATTTAATTTAATAACTATTAAATTTAAATGTAATTATAGAAAAAATTAAATGGTTCAAATAAAAAATTGAAAGTTGGATTAAAATAAAATAAAAATCGTATAAATTATTATAAATTGATACACACCTATATAAATAGGTATTGATCAAAACATATCAAAATACATTAAAGAAATAAGGAACGATTAAAATTTTAATCAAAACAGGGCATAAATTACTTGATATTTATTGATGATTAGACTTGTTTGATGAGATTGATTTGTAATTGACATTTGCATGGGCCCTTCCTTGCTTAACTTATTTCATAGCTGCTTGAATAAACATGGATACATGCTGACTTTTGCCATTCAATAATTGAATCACTTTCTTCATTTCACATCTATAAATCTATATATTCAGAAATCATTAATTTCTAGTATAAGAAAATGGTTGAGGATACTCTCTGCAGGGTCGAAAGTATGGAGCCCCACATTGAAAATAATGGAACCCCTATTGTCAATGGTGGTTTAATTTTTGAATAAGAAAATGGTCTTCCAATAATAGGAAGACATATTGGTAAGAAGAAAAAGGAAAAAAGGCATATAGATTGAAAGAACACAATTCAAAATTTCTTCACTATATTGACTATGATTGTATAGATATATTCATGAAATTTTGAATTGATCAGAAAGTTTAATCAAATTCAAAGCACGTAAAAATAAATATACGTGTAATTAAGTTGATAATGTACTTAATTAACATATTTTTTGCGGTTAATTTTAATTAGTTTTTGGACATGATGTTATTAAATTTGATGTTTATTGCTCAATTTTTATAAGTGTAATGCAAATCTAAAATGTGGAGAACAACTGAAAATTAGGAGTTACGTACAAAATTTGGTCATAAATACAAGATTTTTTAAATTTTATGATTATTTTATTTTAATATTTTTATTTAAATATTATTTATAAAGATATTTTATTAGGAATTTAGCTACCATTAGATTATATCTTTTATCCTTATTTTATTTAGGTAAAATGTTTAATTTTATCTTAAAGAAGTGAAAGAGGAGTAGGAAAACTTGGTATTTGATTAAGCTTTTACCCAAAATGTCTAATTATTTCACATATAACCAAATAGAGAAGGAAAAAGAATGAAAGAGCACTGGGTTATGGTGATCTAAATTTAGTAAATTTTTATTTTCATCATCAAAATAGTTTTTTTTTTTTAAATTTAACAATGTCATTAGATAGTTTTATGTTTTAGCCACCTAATTTTAAATATTTCAATTTGATCACTTACCGTTAACTTGGCGAATGGCTATATTACTGTACACTTGTTTTAGTCACAAATTTTTCATTTTGGTCGCTCATTACACTTTTTATAGTTATTTTTAATTTTTTTGAGTACTTGTTTAGATAATGCTCGACTTCTGTTTTTAGAGTCATAGGAATAAGAAGAGTAGCCCTGTTTTCTCTCGAGGTTTTTCATTCTCTTCTTTGCTTCAATCGCTTAGCTGATGTAGTTCAATGTGTTCGTTGGTTGTTCTTCGCAAATTATCATGTTTACAGTCCTGACAGCAATAACCGAGTCAAATTCAACAATTAACACAGCTTATCATTCGCCTCGAGTGCCATTTTAATCGCCTTGAATTATGCAAAGACAGAGCAAGGACATAACCATGATCATTCCAAGACATTTTGGACATATTCAATAGCCATTGATTGACATAGTCAATAACATTATTGATACAATAAAATCCATGAAATAATATTGAATAGAAAATATTGAATGAATATTGAATTGAAAATGAATCTGTCTCTTTACAAGCCTTGATACAGATTATATAGACAACTATGCCTAACAGCCTAACAGATAATTTGTTAGCTCATAACAGAATTGCTAACCTCTATTTTATCACATGTGAATATACTATATACTATAACATTCACCTAGCTTCTTCTAATGGTACAATCTGAAGAAGATGCCGAAAACGAGTAAACAGAGATACAGATAATGGCTTAGTGAGAATATCCGCAACCTGATCACTTGTCGGAACTTCACCTACAATCAACTCGCCATTAGCCACCTTTTCACGAACAAAAAATAAATCAAGTTCAACATGCTTGAACTTGGAGTGCAGAACAGGATTAGCCGCAACAAACACAAAGACTAGTATTATCACACCATACAAAGAGGGAACATCGTGAGATGTGAGTTTTAATTCGGAAAAAAAGAGAAACAAGCCACGCAATATCACTAGTAGCTCCGGCTAAACTCCGATATTCAGCTTCAGCTGTGGATCGAGAAACAACTTGTTGTTTCTTGGAACACCATGAGATAGGAGTATCCCCAAAATAGACACAATATCCTGTTGTAGAGCGACGATCATCAAAATCAAGACCCCAGTTTGCATCTGCATAACCAACCAACGAGAGTCTATCCGACTGACGAAAAACCAGACCATGAGAAAGAGTGCCACGTAGGTATCTCAGAATACGTTTAAGAGCAGTCATATGTATTTTAGTGGGTGCATGCATGAGCTGACATACCCGATTTACCGCATACGAAATGTCTGGTCGCGTTAAAACAATATATTGAAGAGCTCCAGCCAAACTTCGATACTCAGTTGGATCAGCAAGTCGTTCACCTTCATCTTTAGACAGCATAGACGAGCTGATCATTGGTGTATGAATAGGTTTCGCACTAGCCATAGAACAACGATCAAGAAGTTCTTTAATATATTTCTGCTGACTCAAATGAAGACTACCAGAAGCAGATTTGTTCACTTCTACTCCCAGAAAATAATGAAGTTCACCAAAATCTTTAAGAGCAAACTTGTCGTTAAGTTGATGAATAAAGCTATCAATTTCAGCAGACGAATTCCCAAAGTGATAATAATGTCATCCACATAAACAAGAACATACAAAACGAGTTCATCAAGAGCTTTGACAAATAAAGAAGCATCGACTTAGACACAAAGAAACCCATTGTCAATCGTAAATTTTTCAATTTGTCAAACCAGCACGGGAGCTTGTCGAAACCATAAAGAGCTTTAGTCAAACGACATACCGCTTTTTCACCACGGAGCCATATCGAACGAACCTCTGGGTTGCTCCATGAAAACTTCATCGCTTAAATCACTGCTCAAAAAAAAGGCATTATTTACATCAACTTGCCCGAGTTGCCACCCACGAGAAACAAATAATGGATATAACAACACGAGAAGTTGCGGGTTTGACGATCGGATCAACGTATCCGTGAAATCACATCCCGTACTCGAGAACATCCTTTTGCAACTAACCGAGCCTTCCCGCCGATCAACAGACTCCATCGAGATTCTTTTTACTTTAAACAACCATTTGCGCCAATAGCTTTGCGACCAAAATGTAAGAGGAACAAGATCCCAGGTAGAGTTGGCTAACAATGCATCAAACTCAACTTGAACTGCCTGTCGCCATTCAGGATGAGCAAGAGCCTCTTCAATCGAGCAAGGCTCAAATTCAGCTATGTCAACAGACAACACCTTTGGCTTAAATATCCCTGCTTTAGACCGAGTAACCATGGAATGAGTGTTAACAGGCTCATCTACTCTCGCAGATGACAACCTTTCCTGAGACCCATCAGCTGAGGAACTTGATACATTTCGCAAGATACTGATGTTCTCTGAAGATCCCCGATGATTAGTTGCTGGAGAACCCAAGACAGCAGATGGTATAGGACTAGTTGCGCTGGAAGTCTGGCGAGCATTTATAGAATCAACAGGGAGCGCTTCAGAAGCTCCATAACGTGCTGCACTACTTTGAGTACCAGTTGATCTGATAATGGGAACATATGTAGGAAAGCTCACAGATTGAGACTGCTGACTATCAGAAGAGCCAGAAGTAGAAAACAAAAACTTTTGTTCATCAAAAATCACATGACGAGACATAACAATCTTCCCATTCGGTAGTAAACAAAAATAACCTTTGTGCTGAGAGCTGTACCCAAGAAACGTAGAAGGTTGAGAGCGATAGTCAAGCTTGTGTCGAACAAACGGTCGTAAGCAGGGAAAACAACAGCACCCAAATACTCAGAGATGCTCATACTCTGGTGGACGACCATACAGACGTTGAAACGGAGATTGATCACCCAAGACGGAGGTTGGTAGACGATTGATGAGATGCACAGCACTCCGGAAGGCATAACTTCAGTAGTCCATAGGCACATTAGCCTGAGCCAACAACGTAATTCCCGTTTCCACAATATGGCGATGTTTACGTTCAGCAACTCCATTTTGTTCAGAAGTATAAGGACAGGACAATCGGTGAAGAATACCATGTTTGGCTAAAACAGATGTAAAGTTCCAAAATTCACCACCCCAATCACTTTGAAACTTTTTAATACATTTCCCAAACTGATTCTGCACCATCTGTCGAAACTGTAGAAAACACTCGAGAGCTTGAAACTTTCATTTAATCAAATAAATCCATGTGAAACGACTACACGTAGTAGAGATTCCCTTCAGATGAAACTGAGGCTGGTCTTCAGAGATCAGAGACTACAAGTTCAAAAAACTCATCATACTTGGAAAGAGATGGTGAAAACGGTAGTTTATGTGATTTCCCTTGCTGACATGCTACACATATTTCATCAACACAAGTTTTATTGAATGGAACATGACATTTGCTAAGAACATTTTTTACTATAGTAAACGAAGGATGGCCTAATCTCCTGTGCCACAATGTAAGCATATTATTACTTGAGGTAGTGTCATGAACAGATGCATTATGCACCACTGGAAAATCATCCGTCAAGTTGGTCGTAAAATAGTAGAGTCCATCACGAACTCGGCCCTGCATCAGGATTTCCTGCGTCTGGATATCCTTAACCACACAAAAGGAGGGGTGAAATTCGAAAAACACTTTGTTTTCTGCTGCAAATTTAGGCACAGAGAGCAAATTCTTGCAAATGCTAGGTACACACAGAACATTAGATAAGTGTAAGACTTTCTTCTCTGTAGCAAACAACGAATTCCCAATAGATGCAATTTTGGTAGCGGCACCATTACCCATTTTAAGTAAAGAGTTACCTGTATACGGATTGGAGGAATTGAGAGCAGAGGCATTCTGACAAACGTGATGAGTGGCACTCGAGTCTGGGCACCAAGTCGCACCCTCTACAGGTGAATCATAAGCTGTGGCATTCGAATAGTTTGATGCATGTAAGTCGGAAACCCGCGGAGGTAGCCCAACAAATTGAGAGGAATCATACGGAGAGGAATCAACAGAAAAAACACGAGCTCTCGGTTTTGTACTCCATGGAATATTAGAACCACCAATTTCCTGAGACGGATGAACAGTAGCATAATAGGCATTGGGTGTGGAAAAATTCTGCTCTTCCGAAACCTGTGTTGGAATCGGTCCACGAGGCCCAGAATTATGTCCAATTGCATATGTTCCATGAGCATTAAATTGCGAATTTTCTGCACCATGCATATGCGGCCCAAATTGCTCATAAATTGGAGCATTAAATGGAGCATTAGTGGGCCCACTAAATTGACGCCTTGCATCATTGGGAGTGCCACCAAATTCACGCCGTTCATAAGGGAAAGAGGGAGAGCCATGTGCAAATGGCCTTGCAGCATGCGGCCCACGTCTAGGGAGGGGCCCACGTGTGTCATGTGTGTCCAAAACATTCACCACCTGCCACCTTTCTTGGGAACCACACACTCCTTTTGAATTAAAACCATTTTGCTGACCAAAGTTCCCCCAATTTTGACCATTCCAACTTGCATTTTGAAAGTTCTCCCTTCCAGATTTCGCATCAACACCAGGCCAAGAACGTTGATCATCACGAGGCTGCTCTTCACGATGATAACGATAGAAACATCGTTGTGCAAAGTGACCAAAACGACTACAGATTTGGCATTGAACGCGAGGGCGAAAACCGCGACCCCGCCCACGACTGAGGGATCGACCACCACGACCAGGAACCTCCGCCGCATTAGATGGAGAGCGTTCAACCAGATTTGCGGCAACAAAATCGTCCTGAGCAACACGCTCTTGACACTGTTCGAACTCGAGCAAAGTATCCACAATACGTTGAATGGGCAAGGAGACCGGAGAAAAAGAGATCGACGAGATTACGGCACCAAACTCGGGGGGAAGACTCGCCAGAAGCAGATCGATGCGATCATCCTCAGAAACAAAATATACACTTTCAATGTATCGAATACAAACCCATATATTAATACTTTAATTTTAGTTTGTTAATAAATTATATATCGTTTTTGTCAAAATAATAATTATATATTATATATACAAGCAAATATATCTCAATTACATTCTTAAGAATATATTTATGTGCAAATATATAATCGTATAAACTGATATGGATTTGGTACATATTAGTACAAACTTGTATTGATCGAAATATATCGAATTCCATTGAAATTTTAATCGAAATAGAACATAAACTACTTGATACTTAATTAACATATTTCTGATTTTTATTTTTAATTATTTTTAGATATGATGCTACTAATTTTGATGTTTATTACTCTTCCCTTAGTTGCTTAACGTGAGCTTTGTTTTATTGGCCAAATAATAAATTTAGTCCTTTAATGTTTACATATTTTATTAATTTGAGTTTAAATCTAAAAAAATTAACAAATTTAGTCCTCAATGTTTACAAGATTTTTCATTTGAGTCCTAATTATATAATATTATAAATATGTTAAAAATATATTAAAAATTTTAAAAAAGTAAATATAGATTATAAAAGCATAAAAAGTATAAAAACATTTTTAAGATTTTTGTACCCAAAACGACCTTCAATAGTATCCTCCTTTTTGTTTTTTTTTTTTTTCATTCAATTGATGAAGTTGGAAATAGCAATCTCTCTCCATTGCTTGAGCTAGCAATGGTAAAAACACGAGAACACTAGAGCCTAAATTTGGTACTATCTCTATAGCAAAGAGTAAGGCCGTCGTAGTTTGTGTCATCAACCTAATCATTTTTCTGGATTTATAAATTTGTTAATTTTGAGTTTCTTTTTAGGTTTTAATGAGGCATTTGAGATGATCGCAAAAGAAAAAGAGAATTAAATTAAAGGATATTGAATAAAAAGATAATTTTAATTTTTGGGTTTTTCATTGATGAGAAAAAGTAAATATAAATAAAAAAATTTAAAAGTAAATATAAAAATATTTTTAAATATATTTTGTAATTTTTAGACATGGAAGTAAAATGATAAAATTTGTAAACATTGAGAGCTAAATTTACTGATTTTTTTTAGATTTAAAAACAAATTGATAGAATGTGTTAGCATTACAAGACTAAAATTGTTATTAGGTTAATAAAAAAGTCCATGTTAGAAGTCTCTTACTAAGTTGACGGTAAGAGTGACTATAATATTTAATTTCGTAAAGTTAAATGACCAAAATAGAACGAATTGAATAATTTGCACTACACCAAAACATACTTTTACCGGCGTTTTAGTGGCGCTTTTAAATCAAAACGCCGCTAATTTTATATATTCGCGGCGCTTGAAGTAAACCGCCGCTAAAAATGAGTAATAGCGGCGTTTATTTTAAAAACGCCGCTAAAATGATATATAGCGCGCTTACTACACAAACGCCGCTATAAGTAAGACTCAGAGCGCTTCTTTAACAACGCCGCTAAAAGCCGCACTGTAGCGACGCTTCTTCACAAACGCCGCTAAAAGTCGGACTCAGTAGCGCGCTTCTTTAAAAACGCCGCTAAAAGTCGAACTGTGTAGCGCGCTTTCTTTACAAACGCCGCTAAAAGTCGGACTGTAGCGCGCTTTTTAGAAACGCCGCTATAAGTCGACTGTAGCGCGCTTGTTTACAAACGCCGCTAAAAGTCGACTGCCTTTATCTTCACGCCGCCGCTTTATCAACGAAGTAATGTTCATTAAGGTGGACGACGCCGTTTTCGAATGATTAGTGGCGCTTGTTACAAACGCCGCAAAACATAAACTGCTTTTGAGCAAAACGCCGCTCGCTCGCTCGCTTCGCTTTATCCCCTTTTCCCCGAAATCCCTAAGTGTTGCTCCTAAAATTTTTCTTGGCTTGGTTTTCTGCTTCAATTTTTCTCGCGAAAGTCCATCTCCCTAAATTCCTCGTCCCTAAAATTTTCTGCTCAAACTTGGTGGATTTCGCAATATCCGCTGCTCGTCGCCCTTTGTTTGCTCATATTTCGCAATATCCCTACATTCAACCAACAACGACGGTATGGAATTTGTAAATAGAAACTGCTTTGATTTAGGGATTTTGTTTTTTTTTTTTTTTTGTTTAACTTCTTCATTTTTGTGATGTTGAGTATGATTTAGGTAGAAAAAAACTTGGTGGATTTCGTGGCTCAGTATCGTCGTGCTTCAAAGAAAGGTACGAGGTCGGGTTCTCTTCATCTTCTCTCACAATTTAAAGATTAGAAAATATCGTTAATTCTATTTTGTTTTGTTCTACTCGTTTTAATTTTGTTTTTATTTTGCTGTGAATTGGGTTTCTCTGTTTGATTGAAATCGCAAAGTAAGGAGGCCTCTGTTTCAATTACTGTTAAGTTGCCGAAAAGGTAAGCACACTCTTTTGTTCTTATTCTTGGATATAGGCATTCAATTTTGGTAATAACTTAGCCCCAATAAGTCAATTGAATCAGTTTGATTTCTCCTGGTATTGGAATTAAGTTTGCTTCATGATCCCAATTGCTTTCGAACTGAAGTTGCAGTTCTCATAATTTTTCCTCCTGTTATAATTGTTTAGTAATTTTAATCCTCTGTTCAGTTTCCAATTAGGTCTACATTTGCGAAACAGTGTTTTGTTTACCCCAAATTCCAATTTTCTAATACCCTATTACAATATATGCTGATGATTTTCCATTAATTCTAAAAAATATTAATTTATTAATATTAATTTAGTGCAGTACTAACATTTTCATGATTTTTAATGATTTTCTTTTCTGTTTTTAATGATTTTTCTTTTCTGTTTTTGTGTGTGCTTGAATTCACATTGCGCATTTGTTTGTATTGGGACCGATTAGGAGCGGATCAATCGATTACTTAAAACATTTTTTGAAGGAAACGAAACCGAACAGAAACTTCTTCGCCTGTGGATTTATACGGGTGGATTGCGGCTTTATCTTTTCATCTGAGGTGAGTTGATTGAGTTGAAATTATTTCAACTAATTTTAGTTTCTAAACACGATCTTTCTACATGCTGGACCCTTGATTTTTCTAAACTGCTATGCCAATTTTTGTAGCATTGGTTTGAACTTAAGTTGTATGTTTTGGAGTATGCATGGTAAGTATCGCACTTTACTCCTAAGTACTGGTACTTCTGAAGTTGGTTGCCAAAATTTTGAAGTTGGACTTACTCGTATTGATACAGGGCTTACAAAATTTCAATATATATATATTTATAAGTATATGTACATCGTTCAGTTACCTCAAAACATTGGTTTGATTGAAGAAAACATTTAATATATATTTGTAATATATAATGCTTTTAATATACGCTTTAATATACTTGAGCTTGAAGCCTAGATGCTTGTTAAGCAAACAAAAGAAATCGATATGAAGCTTAAGCTTAATAATTATGATTAAAGTAGTAATAATAATAACAATAATGATTAAAGTATTAATAATAATAATAATAATAATAATAATAATAATAATAATAATGATTAAAGTAATAATAATAATAATAATAATAATAATAATAATAATAATTAAAGTAATAGTAATAATAATAATAATAATAATGATTAAAGTAATAGTAATAATAATAATGATTAAAGTAATAATAATAATAATAATTAAAGTAATAGTAATAATAATAATAATGATTAAAGTAATAGTAATAATAATAATAATAATAATGATTAAAGTAATAATAATAATAAATAAAGTAATAGTAATAATAATAATGATTAAAGTAATAGTAACAATAATAATAATAATGATTAAAGTAATAATAATAATAATAATAATAATAATAATAATGATGATTAAAGTAGTAATAATAATAATAATGATTAAAGTAATAGTAATAATAATAATAATAATGATTAAAGTAGTAATAATAGTAATAATAATAATTAAAGTAATAGTAATAATAATAATAATAATAATGATTAAAGTAGTAATAATAGTAACAATAATAATAATAATGATTAAAGTAGTAATAATAGTAATAATAATAATTAAAGTAATAGTAATAATAATAATAATGATTAAAGTAGTAATAATAATAATAATAATTAAAGTAATAGTAATAATAATAATGATTAAAGTAGTAATAATAATAATACTTGATTCTCGATTTGAAATTTTAATTTAACTTACATAATACGTAATACATACCTAACATAAAATTATTTAACTTACATAATACATAACTTACATAATAATAAGATTCAAAGTATATAGGTCGAAAACTCCGACGGGTTGCCTTATATCTCACTGGAAGATATAACGGATCCTCCCGGGTGTAACAATGCCACGTATGAAGAATCTTGAATAATACATGCAATTTAAATAATACTTACAATGCCATGTATGATGAAGCTTAAATAAATCTTTATTTTAAAAATCAAATTCTTGTCAATTAACAATTAACAATTTAGCCGTGTAAATTTGGTTGTAGAAGCTGTTGCCCGCAAGATCCAACTCCCCGAGGAAGCTCAAATTTCCAATGTAGGGTGACAATGATCCAGAGAGTTTGAGGATTCGAAGTCTCAGCTTGGTGACTCTTCGATGCTTGCGGCTGCATGTAACACCGATCCATTGACAGAAGTGAATGGAGCTATTCCAGGACTCCATAATCTTGAGTGGATCACCAGTTATCTTGGCTTTGAACTGGAGTAGAGCTTGTCGATCAGTGTCATTTCCTCTAACTACAGGGCTTGCTGTTGCTAAACGAAGCAAGTTAAGATCCTGCAAGTTGAAGAATGAGAGAAGAATCATAAGGAAAAAAGAGGTGGACGGTTGAAAATGGTTTATTGATGGCTCCATCAACTTGAAACAAATTGTGAATTGATAAGATGGATTTGTAAATGAGAGTGCGTGGCTCATCATGAAGAAGTGCAATATATAGTTTTAGAATAATGATATGATCGTATTCTATCAATGTCAAGGGCCACCTTTAGTTAAAAATGTGTTTACTTGGGCTTGGTGGCTATTTTACCAAACTGATTAAAAAAATTTTGATATTTATAAAAATGACTCAAGTTTAAAAATAATCACCAAAATGACCTGAAATGAACAGTAGAATTGGGTTTTGGCCTGTCAATGGCCGGCACCACCTGGTATTTTGGCTCCATGATTGCCTGATGATTGCGTCAGACTT
Organism: Gossypium sturtianum; assembly: GCA_025698515.1. Lineage (NCBI taxonomy): Eukaryota > Viridiplantae > Streptophyta > Magnoliopsida > Malvales > Malvaceae > Gossypium > Gossypium sturtianum. The sequence continues at coordinate 152,154,832 of CM046952.1, read as the reverse complement.
TAAAAAAATTAAATTTTTTGGTTCTGTCCTTCCAATGGCCGATACTAGGGTATTTTTTTAAATCGTATCATACTGGTATACAAAAATTGTAAGTACCCAATTTTGCCCGGGTCCATATGACAAAACAAAACAAAAAATAAAAACCAAGTGTCCAATAATGTCCAGTTACAGTCCAAAACAAAGGCCCAAATTTACAAATAAATTACCCGTGGCCCAATCTGACCTATTAACCTAGATCCTAAATAGCCTACACACAGACCCAATACCCAACCTAACCCAAACTACCCCAGACCCAAGTTTCACGGCCCAAAGAGGCCCAAAAATCCTCAGCAGAAATAAGAGCCTAGGGTTTCTGGGAAACCCTAGGCGTCGCAAGCCCCAGCATGCACCCAGCCCCTTTGCGCCGCAAGCCTCGCCTTTGTCAAGACGTGATTCCCGCGCGGATAACACCCCATCGCCGCCGCATTCTTCTCGTCTACTTGCAAAAAAAAAGAATAGCAGCAGCAGATCGCAGCAAACATGGAAAGCATTTTATTTCTTTTTTTTTATTCATTTCAAAAGGCTATAAAAGCCTGTGAAAAATCTGTAAACAAGAATGGACAGAGATACAAACAGATACAAAAATATTCAAAAAATAGAGAAAAATAAAATATCAAAAGCAGTTTGTAGAGGTGATTTTTCCATTTTTTCGCGTGTTATTTTTTATATTTGTGTATTATTTATGTAGAAAAATAGTTTAAGACATAAAAGACGAGAAAATACCTTTGAGACGGAGAGATTTGGCCTCTGGCCACCATCCGCGGCGGAGCGTATAGCGCGTGGAGGCAAAATCCCTTAAGCCCGATGACCGGACTCCGTCAAAGGAGCTGAGGACCTTTCAAAGCATTTTTCAGAAGTTTTTTTTAAACAAAATGCAAAAAATGAATTTTTCTTTAAAATTTGATTTATATAGTATTATTAAAACGATGCCGTTTTGGCTTAAGATGATAAAGCACAAAACGACATCGTTCAGGGGTAAGGATCTGCGCGTTGACCGGAAAACCCAGGGAGGATCCGCGTGTTTTGTTAAATGGTCTAATTGCCCTTTCGGTCCTTCCGCAATTTTTTTAATTTTAATTCAGTCCAATCTGCATTTTTGTTATTTATTAAATTAACCCTACAACTTGTTTTTGTTCCAATTTAGTCCTTCGATCCGTTTTAAAGGTTAAAATCTGAACGATGTTGTTTTGAAATTTTGGCAAAATTGTCATAATAACCCTTGCAGTATGGAGCGCATTTTGATTTAATCCCTTCTATATCTATTTTAATTACTTTTTTTAGCCCCTGTTTTCTTTTTTCTTTTTTTATTTATTTTATTTTATTTTATTTTATTTTATTTTATATTTTTACATTGTATTAAATTAGTTTATTATATTAAATAATATATATTATTTTCATCATTATCTAAATATTAATTTATTTACGTATATATTTTTATATATTACCCTCGTATATAATTATTATTATTTATTATTTTATTTTGTTTAATTTTTATTACATATCATTTTAATATTTATATATATTAATTTTGTACATTATATAATATTATGTTATATCATATATTATTTCTAACTAAAATTTATTTATATTATATAATGTATTCCATATACATTATTTATTTATTTTATATATATATATGAAATTTTATATATCTTTATTTAAAATCATTATATACTATTTTTTATTTTATACATTGTTTTCACTGTTTATATTATATGTATGTAAGTTTTTATTTATTCATTTGTTTATTATTTAATCTTGAATGAAATTTTTTCATATTTATTTGATAGTTTTCTTTTATTTTGATATTTAGGGTCCGTTTGTTTGCCAGTAAAATGTTTTCCGGAAAATAATTTCTGGAAAATGATTTACTTTTCTGGAAAATAATTTACTGAAAATATTTTTCGGTGTTTGGATGAATCTGTGTAAAATATTTTCAAGAGTTTGTGATTTCAAAATATTTTCCTAAAAATTTGTTTTTACATATATTAATAAATTTATATATATATATATATATATATATATATATTATTAAATTTATATTTTAAATTATTTTTACATATATTGCAAATTTATTTATAAATAAATAAATCAAATTAAATATATAATAATACTCAATTATTAATCTAGAATATTAACTGTCATAAATTGAAAATATCCAAAGTTAAAAAAATTATTTGTAATTGAGTTATAAAAAAATAAAAAAACAAGGATTGGATAATTATAAATTAGCTTCCAAACCATAATTAATAGTAAAAATTAATAATATTATCTAAATACATAATTAGTAGTACACAATATAATAACAACAACATTGTCCAAGTGCATAATTAATATTACATCACATTTTATGTGGTATTTTAATCTTGATTTTTACCAATTTCTTAGAGTTGAATGTTGGTAACCTCTTTATGCATTTCCTGAACATGATATTACCTTTTAACCTATTTTCTCTCTAAATTATTGTAATATTACTGTAACAACAATGTCAAGCTAGTCTATATATTTCTTTTTTATATATGGTTAAGAATCTTTTACTTCCAGTTAATTTTGAGAATTTGAATTAATCCTTCTTATGATCTTAGTTTACAGCAAGTAGCATACACTATAATTAATTAATCACAAGCATCAACTCAAATCACATAAATGCTAATTAGATTTTCGTGAGAACTTTTCATCAACAATAAAGCCACAAGCGTGTTTGTATGAACTGTTAGAATTACTTCAACTTTGGAGACCCTACTCTTTGTAGGTGATTTCTAGTATTCAAACCATTTTCACATCAAAAGAGCTGCCTCTTCCTCAGGATCCTTGTTTTTGTTCTTGTTCTGTTCTTTCCCACTTGCATGAAATTTGCAATTCACTTGCTATGAAAATGCTTCATCCTCAGCCTCAGCCTCCATGAATCGGGAGGCTGTTCAAACTGTTTCATTGCTACACTTAACTATCTAAACTAGTCTCAACTTCAATCATTAGAAAATTGAGAAAAATACAGAAAGGGTAAGAAGTAGTTATATGGAAATCAATTTAATCTATTCAAGTAATGTGCAAAAGCTAGTCTTCCATCACTCTGTTCAATGATATATCTTGTAAGAGCAAACACATCCCATAGGTTAAGTGAACAAAACTACTAAAGAAAATCTGCCACCTCTTTTAACAACTCAGAGCCATTTGAACATATATTGGTATGTCTAGCATCTTTCTCGTTGTCATTTACCGCTCTCCAATATTAAACCTCTGAGGAACACTGTCAAAGTCATCAAAGTCGAACCTTTGTCGCTCTCTCCCAGCCTGGACAGAGAAAGGTATTGTATAGTTACAAATCAATGGTTCTTAAACATATTAACTAAAATAATTTGATGAATGGAAATGGCAGGCTCACTTTTCCTAGATACAATGGATCACATGAAATGAGTTCATCCATAATCGATCACTTTCTTTGAGAGGGTCATCAACCTGTAATGGAACACCAGAAAAAAGGGGGGATAAAATCATTTGATAAAGCTTTACTTATAATTGAAGTGCCAAACAAATAATCACCAGTGCCCTACTAAATATCTATATGATCAATAACATTATGAGTTGCAACTCTTTCTAATGAACCATTGCTCACCCATTCTGGATTTTTGTTATTGTTAGGACATTTTGTTAATTCCCTGAGTAGGTATCACTTGAATCAAGAACTCAAATCCAATCAGGATTTTTGTATTGTAGATTGTTAAAAATTATACTAAATGCCAAATAAATACATAAAACAATGTCAAATAAATAACATACCTGTCCATGGTGAATAAGAGAGACCACTAAATGAAGCCAGCTCAAAGAAAGGGTTTGCTGACTAAGTTCTAATCACAACTATACGAGATAACCATTGCCACGCTTGAGTCATTCAAAATCCGCCCAAACTTTCACAAGTAGTGGCAAATAATCAATAACGATACAAATTGGGGGGGTGGTTGGCCTGTTTAGTGATGAATGTCAGGCGCAGTTCTTGATGTAGTCATCCAAATCATGCAAGGTTTCATCAGTTTAAACAAACTATAAACTTGAATAAACAATCATATCTTCTTTATAGCAGTAGAGACCTTTGTATTTTGTAGTTAGGAGCTTCCCATGCTTATTATTTTTTAAAAACAAATGGATCAAGCTTCAAAATTTTAATGATAAGGATATATGTTTTTAGCGTTGACATTGCAAAAAGAATGCATATTTGATGAAATTCTCGTTTATCCAAAACTAGAAAAAGAACCCCAACCTATTGCCAATAAATTTCCCGAGAATATAGGGAGAAATAATGCAGGTTGAGGTTACTTCAATCTGATATCACTGTCATTTTCATAACCTAGAAATCATTATACCAAGATAACGGAATTTGTTTTTTAAGGATTTAACAGAGCAAATAAAGGGTGAAATATTGTTCCATGACAGAATCAAGAACGGCATTTTCGACGGAAATGAGGGTGATTTTGGATCGAGGGTAAAAAGGGAGGACGTGACGGTAAAGCCAACTGAGAGCAAGGGAAAGATTAGTGGCGACGGCGGGGAGAAGAGGGTTTGGGATTGAGAGTAAAATAGAAGTGTTGGTGAATGCAAAGGTTTTGATTAGAGAAGGGTCAGCGTCTGGGAGACGGACGTTAGGGATCTTGAGGGTAGAGATGGTCGCAGAGATCTTTGAAAGAATGGCTACACGCTACATCAATGACAACCTAGAAGAGGATGAAGAGGTTCAGAAATCAAAGTGACCAAACCAACAAAGAAGAAACCCCTAACACATCCAGCTTCAAAAAATTGCAGAGACTACATATTCACTACAAACCAAACTCAAGCAGAATACAAATATGCAGAAACCCCTAAATCCTAGAGCTTGCAATCAAGAATGTGAGTAGAAATTTACCTTCGATGAACCAACAGAGAAGACGAGGCAGAGACCAGCAGAGAAGACCAATTCTTGCTTAGGGTGAAGAGAGTGAAGAGAAGAGCTTTGGAAAATGTCTTACCGTTTAGAAATTGGTAAGACATTTTCCGAAAATTATGAATAGATTTTACCGTGTTTTGGAAAATGTTTTCCTTAGGAATTCATTTTCCAGCCAAACAAACATGGTAAAATGGGGAAAATATTTTCCGGAAATTACTTTCCCCCTATCATACGGAGCCTTATTGTATATATATATGCCCATACTCCCTCATTTATTTATTTATGATTGCCGTTGTCGAAACCATTTTTTTGACAAAAACGGGAATCGACTTTAGTTTTGAAAATAAAAGGGGAGTCGCCACCGACCTTTTATTAGGTGTGATCGGATCACCTTTGTTTTAATAAAACATTTTGATTTACTAAAACAATGTTTTTGGTCTGCGAAATTCGAGAAAACGAGTTCAGGAGTCGGTTACGTGCAAGGAAGGGTTAGCACCCTTGCAACGCCCAAAGTTGGTACCGAATTGATTAATGTCGTCCTAATGTTGAAAACTGGAAAGTATTTAGGGTAAAAAAACAATAATTGATTAAATCGGGATTGGATCTCAAGATTAACTCGTTCCAAATGAATAAAAATATCATACCCAGCACGTTAGGATATGATGCCTTTATAATCTGACGTCGAGATCATCTTTGATCTTCAAAGTATATAAAAAGGGTATTTGGTTGTTTAGTTAAACGAAGAATCAACACCCAGCACGTTAGGATGTAATTTTTCGTACTTCTAAACATACAAACATTACCTTATCTTTGCAACAAATTTATGTACAAATATTATGAAATCAAATTGATACACATAAGACAGAAAATTTTGATAGTTTATGATGAAAGTCTTGAAATATTAAAAAATGAAGAAGGTTGAAGCTTCAAAACATATAAATTACTTAGTTAGAATCATGAGAAAAATATATATACACAAAATAATATACAATTAATAATAAATATATGAGATAAGATGATTTTAATATGGATCACATGTACATACATATATATAAAATAATATATAAATATTGTACATAGTATTATAACAAAACAATATATGAAAGAAAATTTTACAATCCAATGTTTATGTAATAAATAAAAATATACAAATGAACATAAAATAAATTAAGACATTTGTAAAATCAATTTACCAATAAGTTTATTAATTATAAATGAAATTAAAAAAATGCTCAATTGTAATGAAAATAAAATTTAGACGATACTTTATAATAAATAGGATTATTAAAACATAATTAAGGATCAATATAAATGCGCCCCAAATGTTTAGGGACTAAAATAGAAAATAACCTGATCGCGAATACGTAGTGTATGGAATGGACCAGATTGAAATAATGCGCAAGTTAAAGAGACTAATTAAACAATAAAACCCTCGCATCAAAGATTCCATTAAAACAAAGATAGAAATAAAATGGATCGAGAATGGAAAGGTATTAAGTGCGTGAGGACCAAACGGGAATTATCCTCGTCCCATCGGACGCCTTGCGCCTTAATAGGGATTGAATCGCAATCGATATAAAACAACAGGGCTAAATTCAAACAAAAAGGCAAGTTGGGGTCTGATCGAATAACACTACAAAGGGGAAGGACCTATTATGTGTAAATTACCCACTTAAAGCCAAAACAGAAATCCCACCCCACCAAATGACGCTGCTTTGTTTAAAGCTTTAAAACCCATCTTCTGCTTTGCTCCATTTCAAATTAGGTTTAGAGAAAAAAACTTTTAAGCTTCTCCTTCTTTATTCTCTCAAAACATGACGAAAAGGCGAGAAACTCCTCACTGTTGCCCATGTCACCACCGTGCCGCCGTGTTTAGTGGCCAGCGATGTTCAAAGGCCCGGTTCTGTAAGGCTCCTTATTATTATTATTATTAAAAAAAACTAAAAACTAAAAGAAAAACAATGAACAAAAGAAACCGAAAATAAGAAATCGCTTTAAGAAATCTATTTCCCTTTTATCCTTTTGATATTCATCGTCCCAAAACGGAGCCCCTCTTCACCTTTCTTTTTGATTTATTTTACAAAGTTTTTTGAAATAACAAAAATAAAAAAATAGCGGTAAATAACAAGAAATAACACAAAAATGAAAAATGGAATCCACCATGAACATTTCTATTTTTTCTTTTTTTTCTAAGCGTTATTCCTTTTTGAAAAAGCCCAAAAATCCCTTTTACATTTGATGATTTTGATTTTCTTTCCCTTTTTTGATTCGAAGTCCCTTCTTGTTACATCCTTTTCTTCGGTTTTTATACCAAAAAGTAGAAATAATACAATAGTTTTCCCCATTTTCTCTGTCGTTGTGTGTGCTTGTGTTTCTTTTTGCAGTTATATGGCCGACAATGGGAAGTGGAGGAGCGGTAGTGCGCGCCGAGGCGCACGTGGGAGGTCATGCGCCTAGGGGTTCTGGAACCCTAGTTTTTTCTCTCAAGACTTTTAAATTTTCGGGCTTATTGGGCCTTTTGTAAATTGGGCCTATTTTAACCTGTTTGGGCCCATTGGACTACTATTTTATTTTTTGGTTTGGTAATTGGGCTTTGTCAGCCCGGGCAGAAATTGGTTATTACAGCTGCCCCTCTTTGCTCATTGTCGTGAAACGAGAATAGAGCAAAGACAATAGAAGAACCAATTTTGCCCGGTTTTGGTGGGTTTTGACTTATTGGTCCTCATCTTCTTCAAATAGCTTCAAACTCCACTGTTAATTTGTCGCTTTGTCCCACTTCGCTTCAGTCTTGGGATACGATTATTGACTTCGAATTGCCTCTTTGTAACCTTGAGAATGTCAGGTTTGCTGTCTTCGATCTGCTCCTGAAACATCAGGATTACCAGACTTGCTGTCTTCGTTCTGCTCCTGAAACATCAAGATTGCCAGACTTGCTGTCTTCAATCTGCTCCTGCAACATCAGGAATGTCAGACTTGCTATATTCAATCTGCTCCTACAACATCAGGAATGCCAGACTTGCTATCTTCAATTTGCTCCTGCAACATCAGGAATGCCAGACTTGCTATCTTCAATCTGCTCCTGCAATATCAGGAATGCCAGACTTGCTATATTCAATCTGTTCCTGCAACATCAGGAATGCCAGACTTGCTATCTTTAATCTGCTCCTGCAACATCAGGAATGCCAGACTTGTTATCTTCGATCTGCCTCTGCAACATCAGGAATGCCAGACTCGCTATCTTCAATCTGCTCCTGCAACATCAGGAATGCCAGACTTGCTATCTTCGATCTGCCCCTGCAACATCAGGAATGCCAGACTCGCTAACTTCAATCTGCTCCTGCAACATCAGGAATACCAGACTCGCTATCTTCAATCTGCTCCTGCAACATCAAGACTGTCAGACTTACTATCTTCAATCTGCTCCTGCAACATCAGGATTGCCAGACTTGCTGTCTTCAATCTGCTCCTGCAACATCAGGAATGTCAGACTTGCTATATTCAATCTGCTCCTACAACATCAGGAATGCCAGACTTGCTATCTTCAATTTGCTCCTGCAACATCAGGAATGCCAGACTTGCTATCTTCAATCGCTCCGCAATATCGTGAATGCCGACTTGCTATATTCAATCTGCTCTCGCAACATCGAATGCCGGACTTTGCTATCTTTAATCGCTCCCGCAACATCGTGAATGCCGGACTTGTTATCTTTGATCTCGCCTCGCAACATCGGGAATGCCGACTCGTTATCTTCAATCGCTCCTGCAACATCGTGAATGCCGACTTGCTATCTTCGATCCGCCTCGCAACATCGGGAATGCCGACTCGCTAACTTCAATCGCTTCCCGCAACATCGGGAATACCGACTCGCTATCTTCAATCGCTTCCCGCAACATCAAGATCGCCGACTTACTATCTTCAATCTGCTCCTGCAACATCAGGAATGTCAGACTTGTTATCTTCGATCTGCCCCTGCAACATCAGGAATGCCAGACTCGCTATCTTCAATCTGCTCCTGCAACATCAGGAATGTCAGACTTGCTATCTTTAATCTGCTCCTGCAACATCAGGAATGCCAGACTCGCTATCTTCAATCTGCTCCTGCAACATCAGGAATGTCAGACTTGCTATCTTCAATCTGCTCCTGTAACATCAGGAATGTCAGACTTGCTATCTTCAATCTGCTCCTGCAACATTAGGAATGCCAGACTTGTTATCTTTGATCTGCCCCTGCAACATCAGGAATGCCAAACTCGCTATCTTCAATCTGCTCCTGTAACATCAGGAATGTCTGACTTGCTATCTTCAATCTACTCCTGTAACATCAGGAATGTCAGACTTGCTAACTACAATCTGCTCCTGCAACATCAGGAATGCTAGACTTGTTATCTTCGATCTGCCCCTGCAACATCAGGAATGCCAGACTTGCTAACTTCAATCTGCTCCTGCAACATCAGGACTGCCAGACTTGATATCTTCGATCTACCCTATCTTCCGGAAGATTTCAATCTTCAGTCTGCTCCATTATCATCTCTAGGGATCAAGACTTGAACTTTTCAATTTGCTTCCTTACTGTTTTCAGGAAAACTTCAGTCTTCAGTCTGCTCCACTATCATTTCCAGGGAACAAAATTTGAACTTTGATATTGCTACATTATTCTTTGAGGAACCTGTCCTGTAGAATGTGCTTAAGCTTATGGAAATGATGAGGATGTTATGATCGGAATAATTCGAAGCCTCTTAACTACATGTGTTATGGACGACATTTACATGAATGTAGAATGTCATGAGAATGATGATTTTTCTCAATGATTGAGATGAATCAAATGTTTCTAACTAAATGTGTTTTGCATGAATGTAACACTTCATAAGAATGACCCCCTTCTAACAGCTTAAGGTGGTCATCGTTCATTGTTTATCAGGGCTATATCACTGACGTCTTATGCTGCGATCTTGTTTTGCGGGTATTCATGCCAGAAAACTCGAGAAAACAAATATTTTGCTCAACAAATTTGCCCCACTGTAACTTCAGGGTTCATCTCGTTGTGACCTAGGAGTATAGGATTTGAATATCTTCTATTCATCCCATAGGATTTGTTTCGTCTTCAACCCACCCTCTTATTATTCAAGGGTACAGGATCTGTATCAGCTTCCATCTTTTGATCGCTCTTTAGGTGACCCAGCCAGATGTATATGCATAATGCTCGCATGAATGCAGAATATCATTTTGTTTTGAGAATGATTCCGGTTTTGCACTTGGGTTAACAATGCCCATTTTTCGTCAGGATTGTATCACTGACGCAGTACCTTGTCACTTTGTTCAATCACCATTTTTGACAAAAGTCTAAAGATAGTTTCAATTTGGACCCAGATGTTTCCAACCCTTAAGCTTGGTGAATCTTAAACAATAATCCTGTTTCAGACTCCTGTATTGTTTAGAGGTTTCCAGAGTAATATGGGAAACTCTTTTTTTGAAAGTATTATTAGCCCACAAATTGTTATTTTAATGCAAAAATGCTCGAAAAAGATCGTAATGATGGATGGAACAGAAATTTATTGAGAGCACAGCTCGAAACAAAAAAGTTAATCAAAGCTAGGAAATGCCATGAAAAAGAAAGTTTATTTAGAGGTTTTTTTCTTGGAAAAGTAACGATAGCAGACTCAAAATGGGTAAAATGGAAACTAGATGCCCCAGATATCGCAGCCTGAGCTTCTTCGTTCCAACTTCTTGAGGACCATTTTAAGCTCAATATGTGTTTAAGGGATCCGGAGTATTTTGGCGATGCCCCAAGACATAACATACTTCTTCATTGTCAATTCAAGCGTAGCAAGACTATTGTATGCCCCACTTTTGATCAAAATTTGAGCTGCCCTTTTTCGGGTTTTCAACTCAAAACCCCTTTGGTCTCAAAGCGCCCTTTGCGGGTTTTCACTTTGGCCTCTCATTTTCTTTATTTTCTTTCTTTTCATTTTTTTTGTTTTTTTTTTGTTTTTGTGTTTTTTTTTTGAATTCTCCTGATTAGGTAGGTCCTTGCCATCTGTCCTAGAACAGGCCTTCTTTGCTGCCTAAGGTCCTTCCCGATTTGGCATCTTCTTTCTACTGAAGTCCTTTTTGCATGGGAAAGAATCTTCCTCAAAGCCTTATCATGAAATTTTCCAGGATGAATCTTTTCTGTTGTGAGCTCGCATCCTCTGATCGTGATGGATGACTCTTAACATTTTCTCTCCAAATTCACTCGATCACATCGGGATTGGATCCTTTCTGCCTTGTCTAATATTGGCTCGACTCGTGCCCCGGAAGAATGAATTTTGACTTCAATAGTCAAGATCTTATGAGGAAGGCGTTGCCCCAGCAGAGGTCCTGGCCGACGTTTAAAGAGCATAAAGGGTGAACATAACTTCTATATGCCAATATTTACAAGTCTAGGTCATCTTTCTAACAATCCTTGCTTTGTTGCCCCCCTCTTTTTTTTTCTGCACTATGACGTGGCATTCGAACACACCACAAACTTTTGACATTGTGCGGTTAAATGTAATCTTTCTGACATTTTTGTTGTCCCCATTCTTTCTTTCTCTCTTTTTTGTTCTAATGACCATTGACTTTGCAATATTGGCCTACGAAGCTACTTCCACCCTCTTAGCGAATTAATGTTTGCTAAAAGCTTCCGCCGAGACTGTCCCAATAAACTCTATGCCCTACACAGATAAGGTAGAGGCATCTGAATCTTTTTTTCATAAATTTGGCATTTGCAGCGTAACTGACGCGATCCCTTTCTATGATGGACTGGCAGAATCTGAAATTCATGATTAGCTTGGCTATCGTAAAATCATCAGCGTGTGATCTTTAAATACCCTGACGAACCTCTTCTAGGATCTCCTTAGCCTTAGCAGCATACCCACGTTTCAACAGCCCAGGCGTGTCACGTGAAAACATCCCTGAATTGGGAGTAACTCAATGATGTCTCACTTCGTCTTTTTGGTGAGCTAGGCTTCGATATTCACCTTTCTCTCTTCTCTAGGCTCATAATGACGCTTTATAAGGTAGTATCTATTTTTTTATCTTGCTCTACTATCTTTGACGAATCAGGAGGTAAGTCATACTCTGTCATCCCCAAAATCTTTTGATCCCTCTAGACACATATTTTACCCAAAAGGGAGCCAGTAACATCGTCGCTCATGTCATTGATATCTGGGGACCCATTGTGGGTGTAAGGCAGAAAATCCAAAGAATAAATGATTCTAAGGATGATTATTTGTATGATATGGACATGAATGAAAAAAAAGTGTAAAGCATGAAAATATTTACTTAGAAAGATGCATTTTATTGAAATGACAATTCCGAACACAAGCCTATTTCACAAAAAGATTCTTATTGCTCCTAGGCTTTAGAGCAATAGGCGCATTTTGGACATTACTCCGAGTTGGCTCTAAAAATACAGAGATCCCTTTCACAGTCCCATTGTTCAAAACACTCCCAAACATGCAAGGTCTTGGAAACTTCGATTCTTTGGTTCACTCCTCAGATACGTCATTAATGCTTCAATTCCCTAGTATTAGGCTTTGCATTAGAGTCCCGGACTTGATGCACTTCTGATCTCCTGCCCCCGTTCATCATGGTACTCACAATTTTTACCCTTTTGATAGCATGGTCGAGTAATGGATTCTCTTAACTAGGTGTATCATCGAGCTTCAAGATCCTCATCTTGATGAGCCTTTCAACTACCTTTTTAAATGCAGTGCAATTTTCTATCGAGTGACCTGTTACTCCCACATGGTAGTCGCATTGAACACCCGGGTCATACCATTTAGGATATGGGGGCTGTAATGGCTTTAGATAAAAAGGGGCTACAACGTGCGCGTCAAACAACATTTTGTACGCTTCCCTATACGAGATCGGGATGAGCATGAACCGGGGTTTTTCTGAGTTCAATTTTGGATTAGGCTCTTGTCTTTGGGAGACCCGATAACTGGTAGCTGTTATTTTTGGCTGGTTTACTATAATCGGCTTCGAATGGCCCTTGTCATACCTACTTGTAGTACGCACTTCCTTTTCCTTCTTCTTCGGGGTCTTCAATGTCTGCTTCCTCCCTTCCTTTGTTCCTACCTGAGCAATCGGTTTGGATTGATCATCCTCAGGGTGAAAGCACGAGTTCATTGGGAAGTTCAACAGTGCTGATATATTAGTCTGACATTGGGGTCCAATAATGATGGGTGCCCCCTGCGACTGCGTGTCTGATTGAGTTGGGATATTTCTTGGGGAATAAATGATTTGTTCATCATCATCCGCACTACCGACCACTGTGCCACTCCTTTTTTCAAGTATTTCGGCTAGTAATTCAGTTAACCGGCGCATCATACTCATTTGATCTCGCATATCCTGCTGAATTTTGGCTAACTGTTCTTGCATCAGTATTTGTCTTTGCTCTAATCCCTCCAACCTTCGGTCCATGTCGTCTAGGTTAACTGAGATAATTTCACCTAATTAGAGTCTTACTACGAATTTTAATGCATGTGATATGATGTAATACAAATGCATGAAATGTAATGCAAGATGCATGGAATGAATGCAAAAAGAAAGGAATGAGTTGATTATGAATTCAATTCCTATTAGAAGAACTTGTCTAGAAAATACGTTTCTTTAGTAAAATGGACCGCATATACGGCCTCCTCCTTATAATCCAGGTGAACGCCAATCCTCTTCTTCGTATCCGGATATTATGGTCGTGTACGCCTCTTCTAGCTTATTGTTTCCTGATCCAGGCTGTTCCTCATCACTCATTCACCCTCTTCGATGCTCATAATCTTCTGATGATTCTCGAACAATCCTTGTCGACTTGAATCTTCAGACAGATCCTCTTCTTCGTATCCGGATGTTATGGTCATGTCCTGTGAACTTTCTTAATGGACGCCTCTTCTATCTCTTTGTTGCTTGATCTAGGTCGTACTTCATCACTCACTTATCCTCCGTGGTGCTCATAATCTTCTGATAGCTTCCAAACAATCCTTGTTAGCTTGAATCTTCAAGTAATGTCTTGTCTCGTTGTTTACCTAGGCCAGGTTCAGACGACCGTATTATAACCCACTTTATCAAGTAACACATTTTCTTATGACAAATTCTTCTATTTAGCAATCAAACGCGAATCAACACCTCCTTTCTAGGATGATGCAATGCAATGCCAATGCACAGAATGAATGCAAAAAGAAAGAGAGGTGCTGATTATAAATTCAATTCCATTAGAAGAACTTTTCTAGAAAATAAAGCTCTTTACATAAAACGGATTGCATATACAACATAAAACGGATTGCATATACAATTTTGTACTCATAGTCCAAGCAAAACACCAATCTTTTCCTTCGTGACTGGACATCGTGGCCATGTCTTGTGAACTTTCTTCGTAGATGCCTCTTCTAGCTCATTGTAGCTTGGTTCGGGCCGTACCTCTTCACTTGCTTATCCTATGTGATTGTTCATAAGCTTCTTAACCCAAAAAGTCAAGACGTGATGACTCTTGAATAATCATTGTTGGTTTGAATCATCGAGCAAAGTCTTGTATTCTTCTGTGGACTATCAGCCTTCTTTTGTTGTTTATTTGGACTATATTTGGGCCACCGTATTATAATCCATTTTATCAAGAAATTTAGTTCCTTATGACAAACTCCTCTATTTAGCAATCGAATATTAATCAGCACCTCCTTTCTATGATGATGCAATGCAATGTAATCAAGACAGAGGAAAACATGTTAGTGCAAGATGAATAAGCAACCACAAAAGAAAACACGTTAGTGTAGGAGAAATAAGCAACACAGGACACCTATCCGGGTGACCGCTGGGGGTTTAGCTTGGCTCTATCTAGGGTAAGCTCCTAGGTCTCTCTACATGTGGTTTGGTTCTAAAGAAGGGTACTTGAACTAGCAGATTCCTCAATTCTCACCCATTATAGGCTCATATGGACTGAGTTCGGTTCAGGGGAATACATTTCCCTAAGGCCGTGCGGAGGTGAAAACCTCACGAAGCAATAGGTACGGATGTATCCCGGAAGCAATCCACTAGCCCATGCGGAGGTGAAAACCTCACGAAAGCTTAGTTTCTCACTCCCACTTAAAGGTGTGACCACAACGGTCATGCAATGCAATGCCCAAAGTATTTCATGAAACTTGACATTATAGCACAAACAAATGAGTCAAAAAAAATGATTTTTCAAAACAATTTTCCAAGTTTTCAATCAAAAGGACAACAATTAATCAATTTATGGCATGGCACTCAACGGTCCCCAGTGGAGTCGCCAAGCTGTCGAAACCATTTTTTTGACAAAAACGAGAATCGACTTTAGTTTTGAAAATAAAAGGGGAGTCGCCACCGACCTTTTATTAGGTGTGATCGGATCACCTTTGTTTTAATAAAACATTTTGATTTACTAAAACAATGTTTTTGGTCTGCGAAATTCGAGAAAACAAGTTCGGGAGTCGGTTACGTACAAGGAAGGGTTAGCACCCTTGCAACGCCCAAAGTTGGTACCGAATTGATTAATGTCGTCCTAATGTTAAAAACTGGAAAGTATTTAGGGTAAAAAAACAATAATTCATTAAATCGGGATTGAATATCAAGATTAACTCGTTCCAAATGAATAAAAATATCATACCCAGCACATTAGGATATGATGCCTTTATAATCTGACGTCGAGATCATCTTTGATCTTCAAAGTATATAAAAAGGGTATTTGGTTGTTTAGTTAAACGAAGAATCAACACCCAGCACGTTAGGATGTAATTTTTCGTACTTCTAAACATACAAACATTGCCTTATCTTTGCAACGAATTTATGTACAAATATTATGAAATCAAATTGATACACATAAGACAGAAAATTTTGATAGTTTATGATGAAAGTCTTGAAATATTAAAAAATGAAGAAGGTTGAAGCTTCAAAACATATAAATTACTTAGTTAGAATCATGAGAAAAATATATATACACAAAATAATATACAATTAATAATAAATATATGAGATAAGATGATTTTAATATGGATCACATGTACATACATATATATAAAATAATATATAAATATTGTACATAGTATTATAACAAAACAATATATGAAAGAAAATTTTAAAATCCAATGTTTATGTAATAAATAAAAATATACAAATGAACATAAAATAAATTAAGACATTTGTAAAATCAATTTACCAATAAGTTTATTAATTATAAATGAAATTAAAAAAATGCTCAATTGAAATGAAAATAAAATTTAGACGATACTTTATAATAAATAGGGTTATTAAAACATAATTAAGGATCAATATAAATGCGCCCCAAATGTTTAGGGACTAAAACAGAAAATAACCCCAGTCGCGAATACGCAGTGTATGGAATGGACCAGATTGAAATAATGAGCAAGTTAAAGAGACTAATTAAACAATAAAACCCTGCATCAAAGATTCCATTAAAACAGTACAGAAATAAAAGGGATCAGAATGGAAAGGTATTAAGTGCGTGAGGACCAAACGGGGAATTATCCCTGTCCATCAGGACGCGCAGCCTTAATAGGGATTGAATCGCAATCGATATAAAACAACAGGGCTAAATTCAAACAAAAAAGGCAAGCTGGGGTCTGATCGAATAACAATACAAAGGGGAAGGACCTATTGCGTAAATTACCCACTTAAAGCCAAAACACAAATCCTACCCCACCAAATGACGTCGTTTTGTTTAAAGCTTTAAAACCCATCTTCTGTTTTGCTCCATTTCAAATTAGGTTCAGAGAAAAAAAAACTTTTAAGCTACTCCCTTCTTTATTCTCTCAAAACATGACGAAAAGGCAGAGAACTCCTCACTCGTTGCCCATGTCACCACCGTGCCGCCGCCGTGTTAGTGGCCAGCGATGTTCAAAGGCCCGGGGTTCAGGTAAGGCTCCTTATTATTATTATTATTATTAAAAACTAAAAAACTAAAAGAAAAAACAATGAACAAAAGAAATCGAAAATAAGAAATCACCTTTAAGAAATCTATTTCCCTTTTATCCTTTTGATATTCGTCCCAAAACGGGGAGCCCCCTCTTCACCTTACTTTTTTGATTTTGTTTACAAATTTTTTTGAAATAACGAAAAATAAAAAATAGCGGTAAATAACAGTAAATAACACAAAAATTGAAAAATGGAATCCACCTTGAACATTTCTGTTTTTTATTTTTTTTTTAAGCGTTCGTCCTTTTTTGAAAGAGCCCAAAAAATCCCTTTTACATTTGATGATTTCGATTTTCTTTCCCTTTTTTGATTCGGAAGTCCCCCTTTTTACATCCTTTTCTTCGGTTTTTATAACCGAAAAAGTAGAAATAATACAATAATTTTCCCCGTTTTCTGCCGTTGTGTGTTTGTGTCTTCTTTTGCAGGTTATGGCCGACAACGGGAAGTGGAGGAGCGGTAGTGCGCCGAGGCGCACGTGGGAGGCTGCGGCGCCTAGGGTTCCTGGAACCCTAGTTTTTTTCTGAAGACTTTTTAATTTTCAGGCTTATTGGGCCTTTTGTAAATTGGGCCTATTTTAACCTGTTTGGGCCCATTGGACTACTATTTTATTTTTTGGTTTGGTAATTGGGCTTTGTCAGCCCAGGCAGAAATTGGTTATTACAGCCGTGGTGTAGTTATTTTTATTAGTCATTATTTTACATTATGAAATGTTAGTAGATCATAATTACTTTTGATATTTATGTTTAATTGTATAAATGCGATATTGTCACATGAATCGTTGTTTAAAATAAAATACATTTTTTACAAAATTACTATATTCTATCTAAAGGTTTAAAATAAGATAATGTTTTGTATTTAGAAATTCGGGAAATAGTGCCCTAACATACTGGGTTTCGATTTTCCGTTTGGCTAAATAACTAAATATCCTTTTAACAAGTTTTGTAAATCATGAGATGATTTTGATTACGAAGGTTTTAAAACATCGTGTCCTAACGTGCTGGATGTGATGTTTATATTCATTCGGAACAAAAAAATCTCAAATTTTAACTTAAATTATTCAAGTTTTAAAGTAGTCATGTTTTTTTTTTTTGAATCTTTTCAAATCTTCGACATTAGGACATGAGGTTATCAATTCGGTACTAAATTTTGGGCGCTACGAGGGTGCTAATCCGTCCTCGTACGTAACCGACTCCCAAACCCGTTTTCTTGTATTTTGCGGACCAAAATTAATATTTTAAAATAAAATGTTTTATAAGGTGATTCAGTTACACCTAAATAAAAAAGGATTGGTGGCGACTCCCACTTTCATTTTTAAAAAGTCGATCTTCGTTTTTTTTTTTTTTAATTTTTAAAGAGGTTTTTGAAAAAAGAGGTGGACGGTTGAAAACGGTTTATTGATGGCTCCATCAACTTGAAACAAATTGTGAATTGATAAGATGGATTTGTAAACGAGAGTGCGTGGCTCATCATGAAGAAGTGCAATATATAGTTTTAGAATAATGATATGATCGTATTCTATCTCTGTCAAGGGCCAGTTTTACTTAAATATGTTTACTTGGGGTTGGTGGCTATTTTACTAAATTGACTCAAAAAATTTTAATATTTATAAAAATGACTTAAATTTAAAGATAATCATCAAAATGACATGAAATGAATAGTAGAATTGGGTTTTGGCCTGTTAATGGCCGGCACCACCTAGTATTTTAGCCCCATGATTGCCTGATGATTGTGTCAAACTTTAAAAAAATTAAATTTTTTGGTTCTGTCTTTCTAATGGCTGGCACTAGGGCATTTTTTTAAATTATATCATACTGGTATATAAAAATTTAAAAAAAATAAAAAAAAATTAGTACTCTCCTATCAATGGCCAGCACCAGAATACTAAAAAAGAAAATAAAAAATTTGTGTTGGCTTGTCAATTGGCCGGCAGGCCAGCACGAGAGTACTAAAAAAAGAAAAAAAATAATTTTGGATTGGCTTGTCAATTGACCGACGCCAATTTATTGAGGAATCTGGTCGTGGATGTGGTTGCACACAAGATTATTTAATTAATTAAACATTGATTTCATATATACCGTCAAAATGTTGGTACCATTTGCATGGCCCACCGCTCCTTAACTTACTCCATATACTTAATTAAACAATGATATTATATATAATAAAATGATAATGGGTGACTTCAACGTAAACGCTGGATAGTTTCAACAGGAACACCCATTCACAATGAAATATGCTTTACACTTTTGGTCTTTCATTTAAAAATACTTTTTGGGTAGCTCCATCAACATGAAACAGTTTCCTAATTGATGAAAATGATTCGTATTTGAGTGCTCGGTTCGTCAACAAGAATTAGAGTGCAATATATAAGTAGCTTAGGAAGTATGATATTCTCATAAGTGAATTGGTTCAAGTCTGAACGTCATGTAGCTACTACTCTGATGGGGCTGCTTTAGTTAGAAGCATGCACTTGGTGTTGCTTTTTATGGTCCAAGTTACCTTTTCCATACTTGCTATACTAAGTATGTTTCTTTTTCTCAAATGCTTGACTACTGCAATCAATCAATGTTTAGGATTGCCCCAATGAGTAATTACAGCTTCCAAAAAGCTCGAGTCGTGAGATGATTTTATACATTCAATTTTATTATCCATCTTTTCTTTTTTCATTTTAATGATGGTGGTCAATATTGTATAGTAAGCGTATTGGTTTTATTATCCTCTTTATAGGAGAAAAGATAGTATAAAACTCTGATTTTACGTTATCCTTATCTTTTTTCAATAGAAGAATAGCAAATCAGATTTTCCTCCCGTTTTTTAACATTGTCAGTGGAGTTTTTAGACTTTACAAATGCAAGTCTGCTACGATAGTATAGTAAAATATTTAAAAAATAAATATTTAAAAATAAAGAGAAACATGTCAATTTTTTAAAGTTATTTGTGAAATAAAAAATATATATACACTTTCAATGTACCAAATACAAACCCATCTATTAATACTTTAATTTTAGTTTGTTAATAAATTATATATCGTTTTTTTCAAAATAATAATTATATATTTTATATACAAGCAAATATATCTCAATTACATTCTTAAGAATATATTTATGTGCAAATATATAATCATATAAACTGGTATGGATTTGGTACATATTGGTACAAACTTGTATTGATCGAAATATATCGAACACATCAGAAGAATCGAAATCCATTGACATTTTAATCGAAATAGAACATAAACTACTTGATACTTAATTAACATATTTCTGATTTTTATTTTTAATTATTTTTAGATATGATGCTACTAATTTTGATACTCTTCCCTTAGTTGCTTAACATGAGCTTTGTTTTATCGGCCAAATAATAAATTTAGTCCTTTAATGTTTACATATTCTATCAATTTGAGTTTAAATCTAAAAATAATTAACAAATTTAGTCCTCAATGTTTACAAGATTTTTCATTTGAGTCCTAATTATATAATATTATAAGTATGTTAAAAATATATTAAAAATTTTAAAAAAGTTTTTTGTACCCAAAATGACCTTCAATAGTATCCTCCTTTTTGTTTTTTTTTTTTCATTCAATTGATGAAGTTGGAAATACCAAATGCCATGACCTTGACCTACAATCTCTCTCCAATGCTTGAGCTAGCAATGGTAAAAACACGAGAACACTAGAGCCTAAATCTGGTACTATCTCTATAGCAAAGAGTAAGGCCGTCATAGTCCGTGTCATCAACCTAATCATTTTTTTGGATTTATAAATTTGTTAATTTTGAGTTTCTTTTTAGGTTTTAATGAGGCATTTGAGATGAGCTAATGTAGCAAAAGAAAAAGAGAATTAAATTAAAAGATATTGAATAAAAAGATAATTTTAATTTTTGGGTTTTTCATTGATGAGAAAAAGTAAATATAAATTAAAAAATTTAAAAGTAAATATAAATATATTTTTAAATATATTTTGTAATTTTTAGACATGGAACTAAAATGATAAAATTTGTAAACATTGAGAGTTAAATTTACTGATTTTTTTTAGATTTAATAACAAATTGATCGAATGTGTTAGCATTGTAAGACTAAAATTGTTATTAGGTCAATAAAAAGTCCATGTTAGAAGTATATTACTAAGTTGACGGTAAGAGTGACTATAATATTTAATTTCGCAAAGTTAGGTGACCAAAATAGAGCTAACTGAATAATTTGGTGACTATTGTTGTGTTAAAATTGAAATTTGCCACTATACTTCTTGTTTGTACAAAGATTATTCGAACCCAGCTGATAGGCCACTATACTTTATTTAATTAAAACTTGCCATTGTACTTTTAAACTAAATATAAATTTACCACTATAATTAAATATTATCTTGAATTTTTTCATTTTATTTTTGCTTCATTGCATTTTGTCACTAAAGTTTGAATTTTTATTAATTTTTACTATTCAATTTTAATTTCAAAATATTTTGAAGAAAAATTTAAATATATATATATATATATATATATATAGATATTATATTTTAATACTTAAAAGTAATAAATTAATATAGTATCAATAATTCATAAAAACAATTATTAATAAATAGTAAACTTAATCTTTTAATTTTTTTATTTTTCAAGTGCTTCTTTTAATATTATATTTTAATAAGTTAATATTATTTCAAATATTTTATTTTAATAGTTAATAATAAGTTAATTTATAAAATACTGAAACATAATAAAGTAATTTAGAATTTTTATTTAATATTGAAATAATATTTTCTTGTTAAATTTTATTTTCAAATCATCAAAATCAGTATTTTAGTAAAATTCAAAATTAATGCTAAACTTCAATTAAATAAAAGTTGCGTGACAAGTTTAATCGTATTAATAAATTATAATGGTAAATAATATATAATAAAAATAAAGTACACTGAAAATTTCAATATGCACCAATATTATATATGGTGGAAAAGTTGGATTTTATATGGTCCTACCCAATTATTTTATACCACGTTAAATTAAAATTATTTTATGCCACATTAAATTAAAAGAATTAAAACAATTTTTACCTCATATTTAATTTTGTTCAATTTCTTTTTCTTTTCATCTGACATGATTTTATTTCCTCCCTCCCTTCTTGTATGTCAAGCTTTTCACTCTTTGTCAATGAGGGTTCTATATTTTTATAGTGGGTTGATTTTCATAATGGGTTTTTGTCGTTTGATATCGATACATCGACACAACTGTTGAATTTGTTGTTCATTGAAAGAGAAAGAAAAGAAAAAGAACCACTAGTCTTATAGTTCAAGACATTTTGGGGATATAATACAAGATTATCAATTCCAACAGCATAAAGTTCCCATGAATAGCCATTGATTGACATGTTCAATAACATTATTGATACAATAAGATCCAGAACAACATTGTTACTAAAGTCTGATTTGACGAGGATCTAGTACTGGAAAAACTCCATATTTATTCTCGTTTATTTAAGTGGAATGTGAACAAAAGAAAAGAGAATAGCGAGCACTTTACCGGACCTGCATCTCAAGTCATCCATACGACCCCTTAGATGCCTGCAACTTAAGAAACAAGGATTTACTTAAGCCCATCATGTCATCAGAAAAGTAGCCGAAATGTGCCTTTAAGTGATGAAACGATTGAGTATTTTGCTAAGACAATAAGACATTATTACCTGTTGGGTTAGCATCATATGCAGTTCTAATCCCACGATATAATCGAGTTGGACGGAGAAGCTTGTCTCTAATAGAACATAGCTTGGTAACAACATCACTCATGTCCATCCGTTCACTCGGAGATTCAGCAGAACAAGTGAGTCCTATTTTGAATATCGAATTCAAGCATTGAAGATATTCGTCATTTCCCAGGTTGTTTTCATTAAGAGTGATGTCAGCTATTGTTCCTCCTCTGACACTCTCTTGAAGAAGAATGGGATCTATAATCTCAACCACTCGATTGGGCAAAGCTGCTTTGACAAAGTTGTGAAGACTTAAGCCTTCTTTGAACCTTTCATTCGTTGGCCTTTTCCCTGTTAACATCTCTAACAAGAGGATGCCATAGCTATATACATCGCCGTTTGTTGACAACTCACTTCCCGTGCCATATTCTATAATAAATTCGTCACAAAATACATATATAAATAATTGTAGTGGAAAACCTCTAAATATACAACATGACGGCTTTTAGATCGATTTTTTATCTTTTAAATAATGAAAGAAATGAAAAAAGTGAACATACCAGGTGGAGCATAGCCGATAGTTCCTCTTAATCCAAGGGAGCTTGATTCATTAGTAGAATAGTTAAGGTTATCTCCAGAAAGGATTTTTGCTAAGCCGAAGTCGCTTATATGAGCAACCATTTCCCCATCGAGTAAAACATTGCTTGGCTTGAGGTCACAATGAATGATCGGCGTCTCACAACGATGGTGCAGATATTCCAGTGCATGAGCAACATCTACTGCCACATTAACTCTTTGAATGAAGTTTAGGTTTCTCATCGTCTCTGGTTCATTCATGCCAACCGATGAATGTAGCCAATCCTCCAAGCTTCCATTTTCCATGAACTCATAAACCAATGCTTTAAAATCATTGCCTTGATAATCGATACCTGAAATGGCTGTTAATACCTTGACAAGATTACGATGCCGAATGTTCTTCAAAGCCTCGCATTCAACCAAGAAACTCCTGGAAGCTCTATGATTCAGAAGATTAAGCACCTTTACTGCAATAACTGCTCCATTCGCTTCAAGAATTCCTTTGTATACAGATCCGAAACCTCCCAAACCAACCAAATTCTGAGGGGAGAATCCGTTGGTAGCCCTTAGGATGCTTTGGTATGATAACCGTAGAAGGGAATTTTCTACATGATTCGCCGTTGGCTTCTGCTCTTTTTTCTTTCTAAACCAAATTATGAGCAGAATAGAGAATACTAAAGTCACTCCTGAAATCACAACAATTATTGTGATCTTCAATTTAAGGGAAGTTTTTGATGATGTTTTGGAGTTACATCTTGACAAGTGTAACTCAGGGATGCCTCCGCAAAGCTTATTATTTCCCTCAACAAATATAGCACTTGTATTCTTGAACACTCCTTCACTTGGTATCACTCCTTCAAAATTGTTGAAAGAGAGATTTAAGTACTTCAATGTCCCAAACCTCACAAGAAATTCTGGAATCCCGCCAGAAAGATTATTGTTGGATGCATCCAATGCCTCAAGACCCCTCAATGAACTAAAAGATGATGGAATGGGTCCTTCAAACAAATTGCTCTCCAAATACAGCTCGACCAGACTTACACAACTCCCAAGGTTGTTTGGAAGCAAACCAGATAACCTGTTGTGAGAAACATCCAGTTGGCCTAGATTTTTCAGTTTTTCTACTTCAACAGGAAGCTCACCAGTCAAAGAGTTTGACGATAGGCTTAGTACAATGGACAAGGATGATAGTCCTAGTATTTCGGGGGGTATTGGTCCACTAATATTATTATCAGAAAGATCCAGTAGAATCAAATTTTTGCAATTACCTAGACCTAAAGGAATGCTGCCCTGAAGATTGTTAAAATTTAAAACAAGTTCGGTTAACTCTATTAAATTTCCAATGGAGTGGGGAATAGTCCCAAAGAGAAAATTACTGTGAGCGTAAAATATATTTAGCTTCCAAAGCCTCCCAATATCAAAGGGAATGGGTCCTAATAGTTGATTTTTTGCTAAGTCTAGCACCTCCAAATTGATGAGATTGGAAATCTCATCCGGGATTTTTCCCAAAATGTTGTTCCAACTCATCGATAAACCCTGAAGTGTGCTAGAAAAATTGCTAATGCATTTTGGAAATTCCCCTCCAAAATTATTTTCGGTTATAGATAGAAATCCTAGTTTTGTATTGTTGACTAAAGTGCAAAGAAAGTTCAAGTCACCTTCTCTCCCATGTCCCAAATGGTTTCCTCCTAGTTCAAGCCTAAACAATTTATCCAACTTTTCTAATGATGGTACATTTCCATCGAGCATGTTATCATGAAATTCAAGAACATCCAAATTCGGGGAATTAGCTATTGAAAGTGGAATTTGCCCAGAGAATTGGTTTTCCCCTACAGAAAAGAACTCAACATGAGGCATATTGATTTCTAAATCAGAATGAAGAGTACCTTCAATCTTGTTTGCACCAATATCAAAAATTCTAATATTGGAGAGATTGAACATTGGGACAGGAACAATACCAGAAATCGCATTTCCGAATATGGTGAAAAATGAAAGGTTTCTCAGTCGTCCAAAAGATTCAGGTATAATCCCACTTAATGCATTGTACGTTAAACCAAGTCTCTCCAGCGATGACAAGTTCCCCAGTGAAGGTGGGATATTCCCTCTCAAACTATTGTTAAAAAAACCCAATACTTTTAGGTTTGACAAGAGATCCAGCAAAGCAGGTATTTCTCCCGTTATCTGGTTGTCCGACATATCAACTAATATAAGTTTAGAACAAGCAGACAAATTGGAAGGAATTTCACCACTGATGGAGTTATTGGCCAGGTTTAATGCTTCTAGTCTTCTTAAACCACCGATCTCTTGAGGAATTTGGTTGTAGAAGCTGTTGCCCACAAGATCCAACTCCCTGAGGAAGCTCAAATTTCCAATATAGGGTGACAATGATCCAGAGAGTTTGAGGATTCGAAGTTTCAGCTTGGTGACTCTTCGATGCTTGCGACCGCATGCAACGCCGATCCATTGACAGAAGTGAATGGAGCTATTCCAGGACTCCATAATCTTGAGTGGATCACCAGTTATCTTGGCTTTGAACTGGAGTAAAGCTTGTTGATCAGTGTCATTTCCTCTAACTACAGGGCCTGCTGTTGCTAAACTAAGCAAGTTAAAACCCTGCAAGTTGAAGAATGAGAGAAGAATCACAAGGAAAAAAGAGCTGGACGGTTGAAAATGTTTTTTTGATGCCTCCATCAACTTGAAACAAATTGTTAAATGAAAATGTTGATTTGTATTTGATTGTGTGGCTCATCATCAAGAACCAGGGTGCAATATATAAGTAGTTTTCCAACTGTGGAATTTCAGTGGCAAAGAATTTGGGATTCCCTAAATGTGGAGATTGACTGTTTCAAATCATCTGATAAACTGATTAAGAAAATCAGTCCAGTTCAGTGCAGTTCATCAATCATAAACCCTCTTCTTCCATCAACTAATCAATCAAAGACCTACCTGACATTAGATGATGATGGAGGCTGACTCGTATACCGTAACAAAAGACTTTGATAACTGATTGGGTAGCTGTTGAAGACTTTGAAATTTATGCGTCTCCTGCAAATAGATGTAGAAGATAGTGGGATCGAAAGATATCTAAGGTTAGTGCTATGTTAATGGCACAAGACATTGAGTGGATTGTTAGTAATGATTATGAAGAACAACTCCTCAAGTCTTGCACTATAAAAAGAGTTGACAGGTGTTGGAACAATGGCAGCACCTTAACATGCACAATGCATGTGATTTGCCTATGATTTTATGTGAAGAACAAAAGAAGAAAAGAGAAACCAGAAACTTAAGCAAAAGAACTTGAATACACAAAGGTTAATGGCTTAACTTATAACCATTTCATTGATAAAATGAATATATACATAAAATACAAGAGTTGAATAGTCAAAGACAATTACCTAATGAGTTACCAACTCCCTATAGACTTGACTAATGCAAATTTAGATTGTACATAAAATAATAGCTAAGATGCTAGCCATTACGTCAAATTAATCTAGTCATTATCCTATGAGCTTAGCTATCATATTACAAAACATTAGACTTGATCACAAAATCAACAAAAGGTGATATGCTCCCCCGAACCATGCTTGTCGCTAGTGAACCGCTACGCTTCTTACATTACTCTTGGGTTCTATGTTGCATTGCAGGCCAATTCTTGACACTCCTCCTTGGTCTGTATGCAACAAACACCAATATTGCTTCTTAAGGCTTCAAATCTTGCTGTACCAAGTGGCTTGGTCAAAATATCTACCAATTGGTCTTGTGAGCTGCAATGCACAAGACTGACTTCCTTGAATTGTTCAACCTCTCGAACAAAATGCAATTTAATCTTAAAATGCTTTGTTTTGCCATGAAAAATCGGATTCTTGGCTATGGCAACTGCTGACTGGTTGTCAACAAGAATTTCAGTAGGGCCAAGTTGCTATTCATTTAGATCTTTCAGCAACTTTCTAAGCCAAACGGCTTGATTCACTGCTGTTGCTGCTGCAATATACTCGGCTTCAGCTGTGGACTGAGCAACAGTTGGTTGCTTCTTCGAGCACCAGCAAAACATACTTGAACCAAGGCTAAAGAAGTACCCCAAAGTGCTTTTCATGTCTTCAGCAGATCCAGCCCAGTCACTGTCTGAGAATCCAACCAATTTAAGTTCATTTTCATTCTTGAACTTAACTCCATAGCTCAATGTCCCTTTAATGTATCTAAGCACCCTCTTGGCAGCTTTGAAATGCATTACATTGTAGCAATGCATAAACCTCGAAAGCAAACTAACAGCATACATAAGATCTGGTCTAGTTGCTGTCAAGTAAAGCAAGCAACCAACTAGGCTTTTGTACTCCCTTTCATCAACTCTTTCATAATCTCCAATACTTGTTAGCTTCTCTCCTTGAGCCATAGGAGTGCTCACTGACTTGGCATTTTCCATGCTGAATCTATTAAGTATTTTCAAAGCAAAAGCATGTTGGCTAATGAAAATACCTTGATCAGCCTGATTTACTTCCATGCCAAGGAAGTATGTCATGATTCCCAAGTTAGTCATGTCAAACACATGTTGCATTTGTGTTTTGAACTCATGAATCAAGTCCTCCTTGCTTCCAGTTACCAGCAAGTCATCCACATAGATTGAGACAATCAGCAAGGTCTCCTTGTTGGACTATTTCACATAAAGTGTTGGCTCACTCAAGCTCTTTTCAAATCCGAGCTTGGACAGGTAGGAGTCAATCCTGTCATACCAGGCTCGAGGTGCCTGTTTCAGGCCATAAAGTGCCTTCCTCAGCTTATAAACCTTGTCCTCATTTCTTAGGACCTTGAAACCATCAAGCTGCTCGATATAGATCTCCTCCTTAAGATAACCATTCAAGAAGGCTGACTTGACATCCAACTGGTGAATTCTCCACTGTTTTTGAGCAGCCAAGGCAAACAAGAGTTTGATAGTGTCCAATCTTGCTACTGGAGCAAAAGTCTCCATGAAATCAATGCCATACTGCTGACTGTACCCTTTTCACCACAAGTCTTGCCTTGTGCTTGTTCAATGAGCCATCAGCATTGAATTTGGCTCGAAAAACCCACTTGACACCAATGACTTTCTTCTGGACAGGTCTGTCTACCAAGTCCCAAGTCTGATTCTTGTGAATCATGTCAAGCTCAGCTTCTATAGCTTTCTTCCATTGCTTGTCTTTGACAGCTTCTTCAAAGCTCGAAGGCTCAACTATGGCCACATTGCATCTTTGGTAGATGTCAGCAATGGTCCTGGTGCCTCTCACAGGTATGTTATCCACATTTGCATTGCTAGACTCTTGTTCAGCTGGTTCTAAACTGCCATCAATCAAATCTTCATCAACCTGTATTGAATTTGAACCATCCCAGCTCCAAGTCCTTGCTTCATCAAACTTGACATCCCTACTTACCAGAATCTTTTTGGTTAAGGGATCATAGAGCCTATAGCCCTTATTGTTGCTGCTGTAGCCCACAAATATGGCTGAAGCTGACCTCTTCTCAACCTTCTTTCAGCAAGTACATGCACATAGCACACACATCCAAACACTCTCAAGTAGGAAACTGATGGCTTGTATCCATGCCAAGCCTCAAATCTTGTCCTTCACAGCATATGTTGGAAGCCTGTTGAGCAAGTACACTGAGGTGTTAACAGCCTCAGCCCAAAAAGTGCTTGGCAACTTACTTTCAAACAACAAACATCTGGCCATGTTCATTACAATCCTATTCTTCCTCTCACACACTCCATTTTGTTGAGGACACAGCTTTTGAAACCTTTCAGAAAAGTATTCAGCTCCATTGTCTATCCTCAATGCCTTGATCTTGCAACCTGTTTGATTTTCTGCTTGAGCCTTGAATTTGCTAAAGGCCTCGAACACATTAGACTTCTACTTCAAGAAATAAACCCAACAGAATCTGGTTAAGTCATCAATAAACAGCACAAAGTATTTGCTGCCATTGAGTGAAGGAGTCTTCATTGGACCACAGATGTCAGAGTGCACAAGCTCAAGCCTCTCTCGAGCTCTCCATGCCTTATTGACTGGAAAAGGTAACCTGGCTTGCTTACCAAGTTGGCAAGCCTCACAAACAGCATCTGTTGACTCAACCTTGGTCATGTCTTCAGCTAGATTTTACTTGTGCATCAAATCAAGTGACCTGAAGTTGACATGGCCTAATCTTCTATGCCATAAGCCAGTACTGTCAGCTAGGCTTGTGTAAGCCTTCTTTTCAAGCTGACTTAGATCAAACATGAAACATTTGTCTACCATATGTACTGTAATAATTTCCTAGGCATGACAATCTTGAATAAAGCAAGAATCATTCTTGAAGACTAAAGAATAACCTTTCTGAACTAACTGACCAACACTTAATAGATTTTGATCTATATCAGGCACATAACGCATATCTGAAATCAGCTTGTTACCTGAACTTGTGTTGATCACAACATCACCTCTGCCTTTGGCTTCAATCAAGCTGCCATTGCCAATCTTGATCCTTGAGGTGAAGGTTCTGTCAAGCTCCTTGAAAAGGCCCTCATCAGCTGCCATGTGATGTGAGCAGCCACTGTCCACTAGCCACTACACTTGGCTTTGCTTGTGGTTGCAAGGCATGAGGCTGTAAAAACATGCTCCTCCTGAGCTTGAAAGTCCTCAGCAGTCTTTGCTTGAACTTGCTGTTCAGCTTGTGGTTTGTCTTTGTTCCTGCACACCTTCTCATGGTGACCAAACTTCTTACAACTCTTGCACTGAACATCTGGTCTATTCCAGCAATGCTTCTCCAAGTGATTAGTCTTCTTGCAGTGTTTGCAAGGTGGAAACCTCCTTCTTTCTGCATCTTTCCTGAATCTTTCTCTTCTGTCAGTCCAAGGCTTCTTTGGTATCTGACTTGAGCTCGAGCCATCTTTGGCTTTTGCTTGGAAAGCTCCCTCAGGATGCTCTTCCTGTCTGTTGGCCCTTCTTTGCTCAAGTGCATAGAGGGAGTTCACCAACTCAGACAAGGTAATGGTTGTGAGGTCCCTCGAGTCCTCCAATGAGGAGATCTTTGACTCAAACCTCTCAGGGAGAGTGGTAATGACCTTTTCAACAACCCTGCTGTCACTGAAGTCTTCTCCTAGGAGCCTTATGTTGTTCACTGTTGCCATTATTCTGTCAGAGTACTGCATGATGGTCTCTGATTCCTTCATCTTCAAGTTCTCAAACTCCCTTCTAAGGTTGATCACCTGTTGATGTCTTGTCTTATATGAGCCCATAAACTCTTCCTTCAGCCTTTCCCATGCTTGCTTAGGTGAATCACAGGCCATGATTCGAGTGAAGATAACATCAGACACTCCATTTTGCAGGCAGGCCATAGTCTTGTGCTTCTTGGCTCGATCCTCACTGTGCTACCTAATCTGAGCAATGGTGGGATTGGCTCTCAATGGTGGTGGCTCAGCATCACTCTCGACTGCACTCTACAAGTCTTGTGCCAGAAGATGAGTCTTCATCTTTACAGACCAAATGTGATAGTTTTCACCAGTGAACACAGGTGGTGAAGGTGTTGTGTAGCTCATGTTTCAGCAACAATACCACAGATCAACAACAAGGAGGTTTCTTCCTTCTTAAGTTTTGTTTTCACCAAAAAAGGCACCAACAAAAGAGGTCCTCAAAGAAGTTGGCTCTGATTACCAATTGTTGGAACAATTGCAGCACCTTAACATGCACAATGCATGTGATTTGCCTATGATTTTATGTGAAAAACAAAAGAAGAAAAGAGAAACCAGAAACTTAAGCAAAAGAACTTGAATACATAAATGTTAATGGCTTAACTTGATAACCATTTCATTGATAAAATGAATATATACATAAAATACAAGAGTTGAATAGTCAAAAACAATTACCTAATGAGTTACCAACTCCCTATAGACTTGACTAATGCAAATTTAGATTGTACATAAAATAATAGCTAAGATGCTAGCCATTACATCAAAACTAGTCATTATCCTATGTGCTTAGCTATCATATTACAAAACATTAGACTTGATCACAAAATCAACAAAAGGTGATATGCTCCCCCGAACCATGCTTGCTACTAGTGAACTACTGCTGCTTCAGTTGCTACTGGTTCCATGTTGTATTGCAGGCCAATTCTTGACAACAGGAAATTTAAGCCAAGGCATTCAATTGGTCAATGGTTGAAGCATTTGGCAAAAACTACACCAAGGATTCCGAAGAAACTTTGATTGAAACTAGGAAATAGGCAACTCTGTTGAAAATGAATTGCTTGAGCAGAGTCAGCTTGAAACAAAGCATCTAAGGACTGCCAAGTTCAAAAAAACTTGATGAATGATTGGTATTTGCAGCATGGAGGCCAAGGAGGAGTGTTGAAAATGGCCAACCATGCTGCTATTATACTTTTGGTTAAGTGCATACAGCTTGTAAACATGTTTGAAGACGTATGCTTGCTTAATAAAGACAAGGTTGTTTAGTTACTTTGTTAAGTTACTTAGTTGAAAATGAACTAAGTTGGTGTTGTTTTGATTTTTTTAGGTGTTGATTGGCATAATGCTTGTGTGCAAGTTAAATGTATTGTTTTTTTAGTTGAAAATTGATCAAAATGAGCTATCAGCCATAAGCTCTCTTGTTGCACCATTGTGAGCAAGTAAAAATATTTCACGCATCTTGCTTCATTGTACCCCAGCAAACTAGCTAACAAAGAAAACAAATTACAAGAGTAGTCACTCAACTATTCAGTTTGTTCTGTTTTATCATCCAACTATTAATTTTTTTTTTTGTTTCAGTCTTTCAACTTTTCAAAATTAAATATTTTAGTCACTCTTCCCTTAGTTGCCTAATAAAAGTCTAATGTGAGCCCTGTTTTATTAGCTTAATAATAAATTTAGCCCTAAAAATTTGACAAATTTATCCCACAATGTTTCCAAGATTTAGCATTTTAGTCTTAATCCTATAAATTTATAAAAAAAATTTAAATGTTAAAAAATTTTAAAAAATTATTATAAACGTTGATAATGGTAATAGTGTAGAAGCCTAATTTTGCCCGGGTTTGTAGCAAACAAAAGCCAAAAATAAATACCAAATGTCCATTAATACAGTCCATTTACAAAACCATTCACAAGCCCAAATATTACCAGAAGCCCAAAGCAAACTAACCTAAGACCCAATCCTAAACAGATTACCCACCAGACTCAAACCAAACTCGATCAGCCCAATTTTAAACCTAAACTAGTGGCCCACTTACACCCCAGTCCGAGACCCAAAACTAAATAGACCCAACTTAGCAGACCTATCCTACCCAGACCCAACCAAGCCCAAAACCAAAACGGCCCAGTGACTAAACATAATGTCAGCAACCTAGGGTTTTCTGAAACCCTCGCGCCACAAGCAGCCCCGACACCAAGCCACCAGTCGCGCTGCAATCCATGGAAGCCTCATCTCCGTCGCTCTACCTTAAAAAAAGGAAAGAATAACAGCAACAGATCGTAGCAAACATGGCAAACATTTTATTTCTTATTTATTTATTTATTTCGAAAGGCTATAAAAGCCTGTGAAAAACCTGTAAACGAGGATACGAATACTCAAATACATAGATAAATAGAGAAAAAAAAAGGACATCAAAACAGAATACAGAGTTTTCTAACCGAGGTGATTTTTTTAGTGTTATTTTATTTTTTTAATCTACGTTTTTCTTTTACACATAAATACTGTTAAAAAAGAAAACAAGTAAAAAGGGTGAAGATTTTACCTGTGCGTCGCCGTAGGCGTCGGCGTGTGAGGCGCGTGGCGGTGGCCTGAAAGGTCGACGAGTAGAACCCAGACGAGGGCTTTGAGAGCATTTGCAGAAATTTTTTTTAAGCAATGTTAAAATTTTTTTGACTGAATTTCGCCTTATATAAGCCAAAGAAACGACACTGTTTTGGTGTGGTTAGTTAATGACCAAAACGACGCCGTTTTAAGGCTAGATCCGCGCGTTGACCCAAAAACCCAGGGAGGATCCACGCGTTTTTGTTAAAAGGGCTAATTTCCTTTTCGATCCTTCCGCAATTTTATTGATTTTAATCTAGTCCAATTTGCATTTTTATTTTTTATTAAATTAGCCCTAAAATCTATTTTTGTTTTAATTTCATCCCTCGGTCTGCATTAAGGGCCAAAATTATTAAGATGCCGTTTTGAAATTTGGCATAATTGCCCTTTTAACCCCTGTGATTTAATGCGCATTTCAATTTGGTCCTTTTATATCGGTTTTAACTGTTATTTAACACATGTTTCTTTGTTTTAATTTTTTATCCTTTTATTTTATTGTTTTAATATTGTATTAAATTATTTTGCTATATTAAATAGTCTATATTATTTTCTTTATTATTTCTATATTAATACATTAATAGTATAAATTTATATATATATTTTTATGTAATATCTTTATATATTTAACTATTATTATTTATTACTTTATTTAGCTCAAAATCATTTTCATTACATATTATTTTTATATATTAATTACTATATTATATGTTTTTTTAAATTTTTGTATATTATATAGTATTATATTATATTATATATTATTTTTAAAATTTTGTTTTGTATAAAGTTTATTATATTATGTAACCTATTTCATTTACATTATTTATTACATATATAATTTTTATGATTAGTATTTATGTATATATATGTTTTTATTCAAAATTATTATATATATTATTCACTAATTATTTTTATTATGTATAATCCTTATATATATTATTATTAATTATTAATTATTTTATTATATATTATGATTTTTATTAATTATTATATTATACATTTTTAAGAAAAAAAACATATTTTATATATTATATAGTATTATATCTTATATTATTTTATAAAATTTTATTCTATCTAAAATTACATAGTATATTATTCATTCTTAAAAATGTAGTTTTATAAATATAAATTATTTATTTATTTTAAAATGTATTTTATTTATTTTCTCAATACATATATACATATATTTTTTTGTATTTATAAATTACCCAGTATAGGTTATTGTATGAAAATTTTCAACCTGCATGAAATGCATTCATATTCATTTTATTGTTTATTGTATTTGTTTATACTTCATCATGTATTTGCAATTGCTATAGTATAGGAATTATTATTTGTCATATTTTGTATTATTATTGCCTATATTAAATGTTAGTATGTTATAATTGCTTTTGATGTTTGATAATGTGTTAATATGATATTTTCATAAGATCATCATTTTAAAATAAAATGCATTTTACAAAATTACTATATTTTACCTAAAGGTTTTAAAATAAGACAATGTTTAATATTTAGAAATTCGGGAAATAGTGCCCTAACGTGCTAGGTTTCGATTTTCCATTTGACTAAATAATTAAATACCCCTTTTAATAAATTTCGTAAATTACGAGATGATTTTAGTTACGAGGGTTTAAAAATATCGTGTCCTAACGTGCTGGATGTGATGTTTGTATTCTTTCGGAACAAAGAAATCTCAAGTTTTAAATCAAATTGTTCAGTTTTTTAGTCATATTTTAAATGTTTATTAAATTTCAAACATTTAGACATGATTCTATCGATTAGGTACCAATTTTTGGGCGTTATGAGGGTGCTAACCCTTCCTCATACGTAACCGACTCCCGAACCTGTTTTCTTGTTTTTCGTGGACCAAAAATTAGATGTTTTAAAATAAAACATTTTGCAAGGTGATCCAATCACACCTAAGTAAAAAGGGATTGGTGGCGACTCCCACTTTCATTTTAAAAGTCGATCCCCGTTTTTAAATCAAACTTTAAAATGGTTTCGACAAATAGAATGACCGCAAAATAAGAAAAAAAAAAAGAGCACACAAATTTTATGTAGAAATCCTTTTGGGTAAAAACCACGGACAAAGAAGAAGAAATTTACTAATGTGAAAAAACTAATGATTCAAGAGAAGTTTCGACTACATTTATTTAAAGGTTGGAAAACCTTATTCGAATCAATGTTAAATAGAATAAGTATAGTTCTATACGGATTCTACTTGTGTGACATGGCCCGTATCGCGGGGGTTGGGTTGCAACCCCAGTCCAATATTATGCTTAATGGCGATCTGTGGTGGGCTTCGACCTTTCGCCACCACAAACCCCCTTATTTTGTCACTATATTTTATTTCTTTTACAAGTGATGGGATTTAGATCACACACAAAAAGAATTAAAAGAGTATAAAAATATTTTTAAGATTTTTGTGCCCCAAAAGACTTTCAATAATATTTACCACTTTGTTCTTTCCTTCATTCAGTTGACGAAGTTTGAAATATCAAATGCCATGGCCTTGACCTACAATCTTTCTCCGATGCTTGGGCTAGAAATGATAAAAACACGATAACACTAAAGCTTGAAATTGGTATTATCTTTGTAGCAAAGAGTAAAGCCATCAAAGTTGGTGTCATACAACCCAACCATTTTTTTGAGTTCATAAATTTGTTAATTTCAAGCTTCTTTTTGGGGTTTAATTATGATGTGTCGTTGAAAGCACCAAATATATCCTATTCCCTGTAAAATAGTAAAAATAATAGTAAAGGGGAAGTAGGTTCGAATCCACAGGGATCGGATTATACAAATGCATGTTTGTCGAAATCCTGGGCAGAATCGTGCCCAAGAAAACCTGCGTTCCTGAAAAATAAATAAAAAAACGGAATTAATAATTTTCGATCTGGAAAAATAAAAAAAACAGAATTTAAGACAAATTGAAATTACGAGAATAAATTACGAGAATTAAAATAAGAAAATAAAAAGAAAGGGTTTAGAGAAAAGTTTCTTATGTGGAGAGATTCCAGCCTCCGGTTGCCTCGATCCGCCTTTGGCTCAATCCTTGGCTTTTAGATGATCTTTCCCAAACCGAATAAGCCAGTTATAGTGGAAGAGGACGCCTACGACCACCAGCTCCAAGGATTTAGACTTTAATTTAGTGGAACCTGACTCTAGCCAACAATCACTCTTGTGGGATCATCTGTGCTAGATCAACGTTTCTCAATGGCGAATCCCACTCCATTTTGTCTCTTGGGTCGCCAACCTCTGACGCAGTAAGCTAACGAACCGACTGTGTAATCTTCTCAAAATATACAAAGCGGCCGTTCCTTGCACACGTTGAAAAGACCACTTCTTAAGGGACATGGACGGAAGCGTCAGTCCCGTAATGCGGAGAAACGATGAATACCCTGTTGAGAAGGCTAAGTGCGGATTCTAAACCTCAAGAACCCTTTTTGGGGATTTTCGGCAACCTTTGGCTAGAAGGGTTTTAGTGGTTCATAGTTTTGGTGGAAAAGAAAATAAATATAAAAATGGAGAAGAGAATTTTTATTAAAGGAAAATATGGAAAGAATAAAGATTTTTGGGGAGAGAGTTTTCAGAAAAAGATGAACAAAAAAAATGAGTCACTTCATCCCCTATTTATAGCGCTAAGATAGATGGACTAGTCCTACTCAAACTCCCAAAGATAATTACAATTAATCAAAGATAAATATAGATAAATAAAGAAATTAAATAATCCTCAATAATTATCATAATATTAATTATCCTAATATAATTAAAATATAGTTTGATAAAGCAAAGTCTCTTCTTTTTGCATGTCAATCCCTCTGCCCTCCATGTTTGCACTTTTGGCCCCATCTTTTCCCTTTGTTGCACATTGGTCCATTTTTATCTCTAATTTCACAATTTTGGCCCTCAATTTCGCTCTGGTCTCCAATTTAGTCCCTACAAGATAAAAGTCCATAAATAGCCCAAATTAGTAGAATCACACTCAAAATTAATATGCAATTAGCACATAAAAACATGACATTCTAGAGTGCTATCAAATTAGGCATTTGAGGTGAACTAATGTAGCAATAGAAAAAGCGGACTAAATTAAAAGAGATTGAATAAAAAAAATAACTTTAATTTCTAGGTTTTTCACATGTTTGGTTGATGAGAAAAAGTAAATATAAATTAAAAATTTAAAAACTAAATATAAAAATATTTTTAAATATATATTTAGAATTTTTAGAATTAGAACTAAAATGATAAATTTATTGATTTTTTTTTAAGATTTAAGAACAAATTGATAGAATATGTAAATATTGCAAGACTAAATTTATTATTAGGCTAATAAAAAAGCCCACGTTAGACTTCTGTTTCTATTTGACTAAAATATTTGATTTCACAAAATTGAGTGGTTGGATTAAGAAACTAATAGTCAGGTGACTAAAATAGAGTGAATTGAATAATTGAGTGACTATTGTTGTACTTTGTCCTATTTTTATTTGTAATTAATGAGTTAAAAATTTTTGAATTAATGTACAAATTTGCCACTATACTTTAAGGTAAAGTTGAAAATTGCCACTATACTTTTTTTTTTATATATACAAAGATGATTCCAACCATTATATTTTATTTGATTGTTATTTGTCATTGTACTTTTAAGCTACGATAAATTTACCATTATAATTTAATACTTAAAAATAACAAATTGATATATTATCAATAATTAATAAAAACAATTATTCATAAAAAGCAAACTTAACATTTTCATTTTTTATTTTTCAAGTTTTTCTTTTAATACTATATTTTAAAAAGTTTATTATTTCAGATAGTGTATTTTAATAGTTAATAATAAGTTAATTTATAAAATATTAAAATATAAAAAATAATTTAGGATTTTATGTGATAAATATTAAATAAAAATTCTAAATTAATTTTTATATTTTATAAATCAACTTATTATTAAATATTAAAATAAAATATTTGAAATAATATTTTTTGCTAAATTTTATTTCCAAATCATCAAAACCAATATTAATTGGTAAAATGAATTAAAAATCAAGATTAGTAACAAAATTTAGTAAAATTCAAAGTTAATGGGAAAATTCAATTACATAAAACTTGTGTGACAAATTTAATCATATTATTAAAGTATAATAGTAAATATTAATAAAAATAAAGTACAGTGACAAATTTTAATATGCACCAATAATATGGTAGAAAAGTTGCATTTTATGCCTAAATTTTTAAGTTTTTAGATAAATATTAAAGATCACATCTTTAACTTAAACCTATATTTTTAACATTACTAATTTTTAATGTCACATGCTTGCATGTAATTTTACATATTTAATATTTAAATATTTTTTAAATATTATATTTTTATTTGTAGTAATTAGCTTAAAAATTTTTTTTTATTTGAATTGATGAATATAAAATATATTAACTTATCAATTCAAATATTATAGTAATTAGAACATTTTTAACATATTCAATATGCAATATAATTTTCTTATTTGGCCCACACAGCTTGGCATGCGCCGTGTGATGTCGACAATGGATTTTTCAGTTTTTTGTCATTCGTTATTTTTACGAGATCAAGTCACACACCTGAATGTTTTCTGATGTAGATTGACGAATATTACTGTACCTAAATTGACAATTTGAAATATAAAAATCATCAGAGGTATGCTAAATACAAGTAACTAATTCGAACGCAAAAACCAAACAATTAGCCCAAACAACTGAACCAGCCCTCAACAAGTTGAAGAATGAGAGAAGAATCACAAGGAAAAAAGAGCTGGACGGTTGAAAATGTTTTTTTGATGGCTCCATCAACTTGAAACAAATTGTTAAATGAAAAGATTGATTTGTATTTGATTGTGTGGCTCATCATCAAGAACCAGGGTGCAATATATAAGTAGTTTTCCAACTGTGGAATTTCAGTGGCAAAGAATTTGGGATTCCCTAAATGTGGAGATTGACTGTTTCAAATCATCTGATAAACTGATTAAGAAAATCAGTCCAGTTCAGTGCAGTTCATCAATCATAAACCCTCTTCTTCCATCAACTAATCAATCAAAGACCTCCCTGACATTAGATGATGATGGAGGCTGACTCGTATATACCATAAAAAAAGACTTTGATAACTGATTGGGTAGCTGTTGAAGACTTTGAAATTTACGCATCTCCTGCAAATAGATGTAGAAGATAGTGGCACCGAAAGATATCTAAGGTTAGTGCTTAGTGGCATCGAAAGATATCTAAGGTTAGTGCTATGTTAATGGCACAAGACATTGAGTGGGTTGTTAGTAATGATTATGAAGAACAACTCCCCAAGTCTTGCACTATAAAAAGAGTTGACCGGAAATTTAAGCCAAGGCATTCAATTGGTCAATGGTTGAAGCATTTGGCAAAAACTACACCAAGGATTCCGAAGAAACTTTGATTGAAACTAGGAAATGGGCAACTCTGTTGAAAATGAATTGCTTGAGCAGAGTCAGCTTGAAACAAAGCATCTAAGGACTGCCAAGTTCAAAAAAACTTGATGAATGATTGGTATTTGCAGCATGGAGGCTAAGGAGGAGTGCTGAAAATGGTCAACCATGCTACTGTTATACTTTTGGTTAAGTGCATGCAGCTTGTAAACATGCTGCAGCACGTATGCTTGCTGTAACAGCGAGGTTGTTTAGTTACTTGTTAAGTTAGCTGGAAATGAACTAAGTTGGTATTGTTTTGATGTTTTTAGGTGTTGATTGACATAATGCTTGTGTGCAAGTTAAATGTATTGTTTTTTTTAGTTGAAAATTGAGCATTTTAACCGAGTCATGTTTACAGTCCTGAGGATAATTCATCACCCTTGAGACAGCAATAACCGAGTCAAATTCAACAATTAACACAGCTTATCATGCGCCTCGAGAGCCATTTTAATCGGCTTGAGTTATGCAAAGACAGAGCAAGGACGTAACCATGATCATTCCAAGACATTTTGGACATATTCAGTAGCCATTGATTGACATATTCAATAACATTATTGATACAATAATGTTCGAAGGTGGCAACTTTAGCAGCAACATGCAGGCTGCCATGCAACCATGCACAAGCAGGCAAGTGACCAAGCAGTCCAGCAGAGGCAAGCTTTTATCCAGTATGTATTTTGTTAAACTAGCTCATGTGATAGTTGACTTTTGTTGTCACATTGTAACTTTTGTATTGGCTAAGGATTAATCAAGTACTTAGCTGATTTGGTAGGTTTTAGGTACTCATTATGCTGATTTAACAGCTTAGCTACTTGCACAAGCAAGCTTTATTTTCTTTCAATGTAAATTAGCTACTTAAGTTGATGTATTACTTTCTTTTTCAAGTAATGAGAGTTGTTAGCTTGTTCTCTCAATTGTTCATTCATTTTTGCTTCTGTTTTTAAGCTTTCAAACATCAATTTTTTCTGTTGTTGTTGCTAGAGCTTGCTATCTTTGAGGGGCCTTTGTTATGCATTGTTTGTGAGTGACACGATTTTGAAAGAAAAGAAACAGGAGCTATTTGTTTTGGTTGCTGCAAAATGAGCTACTCACCACCACCACCACCTGTCTTTGCTGGTGAAAATTACAACATTTGGGCTCTGAAAATGAGGACATACCTGCAGCCACATGACCTGTGGAATGTTGTTATGAATGACACAGAGCCACCACCCTTAAGAGCTAACCCGACCATAGCTCAGATCAGGCAGCACAATGAAGACTGTGCCAAGAAGTATAAGGCCAAGTCCTGTCTTCAAAGTGGAGTTTCAGATGTGACCTTCACCAGGATAATGGCATATGACACTCCAAAGAAGGCCTGGGACAAACTCAAAGAGGAGTTTCAAGGGTCAGACAAAACAAGGCAACAGCAGCTAATCAACCTAAGAAGGGATTTTGAAAATCTGAGGATGAAGGAGTCAGAAACTATTAAGCAGTATGCTGACAGAACCATGGCCACTGTCAACAGCATAAGACTACTTGGAGATGATTTCAATGACCAAAGAGTAGTTGAGAAAGTCATCACAACCCTACCAAAGAAGTATGAATCAAAAATATCTTCTTTAGAGGATTCTAGGGACCTTTCATCCATCCCTTTGACAGAGCTGATAAATGCTCTCTATGCACAGGAGCAAAGAAGAGCAAACAGAATGGAGGAGCACTGTGAGGAGGCTTTTCAGGCAAGAGGCAGAGATAACACAAACTACAAAGGCAAAAAGCCTTGGATAGAAAAGAAAGACGAAGGCAAAAAGGAAGCTGCTGTTAAGAAAAAGTTTCCACCTTGTGCTCATTGCAAGAAAACTACCCACCTTGAGAAATATTGCTGGTATAGGCCAGATGTTCAATGTAGAGGCTGTAAACAGCTTGGCCACATTGAGAAAGTGTGCAAGAACAAGCCAAAACCACAGCCACAACAACAGTTGCAAGCTAAGGCTGCTGAATATGTTGAAGCACAGGAGGAGTTTGTTTTCACAGCCTCCTGTTTTGTCAGCTCTAGCAAGGTCAGCAAAAGGTGGCTGATTGATAGTGGATGCACACACCACATGGCTTCAGACAAGGCTATGTTTAAGGAGCTTGACACCACATTTAAGTCCAAAGTCAGAATTGGAAATGTTGAGCTCCTTGTGGCCAAAGGTAAAGGCAAAGCAGTTATTGGCACTAAGTCAGGTAACAAAATTATTTCTGAAGTTCTTTATGTACCTGACATTGACCAAAACCTGTTAAGTGTTGGTCAACTGTTGGAGAAGGGCTATTCTCTTTCTTTTGAAGGCAAAACATGTGTGATAAAAGATGTTGTGGATCAAGTGCTAGTAACTGTAGCCATGAATGATCGAGCCTTCATTTTGGATGTGAATAAGCTGGAACCAAGTGCACATACTGCTCAGGCTGATGAATCAAGTTTGTCGCACAGGAGGTTGGGGTATGCAAGTTACAAGTCACTTGGATTACTTCACAAAAAGAACCTGATTGAAGACATGTTCAAGGTCGAGCCAAAAGGGAATGTGTGTGAAGTTTGTCAACTTGGCAAACAGACCAGGCTGCCATTTCCTATCAACAAGGCTTGGAGGGCTCGAGAGAGACTCCAACTGGTCCATACTGACATTTGTGGACCTATGAAGACCACCTCCTTAAATGGCAACAGGTACTTTGCACTGTTCATTGATGATTGCACAAGGTTTTATTGGGTAAGCTTCTTGAAGCAAAAGTCAGATGTTGTTGATTTTTTCTGCAAATTCAAGGCATTGGTTGAGAACCAAGCCAGTTGCAAGCTAAAATGCCTAAGGTCAGATAATGGAACCGAGTATGTCTCCCACAGGTTCCAAAAGATATGTGAGGAAGCTGGAATCCAACACCAATTAACCACCATCTATACACCACAGCAAAATGGTGTTTGTGAGAGGAAAAATAGAACAATCCTCGATATGGCTAGGTGCCTTTTGTTTGAGGCCAAAATGCCTAGCATTTTTTGGGCTGAGGCTGTGAACACAGTTATTTACTTGCTAAACAGGTTGCCAACTAATGCTGTTCAAGGCAAGACACCATTTGAAGCTTGGTTTGGACAGAAACCAACTGTCACACACCTAAAGGTATTTGGTTGTCTGTGTTATGCCTTAGTGCCAGCTGAGAAAAGAACCAAACTGGAGAAAAGGTCCATGCCAGGGGTACTTGTTGGTTACAGCAGTGAAAGAAAAGGGTATAGGATATTTGATCCATCAACCAAGAAGATAGTGGTAAGCAGAGATGTAAAGTTCAATGAAGCAACTTACTAGAAATGGAATGAATCTGATGCAAGTCTGCTTGAAGAAGATAAGGATGATTATGACCTGCAGCATGCTGAGAATGAATGTGCAGCTGAAGATGACTTTGATGATGCACCTATTAGAGGCACCAGGACATTAGCTGATGTTTATGAAAGGTGTGCCTTGATCATGGTAGAGCCTTCCTGTTATGAAGAAGCAGCAAAAGAGAGCTGCTGGCAAGAAGCAATGAAAGCTGAGC
The DNA here is from genome assembly GCA_025698515.1 of Gossypium sturtianum. Taxonomy (NCBI): domain Eukaryota; kingdom Viridiplantae; phylum Streptophyta; class Magnoliopsida; order Malvales; family Malvaceae; genus Gossypium; species Gossypium sturtianum. Next base: position 152,111,899 of record CM046952.1, on the reverse strand, counting down.
TGAGAATGATTCAAAAGAATAAGACTTGGGAGCTGGTTGACAGACCAACAAATAGGAAGGTTATTGGAGTCAAATGGGTGTTCAGGACCAAGAACAATGCATATGGGTCACTAAACAAGCACAAGGCCAGGTTGGTTGTGAAAGGATACAGCCAGCAGCAAGGAGTTGATTTCTTTGAAACCTTTGCCCCTGTTGCAAGGTTAGACACTATAAGGCTGTTAATTGCCTTGGCAGCTCAGAAACAATGGAAAGTGTATCAACTAGATGTCAAATCAGCATTTCTAAATGGATTTCTCAATGAAGAAATTTTCATTGAACAGCCTGAAGGTTTCAAGATTCCTAATGAAGAACATAGAGTCTATAGGCTCAAGAAGGCCTTCTATGGCCTAAAACAGGCTCCAAGGGCCTGGTATGACAGGATGGATGCCTACCTGTCTAAGCTCGGGTTCACAAAGAGCATAAGTGAGCCTACTCTGTATGTTAAGAAAGCTAGAGAGGAGATCTTGCTGATTGTTTCTTTGTATGTTGATGACTTATTAGTCACTGGAAATGAAGGTGAGCTTATTGAAGATTTCAAGAAGCAAATGCTTGAAGTTTTCGAGATGGCTGATCTCGGTTTAATGACATACTTCCTTGGTATGGAAGTAAAACAGGAAGGGCAAGGCATTTTTATAAGTCAGCAGGCATTTGCACTGAAAGTACTAAGCAAGTTCAGTATGGCAAAGTGCAAGCCTGCTAGCACACCAGTGGCATTAGGGGAGAAATTGTCAGCCTCGAGTGAACATGATAGAGTAGATGAAAGGGGCTACAGGAGTTTGATTGGTTGTCTTTTGTATCTAACAGCAACTAGGCCAGACATCTTGTATGGAGTTAGCCTCCTCTCGAGGTTCATGCATTACTGCAATGTGGCACATTTTAAGGCTGCTAAAAGGGTCCTAAGATATGTCAAAGGAACCTTAAATTTTGGTGTGCAGTTTAAGAAGGCAGAAGAGTTGAAGCTGATTGGTTATTCAGATAGTGATTGGGCTGGTTCAGTTGATGATATGAAGAGTACTTCAGGCTACTTCTTCACTATAGGTTCAAGTGTTTTCAGCTGGAGTTCAAAGAAACAACAGACAGTAGCTCAATCCACTGCAGAAGCTGAATACATAGCAGCTGCTACTATTGTTAATCAGGCTATTTGGCTTAGAAAGCTTCTTGATGACTTAAATGTTAATCAAGAGAAGGCAACTGAGATTAATGTTGATAATCAGTCAGCAGTTGCAATTGCCAAGAACCCTGTGTTTCATGGCAAAACCAAGCACTTTAAGATCAGATATCATTTTGTGAGAGAGGCTGAATTGACAAAAGAAATCAGCTTGGTCCATTGCAGTTCAAAGGATCAATTAGCTGACATCTTAACCAAGCCCCTGGCTGCTACAAGGTTCGAGAGTTTGAGAAGGGAGATTGGAGTTTGCTGCCTCATTGCCAAGGAGGAGTGTTCGAAGGTGGCAACTTCAGCAGCAACATGCAGGCTGCCATGCAACCATGCACAAGCAGGCAAGTGACCAAGCAGTCCAGCAGAGGCAAGCTTTTATCCAGTATGTATTTTGTTAAACTAGCTCATGTTATAGTTGACTTTTGTTGTCACATTGTAACTTTTGTATTGGCTAAGGATTAATCAAGTACTTAGCTGATTTGGTAGGTTTTAGGTACTCATTATGCTGATTTAACAGCTTAGCTACTTGCTGATTAATCAAGTATGATGTTTACCTAAAAGTAGGCGTCAATTGGTACAGACTTATAAAAGTGATGTGGGTACCAGTTGCATTGGCCTGCGCTCCTTAACTTATCACATATATGATGTGTGCTTACTTAAACATTGATTTCATATAATTAAATGATAATGGGTGACTTTAAAGTAAACTCTGGATAGTTTCAGTAGGGTTTCAATTATTCAGGAATGGTTCAACACCATATTTCTAATCAATTTTTTTGCTTTTCATTGCCAGAAACTATATTTTTGTTTTTTACAATGAATGTCCAAATTTGAAGGTAATGACATATAGGGGTGAAGCCAAAATTTTATTTTGAAGAGGTCGGAATTAGGTTGTTTATTTTTATAATAGTAAAAAAATAATTTTATCATTTTAATAGTATATATTTTTATAATTTTAAGAGACTAAATCATTTTTTTATTTATGAGAGGATCAAAGTGTAAATTTACCATATACTAATTTAAAATTGGATAAACTACCTTGTTAGCCACTTAACTTTTAAGGCGCTTTCATATTGATCACCCAAAAAATATTTTTTTTAAGTATTGATTGAGGTAAAAAAAATTAAGGATCAAAGTGAAAAGGCTGTAAAAACAAAAATAATACACAATGTATTAATAAATTGGATAAATTGTTGAAAATATTTGGTGAGATATAATGTTTCCAGTCTTCGTAGACGATCAATTTCTTGAGGAATCTGGTTGTTGATGTGGTTGCCCACAAGATTACTTAATTAATTAAACATTGATTTCATATATATACCATCAAAATGTGAGTACCATTTGCATGGGCCACCGCTCCTTAAACTTATTGCATATATGATGTTTACTTAATTAAACATTGATTTCATATATAATTGTACAACCCCAATTTTGCCCAGGGAAAATAAGCCCAAATAATATAAGCCCATTATACCAAACCCATTACAACAAACCGCACCCAAATCACACTAACCAAGCCTAATACAAATTTATACCCCAATTGGCCCAATACCTAAATTAGCCCAATCCGAGAATAAACAAAAAAAACCCTAAAAGTCCGCCTTTGTTCCTACGCTCGCTCGCCCCGTCCATTCGTGTCCCATCCACCGCCATTGTCGAACAAAGACTTCCACATCACAAAGAACTTGCGCCATTCACTGCAAACATTAAACAGAAAGGACATAACCGAGTCCAAGTTGTAAAAACAAGGCTATAAAAGCCGATTTGTATTTCAAATGAAAAAAACTTTTTTTCTGGATATCAATAAAAAGAGAGAGATTCAAAATAAAAAATCTTCAAAGACAAACAAAAGGATTCACAAGCAGATCCAGAAACAGTAAGGAGGCAGAAAACGCTAGAAACCACTAAAAATTGAACTCAAATCGGAGGCTAGGAAAGGTGATTATTTTTCCTCAAATCCCTCCTTTTCGCTTTCTGTTCCTTTGGTAATATATATATGCACACACACACACACACACACACACACACACACACACACACATATATATATATATATTAGAGAATAAAGAGAGAAAAAAGTAAAAAAAGAAAAAAATAAAACTTTTTACCTTTTCCCGCCATCATATCTTGTGATGGCCGTGTAACAACGTCGCTGGGCGACGGGGAACGGCGGTCCGACGGCGAAATCGCACCAACCCCAAATTTCGCAGAGAAAGGAAAGTTGTTGGAAATTTTTTTAAAGAGAGTGGAGAATGATTTTTTTGAAAGTTTTTGGCCTTAAATAGGCCTCCAAAACGACGCCGCTTTGAGGTCAAGATTTATGCCCAAAACGGCGCTCGTTTGGTCATGACCAGCACACACGACCCGACCCGCCTCAGGATCCGCGCGCTTTCAAAGGAAGGGCTAATTGCGCTTTTAGCCCTTCCGCATTTCTATTGCTTTCAATTAAATTTTTGTTATTTCAAAATCGCCCAACGCTTTAGCTTTGGCTTTCAATTTAGTCCCCTCGCTCGACTCGCTTTTGGCCGAAAAGGAATTATTGCGCGCGTGGTCCCTCCGCTTCCTCCACGCTACAAAATAGGTCCTTTTCTCTTATTTTTATTTCGAATTGACTCCAAACTTTCGCTTTTAAGTTCAATTTAGCCCATTTTAATTATTTTGCAATTTTATTATTATTTAATACTTATTTTTGTCGCTATTAATTATTTATTATTTTTACTACCTCATTATTACTATCACTATAATTTGTTTATCTTTTACTACCATTATTATTATTATTATTATCATACTCATTACTATTATTATATTATTATTTTTATATGTATATACTTTTATTTATTTTATATATATATTATTTAATTTATTAATTGCCATCATTACTACCGCTTTTTTATATAATCATTATTATTACGATATTATTATATCATTATTATTATTATTTAGCATTTTTATCATCATCATATCATTATTACTATCACCCTATTATCATTACTTAATATCTTTATTATTACTATAGTTATATTATAGTTTTCATGTATATATATATATATTTGTTGTTTGTTCTTGTATATACCTTATTATTCATTTCTCAAATATTATTACCATTATTATTGCTATCATTTTATCATTCATTATTTTTTATCACTATTCATGCATTGTGTATTATTATTAATATATTAATATTTTCATTATCATTATATTACTATATTATTACTTTTATTATATTATCTACTTCATTATTGCTATTAGCATCACATTATTTATATATATGTAGATATGTTACTTATCTTATACATATTACCATCATTGTCTTTATATATATACTACCATTGTTATTGCTATATTTATCACCATTAATGTACGACTATTATTATAACACTCTCATATTACCACTACTTACTATCATCCGCTCATTATTTTAAAACCGCAAATTCAATTTTTAAATCGACATTCCAGATTAGCAATGCGAGTGAATCGAGCCCTAACTTACTGGTTCCGATTTCCTCTCGCTTAAAGCTAAACAACGGGATATCCCTTTGAAATCGCAATCTAGATTTTAAATAAAACACTTAATCTCGGGTGTTCAAATGTCGCGCCTTAACTTACTCGGACTCGACATCTAGATGCTTCGATGAGTTTTTAAAGTAGAGGCAATATTCCTAATTTGGACCTTCGAGAAGACGAGCCCTAACTTACCGGGTTCTGATTTCTCGCTTGACGAATGACTAAGATCCTCTTCGATGTAAAACTAGGTTTTAAAAAGGCGAGCTTAGTTTCGAGTCTAAAGTATCACGCCCTAACTTACTGGACATGATGCTTTATCTCTTCGAAAATAAGAGAGTCTTAACGTCCCTTCCAATTCCTTCAAGTTTTTGGAAATAAAAGTATCCATTTCCAAACCATTTCAAAATTTTCAACATTAGGACATCAATCACCAATTTGGTACCGATTTCGGGCGTGACGAGGGTGCTAACCCTTCCTCGCATCGTGAACCGACTCTGAGCCCATTTTCTCAACATTCGTAGACCAAAAATATTGTTTTAGTAAATCAAAATGTTTATCCGATCTCACCCAAATAAAGATCGGTGGCGACTCCCGCCCTCTTCATTTTTTTAAAACCACGGGTCGACTCGCGCCATCGCTTTATCAAAAAAATGGTTACGATAAACTTTTTGGCTCACTTGAGGACTTGTTCGTTGAGAGTCGTGCCATAGATTGATTGATCCTTGTCCTTTTGATTAAAATTAGAAAATGGTTTCAGAATCCATGTTTCTTTAAAAGCACTTTCAAATATTATATTGGATCTCTTGAATATTTTGGCATTGCATTGCATGACCATTGTGGTCACACCATAAGTGGGAGCGAGAAGCTATGCCTTCGTGAGGTTTTCACCTCCGCATGGGCTAGTGGACTGCTTTTGGGATACATCCGTACCTATGTCTTCGTGAAGTTTTCACTTCCGCATGGCCATAAGGAAATGTATCCCCCTGAACCGAACTCGGTTCGCATGAGCCTATAATGGGTGAGGATCGAGGAATCACTGGTTCAGTACCTCAAACTCTAGAACTAAAACCACATATAGTGGACCCTAGAGCCCACCTTAGATAGAACTACATCAAACCTTAGTGGTCACCTGGTAGGTGTTTGTTCATTTTCACTTGTTTTACTTTGCGATCTTCGACTCGTTGTACTTTATTTTCGTGCATTCATCTCATTTTCTTTGGAGGTATCGATTCACGGTCGGTTCACGAGTTAGAAAGTCAAGTTATGGAAAACGGATTCCTTGATAAAGTGGAAGACAATGCGATCGTTCGTATAGTTAGAACCTAGGCGCTTAGAAGGGTATGGATCCATTTGAGCAAAAGGAAATGTGGCGATGCTAAAATCGTGGTCACCCCAGAGACGGCAAGGGTGTTGGAAGGAAAGTGATTGGCGAGAGGGCAATGGACCCGTGACAATGAATTGGCTAGAAAGGACTTTGCTTACGACGGGAGAAAAGTTTATTTATCATTGGTGCTCTTCCAAATAACAAGCATGAGTTTATAGTTGTATTTGAGGATGTTACATCTAATGTAAACAATGGTAATGCAAGACTTGATGTCTATGATGACTCAAATGGGCAAGATAGGAAGAGACAGCTTTGTTGCATAGACACCCATCCGAGCAACTTAAAATGCTTGGCGCGACAGAATCAAAAACTCTCAAGAAGCATTGAGGGTGATAGATGTCATTTTAAGATAGTATGTTTCTAAAAAGCAGGATGCCTACTGGTTTGCCAATCTTTCAAGATAATCAGAGCAACCTCACAGACATTGGAAGAGGTGCCCTTAGCAATAGAGGCTTCCATTCAAATTTCATGGCCACTCGATGAGGCCTTTCCCTGAATATTGATATTCGTCCTAGCCCGGTTATGGATCCTTTGCCAATCAGAATGCTATGGATCCTGGACTGGACCATGGCTAAGCGAAGCTTTAAGAACCTGAGGACAAAAGTCATTCCATCCAATCACGAGTACAAGATCACTGGATTGAGCGAGCAGTTGTGCAAAGATCCGTTGTTTTCATTGAAGGAGAAAAGTGTGAAAAAAAGTTAATGGTGAAGCTGAGAATCTAGAGATTACTGTCTATAATCATTTTGTCGACCATCACAATATACTGATCGTGCTTCTCTCAAAGATCGCCATGCTTTAATGTCGAGAGCCGAAACAACCTACATACATTCCTTTGGAGCTCCATTCCTTGATGTATTTGTAATTGACAAAGCGTTAACTAGAGAGCTTTTTTGGTTAAGACAGAAGTCTCAGGAAAGAATGAAAGCCTTATTCTATGCTTCACAGGGGAGCAACCATAGTGCCGAGCCAATGCTGTGTTCTTGTGGTGTCTCTTTCAGCACTAATTTCACCCAAGTCGTCTGTCAGGGGCAATGATGGAAATTTCTTTCCAAAGAATGGGCGTTGAATTTGTGGAACCATCTAGGATGGAAGGATAGGTCATGTGAACTTCCGTGCTCATCGTGGTGATCCAAACAACATTGCAAGGGATTTGATTCGTGTGAAGAAATGAAAGGAATTTGTATTGACCCGATTAGATAGATCCAAAAGAGACAAACCAGAATAGACGACTTTCACCGAGGTTAGAATTGGAAAAGCTATCGAATGTATACAATCTAAAATATCCGGAGCTCTGTAGTTTCTTCTTTGTCTAGAAAAACTCTAATCTTTATGAGCCTTGGAAGCGGAAGAATCCTTCGGGGTATGGCGCTAGCTAGAGTGAATGATCAATACTTTTCTGAAGAATTGATGCTAAGCTTGGATAGCCTCTTCACTACCATCGGCTATAACTCTGCAATCGAGTTGAAGTTAAGCTCTAACAAGATTAAGGAAATGAAATGTGGGATCGAAAAGTTAGAATCAAAGATTACACAATTGTGAACTACGGATCGAGCTTCTTGAAACAAGAGAGGAGTAGAAGACCTTCATCATTCTTATGATCAACAATTTAAAGAGTCGAGATTACCTCGTGAGGGAAGCGATAGTGCAGATTCAAGAGGTGGCTGGTCATCTACAGATTCTGGCATTACAGGTGGATATGTTAAACATAAAATATAGGCTGCAGCTTGACCACAGTCAAGAGCTAGCTCCACCACTTTGAAAACAAAAACCTTTAGGACTTAGGGCGAAAGCATATAGTAGTCCGTTTATGTAAAAGAACTTGTTTTCTAATAAAGTTTCCTAAAATGAAGTTGATCAGAATCGATACCTCCTTGCATTCATGCATTTGCATTGCATCACATTACATGCATTTAAGTTTAAAAAAAAGGGGGGCCTAATTAGCTAAAATTATCAGAGAAAAAAGAAAGTGAAAGGAGAAAATCTGGAAGCGGAACATCACTACGGAACACGCGCTAAAACCAAGAGAATGGATCGGAGGTTCGAACAATTCCGTAAAGAAATGCAGAAGAAATACAACAAAGAAATGTTGAAACTCCAAAGAGAAATGAAGGACCAAATGCCGGAGGCCCGGAGAAACATGATAGCACAGATGGCCCAAACGCTGAATGGAGTAACGGACAAAGGGAAAGGTCCAATGCCTCCGGTCGAAGAGGATAGCGAAGGCGCTTCCCCGGGTTTTACCCCGCCACACTCAAGAGCCCCGCTCGAGGAATATCTCCAAAGGCCATCAATTACGATCAGCCCCAAAGAAGGGCAAGATGACACTAGACCTCCTATGAATTATCACGTAGGCTCGGATCCCAACCAGAGATAACCCGACCAACCTCAAGTGCCCCGATTTAGATGCAGAGAGAAAATGGGGTCGAGAATGGAATCATCAAGGCAACTAGAGGACCGCTGCAAATGGTGGAGGAAAAATTCAAGGCGTTGGAAAATTTTGATCATCATCATAGGATCGACGCGAAAGATTTAAGTCTAGTTCCTGATTTGGTACTACCCCATAAGTTTAAAATGCCCGAATTTGAAAAATACAATGGGACTAGTGCGCCGGAGGCCCACATTACCATGTTCTGCAGCGGATGGTCACTACGTGAGTAAAGATCAACTCTTAATCCATCGTTTCCAAGAAAGTTTAGTAGGTGCGGCAACCAGATGGTACAACCACTTTAGCCGGGCTAACATTAGTTCCTGGAGAGACTTGGCTCAAGCATTTCGAAGCATTACACCACGCCACGGACATGGCACCTGGATAGAATTACTTTGCAAGCCATGGAGAAAAGACAAAATGAAAGTTTCAGATAAGATGCGCAAAGGTGGAGAGAGGTCGCCATGCAGTCCAACCACCCTCTTAGAAAAAGAAACTACCATGCTCTTCATTAACACCCTAAAAGCTCCTTTCATAACCCATATGATAGGGAATACCACTAAGAGCTTTGTCGACATAGTAATGGCAGGAAATGATCGAACATGCCATCGATGCGCAAAATTGAAGCGGGAAACCACTAGAAGGTATACTCCTAGAAAAAATGATGGCGAGGTGAATAATACAAACATGGGGCACTCAAAGTCAACTATCGTTGATCACCAAAAACGGTGACTATCGAGTATCAAGGTTCATCAAGAAAAGAACTCAGACAAGGAAAAACGCTGAAAAACTCCAATTTACGCCGATCCCGATGACGTATAGCGAGTTGTATCAAAGTTTATTTGATGCGCATGTTGTGTCCCCAATATCCAAACCGATGCACCCTCCGTACTCAAAAATGGTATGACCCAAACACTCGGTGTGAGTATCACGCGGGATCACGAGCCATTCGATAGAAAATTGCCTTACTTTCAAGAAATTGGTGGAAAATCTCATCAACATGGGTGTGGTGAAGTTCGACGATGGAGCAAAGTGGTAATTGAAATTGGGGCGGAAAATTGTGTCTCCTTGAATGAGTCATCGAAACCTAGAGATCGGGGATCGAAACGCCAATGGTATACCCAAGAGAGAACCGAGGAATAAAAGTTTTTCAAAGCTTCGCCATTATGTACTTGAGAGTGTTTTGAACAACGAGATCGTGGAAGAAACATGTATTTTTAAAGCTAATCTAGAGTAATGTGCAAAACACACTTGTTGCTTTAAGTCTAGAAGCAATAAGATTCCTTTTGTGAAGTAGGCTTATATCCGTAATTTTTATTTCAATAAAACGCATCTTTCTAAGTAAACACTTTCATTCTTTACATTTCATACTAAATATTTTTCACTCATGATCAGATCATACGAATAATCATCCTTAGGATCATTTATTCTTTGGATTTTCTCGCTTTCAATGGGTCCTCGATATCTATGACATGAGCGACGCTCATATCGACTCCTTCTTAATGAGATATGTGTCTAGAGGATCTAAGGGCTTTGAAGATGACAAAGATTGCAACTTACTTCTCAATGGTAGATTCTACCTTATGAAGTGTCAATGAACGCTATGAACTAACGAAGGAGATAAAGATGGAAGCAACAAAATTAGCTAATCAAGAGGTTCAAGCTATTAGTTCACCAAAAAGAAAATTGCTTCATTATGCCGTGAATGCCAAGTTGAGGAAGACTGTGCCTCCTCCATTTTCCTTATATGAAGCATGGATGTTAACAAACCAGTTTTATCAAAGCTTCTAGCCCACATCGATTCATTCTCGTGGATGTCGGTTACTTCATAAAATCCCGTGGATGTTGGTTACTTCACAAGATGGCGAAAGTCGCTTCATGTGTCAATCTTACAATGTTGATACCATCAAATCCCACTCAAAAAAAAAAAAAGATTTGCTACTCGACAAAAATGCCAAAAAGGACAGTGTCAAAAATTTGTAGTATGTTCAAAGATCAGACACCATATCATAGAGCAACAAAGGCAACAAAAAAAAAATGGAAGCCAAAAAAAAAAAAAAAAGAGAGATTTTAAATTCAAAAAAAAAACAAACACAGAAAAGAAAATGAAGAAAAAGAAAAAGGAGAGGCCAAGGTGAAAACCCGCAAAGGGCGCTTTGAGACCAAAGGGGCTTTGAGTTGAAAACCCAAAAGGGCGGCTCAAACTTTGCTTGAAAGTGGGGCATATAATAGTTGTTACGCTTGAGGTAACGATTTAAGAAGTATGTTATGTCTTGGGGCATCGACAAAGTACTCTGCATCCCCAACACATATTGAGCTTAAAATGGTCCTCAAGAAGTTTGAACAGAGAAGCTCATGTCACGATATCCGGGGCACCTAGTTTCTATTTTACCCATTTGCAGCTATTTTCCTTGCAAAATACACTCGCCAATAAGTTTCCTTCATTACATTTGCTAGCTTTGATTAAACTTTTTGTTTTGAGCTATGCTCCCAATAAATTTTCATTTCGTCCATCATTATGATCTTTTCAAGCATTTTGCATTGAAATAACGATTATTGGACTAATAATACTTTCATGAAAAAGTTTCGCATATTACTCTGGAAGTTTCAAAAAAATACAATGACCTAAAACAAGACTATTGTTTAGAACTCACTCAAATTTAAGGTTTGAAAATATTGGAGAAAGATTATTATCTCTTTGGGCCTTTTTGGTTGAACAAAAGACAAGACATTTTGCTCGGTGATACAATCTCGACGAATAACGAGCAATGTCACCCAAGTGTAAAAGGGAAATCATTCTCGAAAAATGATGTTCTCGCATCCATGCAAACATCATGCATACGCATTTGGTTAAGTCACCCGAGGAGTGATTGGCTGACCGAACAAGTTATAGATCCTACGCCTTGAGTTGCGTGTGAGGATGGGTTGAAATCGATACGCATCCTATAGCCATAAGTCGCAGTGGGATGGTCTCAAGATAATACAAATCTTACGTCCCTAAAGTACGGTGGAAAGGAGACCGAAGTTACATGGGGGCAAACTTGTTGAGCAAGATATAATGGTTCCTTCAAGCTCTATCAAAATACCAAATTTAACAAGATAGAGGTATAATATGTCGTTGATAAATTCTCGATGGACGACGAATGCTGACAACTCTAAACATCAAAAAGGGATCATTACATCTTGCATTCGTACATCTTCATTCAAGACGCATTTAGTCGAGCATTTGATTCATTCTGATCATTGCGTCTTAATCATTGAAAAATCATTCTCATAGAATTTGGCATTCATGCAAATATCGTCCATAAGGCATTTAGTTAGGGGCATTAAGGTCCCTTCGATCATTGCATCCTAATTGTTATACATTTAACAAAGGATCATTCTCATGACATTCTCGCATTCATGCAAATGTCATCCATGGTCATTTAGTTAGGAGCGCTTTGATTCACTCGATCATTGTTCCTAACCATTGTGAAAAGACCATTCCCATGGCATTCTGCATTCACGCAAGTGTCGCCCATAACACATGTAGCTTAGGAGGCTTTGAGTCATTCCGATCATAGCATCCTCATCGCTTGCACAAGCATAAGCACATAAAATTAATTCTACAGACGGTTCCTCAAAGAACGGTGCAAAAGAATATCAAAATTCAGATTTTGTTCCCAAAGAGAGCGGTGAAGATTGAAGTCTTCCAAGATAGTGAGGAAGCGAGTTGGAAAGTTCAGATTTTATTTCCTCAAAGTTCCCGTGGATTTTAGTAGAGAAGATAGAGACTACGAATCTCTTCTCCCCGAATTCTCATTTCCTCGAAGTTCCCGTGGAGTAGGTTGAGATTACAAATCCTGCCTCCTTGGGTTAACAATGAGGATCAATCATTATTTCTTTGAAGTTTCAAAGAGAGAAGATGGAGACTACGAATCTCTTCTCCCCGAATTTTCATTTCCTCGACGCCCAAAGGAGTAGGTTGAGATTACAAATCCCGCCTCCTTGAGTTAACAATGAGGATAAATTCTTATTTCTTTGAAGTTTCAGTAGAGAAGATAGAGACTACGAATCTCTTCTCCCGAATCCTTATTTCCTCGAAGTTCCCGTGGAGTAGGTTGAGATTACAAATCCTGCCTCCCGAGTTAACAATGAGGATCAATTCCTTTTGAAGTTTCAGTAGAGAAGATAGACACTACGAATCTCTTCTCCCTGAATTCTTATCCTGAAGTTGCAGGAAGCAGATCGAAGATATCAGTTTGGTGATCCCTGAGTTTGCAGGGATCAGATTGAAGATAGCAGATTTGACCTTCCCGGTTGCGAGAAGCGGATCGAAGACATCACCGTGATCCCCGAGTTTGCAGGGATCAGATTGAAAATAGCGATTTGACCTTCCCGGTTGCAAGAAGCGGATCGAAGATACAAGTCTTATCTCCATAAAGGCGCAATGATTGGAGCTACAAGTTCTGTCTCTCTCAAAAGGGTGGAGGGGATCAAAGCGACAAAATACGGCAAGCGTAAAAAGCTACCCGAGAAAGAGCACTAAAGAAGTCAAGACTCTGCGAGACCGCAAAATTGGTCTTTCTTGGAAGTCTTTGCTCTATTCCGTTACACGGCAATTAGCAAAGAGGGGCAATTGTACAACCCCAATTTTGCCTGGGGAAAATAAGCCCAAATAATATAAGCCCATTATACCAAACCCATTACAACAAACTGACCCAAATCACACTAACCAAGCCTAATACAAATTTATACCCCAATTGGCCCAATACCTAAATTAGCCCAATCCGAGAATAAACAAAAAAACCCTAAAAGTCCGCTTTGTTCCTACGCCGCTCGCCCCCTCGTCCATTCGTGTCCCATCCACCGCCATTGTCGAAACAGACCACCATCACAAAGAATCTTGCGCCATTCGCTGCAAACATTAAACAGAAAGGACATAACCGAGTCCAAGTTGTAAAAACAAGGCTATAAAAGCCGATTTGTATTTCAAATGAAAAAAAAAAACTTTTTTCGGATATCAATAAAAAGAGAGAGATTCAAAATAAAAAATCTTCAAAGACAAACAAAAGGATTCACAAGCGCATCCGAATGCAAGCAGGAGAAGTGAAAACGCTAGAAACCACTAAAAATTGAACTCAAATCGGAGGCTAGGAAAGGTGATTATTTTTCCTCGAAATCCCTCCTTTTCGTTTCTGGTTCCTTTGGTAATATATATATGCACACACACACACACACACACACACACACACACACACACATATATATATATATATATATTAGAATAAAAGAGGAAAAAAGTAAAAAAAAAAAAAAAAAACTTTTTACCTTTTCCGCCATCACCGCGCTTGTGATGGCCGCCATGCATAACGTCAAGCGACGGGGAACGGCGGTCCGACGGCCGGAAATCGCACCAACCCCCACCCCCGCAGAGAGAAAGGAAAGTTGTTGGAAATTTTTTTTAAAGAGAGTGGAGAATGATTTTTTTTGAAAGTTTTTGGCCTTAAATAGGCCTCCAAAACGACGCTGCTTTGAGGTCGGGCCATTTATGCCCAAAACGGCGTCGTTTTGGTCATGACCAGCGCGCGACCCGACCCGCTCCAGGGATCCGCGCGTTTTCAAAGGGAAGGGCTAATTGCGCTTTTAGCCCTTCCGCATTTCTATTGCTTTCAATTAAATTTTTGTTATTTCAAAATCGCCCGAACGCTTCGCTTGGCTTTCAATTTAGTCCCCTCGCTCGACTCGCTTTGGCCGAAAGGAATTATTGCGCGCGTGGTCCCTCCGCTTCCTCCACGCGCACAAATAGGTCCTTTTCTCTTATTTTTATTTCGAATTGACTCCAAACTTTCGCTTTTAAGTTCAATTTAGCCTATTTTTAATTATTTTGCAATTTTATTATTATTTAATACTTATTTTTGTCGCTATTAATTATTTATTATTTTTACTACCTCATTATTACTATCACTATAATTTGTTTATCTTTTACTACCATTATTATTATTATTATTATCATACTCATTACTATTATTATATTATTATTTTTATATGTATATACTTTTATTTATTTTATATATATATTATTTAATTTATTAATTGCCATCATTACTACCGCTTTTTTTATATAATCATTATTATTACGATATTATTATATCATTATTATTATTATTTAGCATTTTTATCATCATCATATCATTATTACTATCACCCTATTATCATTACTTAATATCTTTATTATTACTATAGTTATATTATAGTTTTCATGTATATATATATGTATTTGTTGTTTGTTCTTGTATATACCTTATTATTCATTTCTCAAATATTGTTACCATTATTATTGCTATCATTTTATCATTCATTATTTTTTATCACTATTCATGCATTGTGTATTATTATTAATATATTAATATTTTCATTATCATTATATTACTATATTATTACTTTTATTATATTATCTACTTCATTATTGCTATTAGCATCACATTATTTATATATATGTAGATATGTTACTTATCTTATACATATTACCATCATTGTCTTTATATATATACTACCATTGTTATTGCTATATTTATCACCATTAATGTACGACTATTATTATAACACTCTCATATTACCACTACTTACTATCATCCGCTCATTATTTTAAAACCGCAAATTCAATTTTTAAATCGACATTCCAGTATTAGCAATGCGAGTGAATCGAGCCCTAACTTCTCGGGTTCGATTTCCTCTCGCTTAAAGCTAAACAACGGGATATCCCTTTGAAATCGCAATCTAGATTTTAAATAAAACACTTAATCTCGGGTGTTCAAATGTCGCGCCTAACTTCATCGGACTCGACATCTAGATGCTTCGGATGAGTTTTTAAAGTAGAGGCAATATTCCTAATTTGGACCTTCGAGAAGACGAGCCCTAACTTACCGGGTTCTGATTTCTCGTTTGACGAATGACGGAAGATCCTCTTCAGATGTAAAACTAGGTTTTAAAAAGGCGAGCTTAGTTTCGGGAGTCTAAAGTATCACGCCCTAACTTACTGGACATGATGCTTTATCTCTTCGAAAATAAGAGAGTCTTAACGTCCCTTCCAATTCCTTCAAGTTTTTGGAAATAAAAAGTATCCATTTCCAAACCATTTCAAAATTTTCAACATTAGGACATCAATCAGTCAATTTGGTACCGATTTCGGGCGTGACGAGGGTGCTAACCCTTCCTCGCACGAAACCGACTCCCGAGCCCATTTTCTCAACATTCGTAGACCAAAAATATTGTTTTAGTAAATCAAAATGTTTATCCGATCTCACCCAAATAAAGATCGGTGGCGACTCCCGTCCTCTTCATTTTTTTTAAAACCACGGGTCGACCGCGTCGTTTACTGTTTTATCAAAAAAATGGTTACGACAATAATAAAATGATAATGGGTGACAGCTCCAAAGTAAACGCTGGATAGTTTCAGTAGGAGCACCCATTCACAATTATTGTTTCGATTAGGAACACCCAAAGACTTCACGTGAAAATTGAAACAGTTTCTTAATTGATGAAAATGATTCGTATTTGAGTGCTCAGTTCGTCAACAAGAATTAGAGTGCAATATATAAGTAGTTTAGGAAGTATGATATTCTCCTATATGTGAATTGGTTCAAGTCTGAAAGTCATGTAGCTACTATTCTGATGGGTCTGCTTCAGTTAGAAGCATGCACTTCGTGTTGCTTTTTATGGTCCATGTTACTTTTTCCATACTTGCTATACTAAGTCTGTTTTCTTTTTCTCAAATGCTTGACAACTGCAATCGACCAATGTTTAGGATTGCCCCAATGAGTAATTACAGCTTCCAAAAAGCTCGAGTCGTGAGATGATTTTATACATTCAATTTTATTATCCATCTTTTCTTTTTTCATTTTAATGATGGTGGTCAATATTGTCTAGTAAGCGTATTGGTTTTATTATCCTCTCTATAGGAGAAAGGATGGTATAAAATTGTAATTCTACGTTATCATTATCCTTTTTCAATAGGAAAATGACAAATCAGATTTTCCTCCTTTTTTTTTATATTGTCAGTGAAGTTTTTAGACTTTACAAATGCAAGTCTGCTACGAGAGTAGTAAAATATTTAAAAAATAAATATTTAAAAATAAAGAGAAAGATGTCAATTTTTCAAGGTTATTTGTGAAATAAAAAAAATACACTTTCAATGCACCGAATACAAACCCACATATTAATACTTTAATTTTAATTTGTTAATAAATTATATATCGTTTTTGTCAAAATAATAATTATATATTATATATACAAGTAAATATATCTCAATTATATTAAGAATATATTTATGTGTAAATATATAATCGTATAAACTGGTATAGATTTGGTACATATTGGTACAAACTTGTATTGATCAAAATATATCAAACACGTCGGAAGAATCGAAATCCATTGAAATTTTAATCGAAATAGAACATAAACTACTTGATACTTAATTAACATATTTCTGATTGTTATTTTTAATTATTTTTAGATATGATGCTACTGATTTTTATGTTTATTACTCTTCCCTTAGTTGCTTAACGTGAGCTTTGTTTTATTGGCCAAATAAAAAATTTAGTTGTTTACATATTCTATCAAATTGAGTTTAAATTTAAAAAAACTAACAAATTTAGTCCTCAATATTTACAAGATTTGTCATTTGAATCCTAATTATATAATATTATAAAAATGTTAAAAATATATTAAAAATTTTAAAAAAGTAAATATAGATTATAAAAGCATAAAAAGTATAAAAATATTTTTAAGATTTTTGTACCCAAAACGACCTTCAATAGTATCATCCTTTTTGTTCTTTTTTTTTTTCATTCAATTGATGAAGTTGAAAATAGCAAATGCCATGACCTTGACCTACAATCTCTCTCCAATGCTTAAGCTAGCAATCGTAAAAACACGAGAACACTAGAGCCTAAATTTGGTAATATCTCTATAGCAAAGAGTAAGGCCGTCGTAGTCAGTGTCATCAACTTAACCATTTTTCTGGATTTATAAATTTGTTAATTTTGAGTTTCTTTTTAGGTTTTAATGAGGCATTTGAGATGAACTAATGTAGCAAAAGAAAAAGAGAATTAAATTAAAAAATATTGAATAAAAAATGATTTTAATTTTTGGGTTTTTCATTGATGAGAAGAAGTAAATATAAATTACAAAAAGTTAAATATAAATTAAAAATTTTAAAAGTAAATATAAAAATATTTTAAAATATATTTTGTAATTTTTAGACATGGAACTAAAATAATAAAATTTGTAAACACTGAGAGCTAAATTTATTGATTTTTTTTTTAGATTTAGAAACAAATTGATAGAATGTGTTAGCATTGTAGGACTAAAATTGTTATTTGTAGGACTAAAATTGTTATTAGGTCAATAAAAAAGTCCATGTTAGAAGTCTATTATTAAGTTGACGGCAAGAGTTACTATAATATTTAATTTCGTAAAGTTGGGAGACCAAAATAGAACGAACTGAATAATTTGGTGAGTATTGTTTGGTTAAAATTGAAATTTGCCAATATACTTCTTGTTTGTGCAAAGATTATTCGAACCCAGCTGATAGACCACTATACTTTATTTAATTAAAATTTGCCATTGTACTTTTAAACTAAATATAAATTTACCACTATAATTTAACTTTATCTTGAATTTTTCCATTTTATTTTTGCTTGATTGCATTTTGTCACTAAAATTTGAATTTTTATTAAATTTTAATATTCAATTTTAATTTCAAAATATTTTGAAGAAAAATTTAAATATATATATATATATATATTATAATTTAATACTTAAAAGTAATAAATTAATATAGTATCAATAATTCATAAAAACAATTATTAATAAATAGTAAACTTAATCTTTTAATTTTATTTTATTTTTCAAGTGTTTCTTTTAATATTGTATTTTAATAAGTTAATATTATTTCAAATATTTTATTTTAATAGTTAATAATAAGTTAATTTATAAAATACTGAAACATAATAAATTAATTTAGAATTTTTATTTAATATTTGAAATAATTATTTTCTTGTTAAATTTTATTTTCAAATCATCAAAATCAGCATTTTAGTAAAATTCAAAATTAATGCTAAAATTCAATTAAATAAGAGTTGTGTGACAAATTTAATCGTATTAATAAATTATAATGGTAAATAATAATAAAAATAAAGGACACTGAAAATTTCAATATGCATCAATATTATGATGGAAAAGTTGCATTTTGTATTCTCCTATCCAATTATTTTATGTCACATCAACAATTTTTTTTCAACTTAAATTAAAAGGATTAAGACAATTTCTACCTCATATTTATTAATTTTGTTCAAATTCTTTTTCTTTTCATCTGACATGATTTTATTTCCTCCCTCTCACCCTCTTTTCACTGTTAGAAGAAGAGGATTTAGGGTTTTGATGATTTTTCTGATTTTTTTCTTTCTTCATCATCTCCTCATTGTTAGAAAAAACAAAAGATTTTTAAGGTTTTGGGCAATTCAAAATTAGCAATGAAAGAATTATAGGCTAAGCAAAAAAAATGAAGGGATTACGGAATCAAGTTCATCCTATTTCTAGTGATTAAAATTAATGGTTTTTAATCTTTTTCATTTAACTATGAAATAGTCATTGAATTTAGTTCATAACAATTTTATTTATTTATTTATTGGAAAAAGAAAAAAGCAAAATTGAAATATGGGAAATAACCCTTTTGAAATTTCTGTCAATACATATATGCAGTTGGGAGTGACCCCTTCTTGTATGTCAAGTCTTTTCTCTCTTTGTCAATGAGGGTTCTATATTTTTATAGTGGGTTGATTTTCATAATGGGTTTTTGTCGTTTAATATCGATACATCGACACAACTGTTGAATTTGTTGTTCATTGAAAGAGAAAGAAAAGAAAAAGAATCACTAGTCTTACTACTGTTCAAGACATTTTGGGGATAAAATACAAGATTATCAATTCCAACAGCATAAAGTTCCATGAATAGCCATTGATTGACATGTTCAATAACATTATTGATACAATAAGATCCAGAACAACATTGTTACTAAAGTACTCTGATTTGACGAGGATCTAGTACTGGAAAAACTCCATATTTATTATCGTTTATTTAAGTGGAATGTGAACAAAAGAAAAGAGAATAGCGAGCACTTTGCCGGACCTAAGCATCTCAAGTCATCCATACGACCCCTTAGATGCCTGCAACTTAAGAAACAAGGATTTACTTAAGCACATCATGTCATCAGAAAAGTAGCCGAAATGTGCCTTTAAGTGATGAAATGATTGAGTATTTTGCTAAGATAATAAGACATTATTACCTGTTGAATATGGAGTTTCAATCCCACGATACAATCGAGTTGGACGGAGAAGCTTGTCTCTAATAGAACAAAGCTTGGTAACAACATCACTCATGTCCATCCGTTCACTCGGAGATTCAGCAGAACAAGTGAGTCCTATTTTGAATATCGAATTCAAGCATTGAAGATATTCGTCATTTCCCAGCTTGTTTTCATTAAGAGTGATGTCAGCTATTGTTCCTCCTCTGACACTCTCTTGAAGAAGAATGGGATCTATAATCTCAACCACTCGATTGGGCAAAGCTGCTTTGACAAAGTTGTGAAGACTCAAACCTTCTTTGAACCTTTCATTCGTTGGCCTTTTCCCTGTTAACATCTCTAACAAGAGGATGCCATAGCTATATACATCACCGTTTGTTGACAACTCGCTTTCCGTGCCATATTCTATAATTAATTCGTCAAAAAATACATAAATAAATAATTGTAGTGGAAAACTTCTAAATATACAACAAGACTGCTTTTAGATCGATTTTTTCTCTTTTAAATAATGAAAGAAATGAAAAAAGTGAACATACCAGGTGGAGCATAGCCGATAGTTCCTCTTATTCCAAGGGAGCTTGATTCGTTAGTAGAATAGTTAAGCTTATCTCCAGAAAGGATTTTTGCTAAGCCGAAGTCACTTATATGAGCAACCATTTCCCCATCGAGTAAAACATTGCTTGGCTTGAGGTCACAATGAATGATCGGCGTCTCACAACGATGGTGCAGATATTCCAGTGCATGAGCAACATCTACGGCCACATTAACTCTTTGAATGAAGTTTAGGTTTTTCATCGTCTCTGGTCCATTCATGCCAACAGATGAATGTAGCCAATCCTCCAAGCTTCCATTTTCCATGAACTCATAAACCAATGCTTTAAAATCATTGCCTTGATAATCGATACCTGAAATGGCTGTTAATATCTTGACAAGATTACGATGTCGAATTTTCTTCAAAGCCTCGCATTCAACCAAGAAACTCCTGGAAGCTCTATGATTCAGACGATTAAGCACCTTTACTGCAATAACTGCTCCATTCGCTTCAAGAATTCCTTTGTATACAGATCCGAAACCTCCCAAACCAACCAAATTCTGAGGGGAGAATCCGTTTGTAGCCCTTAGGATGCTTTGGTATGATAACCGTAGAAGGGAATTTTCTACATGAGTTGCCGTTGGCTTCTGCTCTTTTTTCTTTCTAAACCAAATTATGAGCAGAATAGAGAATACTAAAGTCACTCCTGAAATCACAACAATTATTGTGATCTTCAATTTAAGGGAAGTTTTTGATGATGTTTTGGAGTTACATCTTGACAAGTGTAACTCAGGGATGCCTCCACAAAGCTTATTATTTCCCTCAACAAATATAGCACTTGTATTCTTGAACACTCCTTCACTTGGTATCACTCCTTCAAAATTGTTGAAAGAGAGATTTAAGTACTTTAATGTCCCAAACCTCACAAGAAATTCTGGAATCCCACCAGAAAGATTATTGTTGGATGCATCCAATGCCTCAAGACCCCTCAATTGTTGGAACATTGGCAGCAACATAGCAAAACAAAATTGAACTTGTTATGTGATCAAGGAAGCAAAACGAGAAGGCAAAAACTTAAAACAGCAGAAAGACAAAAATTGAAGCAAAGATGGTTTAACCCCCTAACCATTTCATTGAGATAAAAAATATATGCATAAAATACTAGAGTTGAATAGTCAAAAGACTAGTGCCTAGTGAATCAACAACTCCATCTAGACTAAGACTAATACAATATTAGCTTGAACATAAAATAATAGCTAATGTACTAGCCATTACATCAATTCAAATCAAACATTGTCCTACAAGCTTAGCTACACCATTACATAGAAAATTCAACTAAGATTCTTGACCAAAAAGAACAAAAGAATAGTTTCCTTCGATTCTGGCTTGCCTACTTGCTGAGCTGCTATAGCTGCTACTGTTTCTACTGGTTTTGTGTTGCATTGCAGGCCAAATCTCAACACTCCTCCCTGGTCTGTATGCAACAAACACCAGTATTTCCTTTTAAGGTTTCAAACCAGGTAACTTCTTTCAAAAGATCTGTTGAAAACGGTGCATTTATATTGCTTGAAACTTCAGCGATTTCAGTAGAGTTTGCTTTCAACATTTCTGCAACCTGACCATGCATGCCATTTTCTTGGCCATGAAATATCATATTACTTGCTGGAACCGTAAATGCATTTTCAACCAAATAGAAAACAGGACCCTGCATGCTGACAAGCTCATCAAAAGGTACATCACCAGCACCATCCGCATCATCCAGACCATCAAACATCTGTTCATCATGAGCTTCAAAACGAGCTGTCTGCACTTCCCAAAGTGCAGCCACATTTTCAGCATTCCTTCTGATCATTTGACCGGCTCCACCAATAATTTGTGCTCCGGCAGCATCTTCACTATTTCCATCACTAGCTAAATTCCTATTCACTTCATCTTCTCTCTCAACATCCATTATACTTTCACCTTGACTTGCTGGAACAACCTCTATCTTCTTTGTAACCTTTTTCTTAGGGTCCACCTTAGAACCTTTGTTAACTACAGTGTCAATTTTCTTTCCACCTTTAGTCCTTTTCTGAAGCTTACTTACATCAAAAGCACTAAAATTGGAACTAGTATTTTCTTTACCATTTACAGCAGTTGTTATCCTAGGTTCCTCAATCTCAAAATTATTACCGTTGGAGTGCCCATTCTCCAATTTACGACCCTTCCCTTCACCATCATCAATTTGACTTGCATATGTCTTTGTTTGCAGCTGATTCATATCCATAATGAAGGTTCTGCCTTGCATAGCTACTGTTGTTAACACCTGACCAGTAGCACCTTTGATCACACAAGTTGTGCCTTCAAAAACTAAGGAATAGCCCTTCTCCAATAGCTGACCAACACTCAGCAAATTTTGGTCAATGCCTTCAAAAGTTAAGGAATAGCCCTTCTCCAATAGCTGACCAACACTCAGCAAATTTTGGTCAATGTCATGTACATAAAGAACATCAGAAATGGTTTTGTTACTTGACTTGGTGCTTATCAAAGCCTTACCATTTCCTTTTGTCTCCAAGAATTGACCATTGCCTATTCTGACTTTGGACTTAAAGATGGTGTCCAACTCCTTGAACATGCTCTTGTTAGAACCATGTGATGAGTACACCCACTGTAAACTAGCCAGATTTTGCTCACCTTGCTCGAGCTTGCAAAGCAGGATGCTGAGAAAACATACTCTTCCTGCACTTCAACATCTTCGGCAGCTTGAGCTTGGTTCTGAAACTGTGGCTGTGGCTTTGGCTTGTTTTTGCACACTTTCTCAATGTGGCCAAATTGTTTGCAGCCTCTACACTGGATGTCTGGCCTATACCAACAGTACCTTTCCAAATGAGTGGTTTTCTTGCAATGAATGCATGGTTGAAACGTCCTCTTGCCCGAGTCTTCCCTTGGTTTCTCCCTTTTATCGAGCCAAGGTTTTTTTTTCTCACTTGAGCCTCCACTGGCCTTTGCTTGGAAAGCTCCCTCAGGATGCTCTTCCTGCCTATTGGCCCTTCTTTGCTCAAGTGCATACAAAGAGTTTATCAGCTCAGACAATGAAATGGCTGACAAATCCCTTGAGCCCTCAAGTGATGAGATTTTAGACTCAAACTTCTCAGGAAGGGTGGTGATGACCTTTTCAACTACTCTTTGATCACTAAACTCATCCCCAAGCAATCTTATATTGTTGACAGTAGCCATGATTCTGTCAGCATATTGCTTAATGGTTTCTGAGTCCTTCATTCTCAAATTCTCAAAGTCCCTTCTTAGGTTGATTAGTTGCTGCTGCCTGGTCTTGTCTGACCCTTGAAACTCCTCCTTGAGTTTATCCCAAGCCTCCTTTGGTGTAGCACAGGCCATTATCCTAGTGAAGATAACATCCGAGACTCCACTTTGAAGGCATGACATGGCCTTATACTTCTTAGCACTGTCTTCACTATGCTGCCTTATTTGAGCTATAGTGGGGCTGGCTCTCAAAGGTGGTGGATCAGTGTCATTTAGAACAACATTCCACAAGTCATTTGCCTGCAGGTATGTTCTCATTTTCACTGCCCAAATATTGTAATTTTCACCAACAAAAACAAGTGGAGGAGGTGGTGAGAAACTCATGTTTTATAGCAACCAAAAACTGCCAACAAAAAATAGCTTTTGCTTCTTGTTTCACACTCGATCAGCTTAGAAACAATGCACAACTAAGGCCCTCAAAGACAACAGGCTCTTGATACCATTTGTTGGAACATTGGCAGCAACATAGCAAAACAAAATTGAACTTGCTATGTGATCAAGGAAGCAAAACGAGAAGGCAAAAACTTAAAACAGCAGAAAGACAAAAATTGAAGCAAAGATGGCTTAACCCCCTAACCATTTCATTGAGATAAAAAATATATACATAAAATACTAGAGTTGAATAGTCAAAAGACTAGTGCCTAGTGAATCAACAACTCTATCTAGACTAAGACTAATACAATATTAGCTTGAACATAAAATAATAGCTAATGTACTAGCCATTACATCAACTCAAATCAAACATTGTCCTACAAGCTTAGCTACACCATTACATAAAAAATTCAACTAAGATTCTTGACCAAAAAGAACAAAAGAACAGCTTCCTTCGATTCTGGCTTGTCTGCTTGCTGAGCTGCTATAGCTGCTACTGTTTCTACTGGTTTTGTGTTGCATTGCAGGCCAAATCTCAACATCAATGAACTCAAATATGGAGGAATTGGCCCTTCAAACAAATTGCCCTCCAAATACAGCTCGACCAGACTTACACAACTCCAAAGGTTGTTTGGAAGCAAACCAGATAACCTGTTGTGAGAAACATCCAGTTGGCCTAGATTTTTCAGTTTTTCTACTTCAACAGGAAGCTCACCAGTCAAAGAGTTTGACGATAGGCTTAGTACAATGGACAAGGATGATAGTCCTAGTATTTCGGGGGGTATTGGTCCACTAAGATTATTATGAGAAAGATCCAGTAGAATCAAATTTTTGCAATTACCTAGACCTAGAGGAATGCTGCCCTGAAGATTGTTAAAATTTAAAACAAGTTCGGTTAACTCTATTAAATTTCCAATGGAGTGGGGAATAGTCCCAAAGAGAAAATTACCGTGAGCGTAAAATATATTTAGCTTCCAAAGCCTCCCAATATCAAAGGGAATGGGTCCTAATAGTTGATTTTGTGCTAAGTCTAGGACCTCCAATTTGATTAGATTTCCAATCTCATCTGGAATTTTTCCCAAAATGTTGTTCTCACTCATCGATAAACCCTGAAGTGTGCTAGAAAAATTGCTAATGCATTTTGGAAATTCCCCTCCAAAATTATTTTCGGTTATAGATAGAAATACTAGTTTTGTATTGTTGACTAAAGTGCAAAGAAAGTTCAAGTCACCTTCTCTCCCATGTCCCAAATGGTTTCCTCCTAGTTCAAGCCTAAACAATTTATCCAACTTTTCTAATGAAGGCACATTTCCATCGAGCATGTTATCATAAAATTCAAGAACATCCAAATTCGGGGCATTGGATATTGAAAGTGGAATTTGCCCAGAGATTTGGTTTTCCCCTACAGAAAAGAACTCAACATGAGGCATATTGATTTCTAAATCAGAATGAAGAGTACCTTCAATCTTGTTTGCACCAATATCGAAAATTCTAATATTGGAGAGATTGAACATTGGGACAGGAACAATACCAGAAATCGCATTTCCGAATATGGTGAAAAATGAAAGGTTTCTCAGTCGTCCAAAAGATTCAGGTATAACCCCACTTAATGCATTGTACGTTAAACCAAGTCTCTCCAGCGATGACAAGTTCCCCAGTGAAGGAGGGATATTCCCTCTCAAACTATTGTTGAAAAAACCCAATCCTTTTAGGTTTGACAAGAGACCCAGAAAAGCAGGTATTTCTCCCGTTAGCTGGTTGTCCGACATATCAACTAATATAAGTTTAGAACAAGCAGATAAATTGGAAGGAATTTCACCACTGATGGAGTTATTGGCCAGGTTTAATGCTTCTAGTCTTCTTAAACCACTGATCTCTTGAGGAATTTGGTTGTAGAAGCTGTTGCCCACAAGATCCAACTCCCTGAGGAAGCTCAAATTTCCAATATAGGGTGACAATGATCCAGAGAGTTTGAGGATTCGAAGTTTCAGCTTGGTGACTCTTCGATGCTTGCGACCGCATGCAACGCCGATCCATTGACAGAAGTGAATGGAGCTATTCCAGGACTCCATAATCTTGAGTGGATCACCAGTTATCTTGGCTTTGAACTGGAGTAAAGCTTGTTGATCAGTGTCATTTCCTCTAACTACAGGGCTTGCTGTTGCTAAACTAAGCAAGTTAAAACCCTGCAAGTTGAAGAATGAGAGAAGAATCACAAGGAAAAAAGAGCTGAACGGTTGAAAATGTTTTTTTGATGGCTCCATCAACTTGAAACAAATTGTTAAATGAAAAGGTTGATTTGTATTTGATTGTGTGGCTCATCATCAAGAACCAGGGTGCAATATATAAGTAGTTTTCCAACTATGGAACTTCAGTGGCAAAGAATTTGGGATTCCCTAAGTGTGGAGATTGACTGTTTCAAATCATCTGATAAACTGATTATATGGTTAAGAAAATCAGTCAAGTTCAGTGCAGTTCATCAATCATAAACCCTCTTCTTCCATCAACTAATCAATCAAAGACCATCCTGGCATTAGATGATGATGGAGGCTGACTCGTATACCGTAACAAAAGACTTTGATAATTGATTGGGTAGCTGTTGAATACTTTGAAATTTATGCATCTCCTGTAAATAGATGTAGAAGATAGTGGGATCGAAAGATATCTAAGGTTAGTGCTATGTTAATGGCACAAGACATTGAGGGGGTTGTTAGTAATGATTATGAAGAACAACTCCCCAAGTCTTGCACTATAAAAAGAGTTGACCGGAAATTTAAGCCAAGGCATTCAATTGGTCAATGGTTGAAGCATTTGGCAAAAACTACACCAAGGATTCCGAAGAAACTTTGATTGAAACTAGGAAATGGGCAACTCTGTTGAAAATGAATTGCTTGAGTAGAGTCAGCTTGAAACAAAGTATCTAAGGATTGCCAAGTTCAAAAAAACTTGATGAATGTTTGGTATTTGCAGCATGGAGGCCAAGGAGGAGTGTTGAAAATGGCCAACCATGCTACTATTATACTCTTGGTTAAGTGCATGCAGCTTGTACACATGCTGCAGCACGTATGCTTGTTGTAACAGTAAGGTTGTTTAGTTACTTTGTTAAGTTAGTTGAAAATGAACTAAGTTGGTATTGTGTTGATGTTTTTAAGTGTTGATTGACATAGTTTAGTTTGAATGGGCGGTGTGTTTACCCTCGGTGAGGTTAAAAACATCGGTGGCGGTGAGATTAGTTACTGTAGCGGTGAGATTGGATACTATAGCGGTGAGATTAGAAACAATGATGGGGTGTGTGTTTGGATTTAAACACAGCTGTAGCAGTGAGATGAAAATAAAAAATGACCATTATAGACATTAGTTTATAATGTATTTATAATAAAATAAATAATTAAAATTATATTAATATTAAACAATATAACATTAAATAAAATTTTATTTTTTATAAATGATAATTAAAATATTAAAATCATATGCAATAAAATTTAAATATTTTGAAATTATATTCATAATAAATAATAAAAAAATTAAATTATTTTATATTAAATAATAATTAAACTTATATATTTATGACAATAAATTTATATATTTATTAAATTGTTATATAAAAATTATATAATAATATCTAATAATATTTTACTTTCTATAAAACTAAAAAAAAAAACTAAAGAACAATGGTAATAAAGAAACTAACCTTAGCTTTTTCTCCACTGGCACATTTGGCTCCAGTAAAAATTAAGAGCAACAGTGTGGTGAGAGTGCTCAATTGCACTGCATCTCAAATCTTCCAAACAAGAAATCAGTGCAGTGAAAAGGAATATTCCCCCAATATTCCATCCCACCATGGGTAAAATCCAATCCAAAGGAAGCTAATCAGCTTGTGTGCAAGTTAAGTATTACTTGTTTCAAAGTATGATTAGTCGTAGTTGGTAGTATTTGGTGATGTATTTTTGGCTATAAATGTATTGTTTTTTCTAGTTGAAAATTGAGCAAAATGAGCTATTAGCCATAAGCTCCCTTGCTATACCATTGTGAACAAGTAAAAATATTTCATGCATCTTGCTTCATTGTACCCCCAACAAACTTGCTAACAAAGAAAACAAATTTCACTCAACTATTCAGTTTGTTCTATTTTGTCATCCAACTATTAATTTTTTTCGTTTCAGTCTTTCAACTTTTCAAAATTAAATATTTTAGTCACTCTTCCCTTAGTTGCCTAATAAAAGTCTAACGTGAGCTCTGTTTTATTAGCTTAATAATAATATTAGCCCTCCTATGTTTATACATTTTACCAATTAGAGCTTAAATCTAAAAAATTTAACAAATTTATCCCACAATGTTTCCAAGATTTATCATTTTAGTCCTAATCCTATAAATTTATAAAAAAAATTAAAAATGTTAAAAAATTTAAAAATGTTATTATAAACGTTGATAATGGTAATAGAATGATCGCAAAATAAGAAGAAGAAAAAAAGAACACACAGATTTTATGTACAAATCCTTTCGGATAAAAACCACGGACAAAGGAGAAGAAATTCACTAATGTGGAAAAACAAATGATTCAAGAGAAGTTTCAACTACATTTATTTAAAGGTTGAAAAACCTTATTCGAATCAATGTTAAATAGAATAAGTGTAGTTCTATACGGATTCTACTTGTGCGACATGGTCTGTATCGCGAGGGTCAGGTTGCAACCCCTGTCGAGTATTATGCTTAATGGGGATCTGTGGTGGGCTTCGACCTTTCGCCACCACAAACCCCCTTATTTTGTCACTGTATTTTATTTCTTTAACAAGTGATGGGATTCAGATCACACAACTCTGACAAAAAAATTAAAAGAGTATAAAAATATTTTTAAGATTTTTGTGCCCCAAAAGACTTTTAATAATATCTACCACTTTGTTCTTTCCTTCATTCAATTGATGAAGTTTGAAATATCAAATGCCATGGCCTTGACCTACAATCTTTCTCCGATGCTTGAGCTAGAAATGATAAAAACACGATAACACTAAAGCTTGAAATTGGTACTATATATCTCTGTAGCAAAGAGTAAATCCATCAGAGTTGGTGTTGTCAACCCAACCATTTTTTTGAGTTTATAAATTTGTTAATTTCAAGCTTCTTTTTAGGGTTTAATTAGGCATTTGAGGTGAACTAATGAAGCAAAAGAAAAAGCGGACTAAATTAAAAGAGATTGAATAAAAAGTAACTTTAATTTCTAGGTTTTCACATGTTTGGTTGATGAGAAAAAGTAAATATAAATTAAAAATTTAAAAACTAAATATAAAAATATTTTTAAATATATATTTATATTTTTTAGAAATAAAACTAAAATTGATAGAATATATAAATATTGCAAGACTAAATTTATTATTAGACTATTAAAAAAGCGCACGTTAGACTTCTATTTCTATTTGACTAAAATATTTGATTTCACAAAATTGAGTGGTTGGATTAAGAAACTAATAGTCACGTGACCAAAATAGAGTGAATTGAGTAATTGAGTGACTATTGTTGTACTTTGTCCTATTTTTATTTGTTATTAATGAGTTAAAACTTTTGAATTAATGTACAAATTTGCCACTAAACTTTAAGGTAAAGTTGAAAATTGCCCTTATACTTTTTTTTATAAAAAAAATTCTAAATTAATTTTTATATTTTTATAAATCAACTTATTATTAACTATTAAAATAATATATTTGAAATAATGTTTTTTTGTTAACTTTTATTTCCAAATCATCAAAACCAATATTAATAATAAGTAAATAAATCGTTTAATTCAGAATCAAGGTGGATTTCTCCTTGGTTATTGTCTCTCTCATTGGTTTTACTAAAATATTTTTTCAATTCACTCTCTATCACGTTCATAGTTAGTTGATTAGTTTCGTTTTAGATTAAAAACAGAACACCCCTTTAATTATTAGGCTAAATATATAATAAAAATATAGTAATTAATAGTACTTTTAGTCCTTGTGGATACGATATTCCAGACTCACCATAGCTATACTACTGTACGATAGGTGCGCTTGCCTCAGTCGTATTTTAGTTTGTTCGTGACGTCTTCAGTAACCATGATCATTCCAAGACATTTTGGACATATTCAATAGCCATTGATTGACATATTCAATAACATTATTGATACAATAAAATCCAGGATAGAAATACAACATTGTTACTAAAGTCTGATTTGACGATGATATAGTACTGGAAAAACTCCATATTTATTCTCTTTTCTTTAAGTGGAATGTGACATATTCCTTTGAGGAATCGAAGTTTCAACTTGGTGACTCTTGGATGCTTGTGACCGCATGTAACGCCGATCCATTGACAGAAGTGAATGGAACTATTCAGGACTCCATAATAATGTTGAGTTGATCACCAGTTATCTTGGCATTGAACTGGAGTGAAGCTTGTTGATCAGTGTCATTTCCTCTAACTACAGCGCTTGCTGCTGCTAAACTAAGCAAGTTAAGACCCTGCAAGTTGAAGAATAAGAGAAGAAATACAACTTCAATGAAATAAAGGAAAAAAGAGCTGGATGCTTGAAAATGTGTTTTTGAAAGCTCCATCAACTTTAAAACAAAAATTGTTAATTGATAAGATTGATTTGTATTTAAGAGTGCGCGGCTCATCATGAAGAAGCAGAGTGCAATTTATAAGTAGTTTTCCAACTATGGAATTTCAGTGGGAAACAATTTGGGATTCCTTAAATGTGGAGATTGACTATTTCAAATCATCTGATAAAATGATTATATGATTAAGAGAACCAGTCCATCATAGCTTTAATATTGTTAAATAATTCCTAATCACATCATTTCAGTGGCAAATTTTTTAAATTTAGGATTCCATCTCTATTGTCATAGCCCAAATTTGCCCGGGCTGATAAGGCCCAATTACAAAGTCTGATAAGGCCCGATTACAAAGTCTGATTAAGCCCAAAACCAAAAACAAAAAATAATAATAGACCCAATTACAAAAATGGCCCAATTTTACAACAGGCCCGAAAACATGTGGAAGAAACTAGGGTTTGGGAACCCTAGCCTGGCACCAGCGCCTCAAGCCCTCTGGTGCGCCGCAACACCCATTGCCCCCTGTCGGCCACCATCGCAAATACCCACGCGCGCGCCATCGCCCCTCTCACCTGCTCCACTCTGCCTCCACTAACACCTGAAAACACGCGAGCAAAGGGGCCAGAAAGTAGAAGAAACAAACAACAGCAGTAGGAAAAGAGGGATTATTGTATTTTTATTTTGTTTATTTTATTCCTCAAGAATCGGTTATAAAAACCGAATGCAAATCTGTAAAAGGGGGACCTTTTTTTTTAGGCAATCAATCAAAAAAGCAAAAACAAAAAAACAGATTCGAAAACATAAGCAATAACCGAAAAGATCAAGCACAAAAAAGAAATCCAAAACGCGAGTCTGATCTTAAATATTCGAAGGTATTATTTTCCTTTTTTCTTTTTTATATATTTTGAGTCTTTTTTTTTCTTCGATCCTTTTATTCACAAAGATATATATATTTAAAGCATATAAAAAAATCAAAAAAAAATAGAAGAAAGGACGTACCTTTTGCGAAGTGGCCGGCGAGCCGGCGCCAGCAGGGACCCCCATGGTCGGTCTCTGGGTAAAACCCAGAGAAAAATCAGGAACTCACCCTTTTTTTTTTCGAAGAAGCACGGAACAAATGAGGGAGAACAAAAAATTTGGCCTTTTATAGCCCCAACTAAACGACGTCGTTTTGGGCAGGGGGATCCGCGCGTTGACCCGGATCCGACTCAGGATCCGCGCGTCCCCCCATCGATGGGTTAATTACTCCCCAGGTCCTTCCGCAATGTTTACCTTCCCAATCAGATTTTCTCATTATTTTTAAATTTGCCCCGTTATTTTTCTTTTGTTCTAATTTCATCCAGCGCAAAACGCAGCGCATAAGGTGCGGGCACAATTGCCATTCTGGTCCCCCTCCTCGCACGCGCGTTTCAATAAAGCCCTTCCCTCTGTTATTTATTTCAAATTTGCCCCAATATTCTGCTCCTAGCCCAATTTTCATCCTTTTTTTGACTATTTGCGTTTATTTATTATTAATTTCTTTGTTATATATATTATTATACTTTACATTTAGTATTGTATTTAATACTATATTATTATCATATTTATTATTACTCCTAGTATTATTATTTATTATATTATTTTTATTGTTATTATTAGTATATCTACTATTACCATTATTATATTTTATGTACATATTTTATTATCATTTCGTTTAACTAACTGTATATTACATTATTATTATCATTATTATTATTATTATTATTATTATTAGTATTAGTATTATTTTATGTTATACATATTTCATATTATTATTATTACTACTATATTATTTACTATTACTACTATTATTATATTATTATATTGTACATATCTCTCATTATTACTATTATTATTATTGTATTATTACTTGTACATACTAACTTTATCACTATTATTGTTACTAATTTCACCATTATTGACTTCAATGTTATATATTACGTGTATTATGTGGTCGTCATGTCAAATCCGTGTCACATCATCATTATTCATCGCATGACCTATTCCCGTTTTGAATAACGTTTCTTTAAAACATAACCTAGTTTTTCATCAATTTCACCCAAAAAACCAAAAATTTTCCAAAATAAGGTAATATTTCGTGTTTGGAAATTCGAGGGACCGTGCTCTATGTGTTGGGTTTCGGTTCTCTTGCTTGACCAAATAATTGAATAACCTTTTATTATTTTAATAAATGAGTCTTAGGGATTAAGAGACGACCTTGGATTTGAGGATTGAAATTATCGTGTCCTACGTATTGGATGTGATATTTGGTCCCTTCAAAACAAGGAAATCTTAATATTCAATTTTAAGAAGACTCAAACATTTCCAAAAAAGACCCAAACTTCTAAATTCGTCTCTAAAATTTTTTAAAACTCTCGACATTGGGACATCAATTAATCAATTTGGTACCGATTTTCGGGCGTTGCGAGGGTGCTAATCCTTCCTCACACGTAACCGACTCCCGAGCCTATTTTCTCGAATATTCGTAGACCTGAAAACACTGTTTTAGTAAATCAAATGTTTTATTAAAACAAAGGTGATCGGATCGCACCTAGTAAAAGGTCGGTGGCGACTCCCTTTTTACCTCTTTTCAAAACCCAAGTTCGATTTCCGTTTTGTCAAAAAATGGTTACGACATCTATGTTTGTAAACCTTTTTCCTACTAAATGGAAAAGATTACTATAAAGTTCCTATGAACAGCCATTGACTAACATGTTCAATACCATGACTGATACAATAAGATACAAAGTCAAAATCCAACGTTATTATTTAAAGTCTGACTTCATCACAATCAAGTAGCTTATATGCAAAGACAAAAACCAAGTATTATACAAATTACACAGAAAATTTTTGGTAGAAACAGGGAAAAAAAAAACCCTCCATATTTATTATATTTTCTTGGAGAACATCAAGCACTTTGTCGGACTTAAGCCTCTTTGAAGTTCATCCATACAATACCTTAGATACCTGCAACTGGATTTATTTAAGCATATCATATCATTAGGGTGGGCTTGGTTGAGTGGAAAAGTGGAAAGTATAAAAGAAAATAAATTTTAAGTGTAATTAGTAGGGAAGAAAAGTGAGAAGAAAGAAAATAAGTCTTAATACATAAAAATGAATCCTTCAAAATTATGCAATTTTTTAAAATGTTTTACACTAGACACACCTATTAAAAGACATTATTACCTACTGTTTGTGTAGCATACAAAATTCAAATACTACGACGTAATCGAGTTGGACGAAGAAGCTTGTTTCTAGTCGAACAAAGCTTGGTAATAACATTACTCATGTCCATCCTCTCACTTGGTGATTCCGTAGAACAAATGAGTCCTATTTCGAATATTGAATTCAAGCACTGAAGATGTATGTCAGCCGATGTTCCTCCTCTGACACTTTCTTGAAGAAGAATGGGATCGATAATCTCAACCACTCGATCAGGCAAAGCTGCTTTGACAAAGTTGTGAAGGCTTAAACCTTCTTTGAACCTTTCATCTGTTGGCCTTTTTCCCGTTAACATTTCTAACAAAAGGATGCCATAGCTATACACATCGCCATTTGTTGACAACTCGCTTCCCATGCCATATTCTATAATTAATTCGTCACAAAATCCATATATAAATAATTGTAGTGGAAAACTTCTGAATATACAACAAGACTGCTTTTAGATCGATTTTTTTTCTTTTAAATAATGAAAGAAATGAAAACAGTGAACATACCAGGTGCAGCATAGCCGATAGTTCCTCTTAATCCAAGGGAGCTTGATTCATTAGTAGAATAGTTAAGCTGATCTCCAGAATGGATTTTTGCTAAGCCAAAGTCACTTATATGAGCAACCATTTCCCCATCGAGTAAAACATTGCTTGATTTGAGGTCACAATGAATGATCGGCGTCTCACAACGATGGTGCAGATATTCGAGTGCATGAGCAACATCTATGGCCACATTTAGTCTTTGAAAGAAGTTTAGGTTTCTCATCGTCTCTGGTCTATTCATGCCAACAGATGGATGCAGCCAATCCTCCAAGCTTCCATTTTCCATGAACTCATAAACCAAGGCTTTAAAATCATTCCCTTTATAATCAATACCTGAAATGGCTGTTAATACCTTGACAAGATTACGATGTCGAATGTTCTTCAAAGCCTCGCATTCAACCAAGAAACTCCTGGAAGCTCTATGATTCAGAAGATTGAGCACCTTTACTGTAATAACTGCTCCATTAGCTTTAAGAATTCCTTTGTATATGTATCCGAAACTTCCCGAACCAATCAAATTCTGAGGGGAGAATCCGTTAGTCGCCCCTTAGGATGCTTTGGTATGATAACTGTAAAAGAGAATTTTCTACAAGAGTTGTCGTTGGCTTCTGCTCTGTTTTCTTTCTGTACCAAATGATGAGGAAAATATATAATACTAAAGTCACTCCTGAAATCACAACAATTATTGTGATCTTCAATTTAAGGAAAGTGTTTGCTGATGTTTTGGAGTTACATCTTGACAAGTGTAACTCAGGGATGCCTCCACAAAGCCTACTATTTCCCTCAACAAATGTAGCACTTGCATTCTTAAATACTCCTTCACTTGGTATTACTCCCTCAAAATCATTGAAAGAGAGATTTAGATACTTTAATGCCCCAAATCGCTCAAGAAATTCTGGAATCGCACCAGAAAGATTATTCTCGGATAAATCCAATGCCTCAAGACCTCTCAATGAACTCAAAGATGATGGAATGGGTCCTTCAAACAAATTGCCCTCCAAGAACAACTTCTCTAGACTTACACAACTACCTAGGTTTTTTGGAAGCAAACCAGATAATCTATTTTGAGAAACATCCAATGTACCTAGATTTTTTAGTTTTTCTACTTCAACAGAAAGTTCACCAGTCAAATAGATTGACGATAAATTTAGTAAAATGGACAAGGATGGAAGTCCAAGTACTTCAGGGGGTATTGGTCCACTAAGATTGTTACTAGAAAGTTCCATTAAAAGCAATTTGTTGCAATTACCTAGACCTGAAGGAATGCTGCCCTGAAGATTGTTAAAATTTAAAACGAGTTTGGTTAACTCTGTTAAATTTCCAATGGAGTGGGGAATAGTCCCAGAGAGAAAATTAATATCAGCAAAAAATAATTTTAGCTTTTGAAGCTTCCCAATACTGAAGGGAATGGGACCTGATAGTTGATTTACTCCGACCACAAGCACCTCCAAATTGATGAGACTTCCAACCCCATCCGGGATTTTTCCTAAAATGTTGTTGTTACCCATCGATAAACCCTGAAGGGTGCTAGAAAAATTACTAATACATTTCGGCAATTCCCCTCCAAAATTATTTTTGGTTATAGATAGAAATTCTAGTTTGGTGTTGTTGATTAAAGTGCAAAGAAAGTTCAAGTCACCTTCTCTCCCATGCCCCAAATGATTTCTGCCTAGTTCAAGATTAACCAGTTTTTCCAGCTTCTCTAATGAAGGTACACTTCCATCGAGCAGGTTACTAGAAAATTGAAGGATTTCCAAATTCGAGGCATTGGATATTGAAACTGGGATTTGCCCAGAAAATTGGTTGTCGATTACAGAAAAGAACTCAATATACGGTAAAATGATTGCTAGGTTAGAAGGAAGAGTACCTTGAATCTTGTTTAGACCAATATCAAAGAATCTAATATTGGAGAGATTGAACATTGGGACAGGAACAATACCAGAAATCGCATTTCCGGCTATGGCGAAATCTGAAAGATTTCTCAGTCTTCCAAGAGCTTCAGGTATAATCCCACTTAATGCATTATACGTTAAACCAAGTACATCCAGGGATGACAAGTTCCCAAACAAAGGTGGAATACTCCCTTTCAAACTGTTGTTGGCAAAATTCAAGGATTTTAGGTTTGATAAGAGACTTAGCGAAGCTGGTATTTCTCCTGCTAGCTGGTTACTTTTCATATTAACCAGTGTAAGCTTAGAACAAGCAGATAAATTAGAAGGAATTTCACCACTGATGGAGTTATTGGAGAGGTCTAACGTTTCCAGTCTTCTTAAACCACCGATTTCTTGAGGAATTTGGTTGTGGAAGCTGTTGCCCACAAGATCCAACTCCCTGAGGAAGCTCAAATTTCCAATGTAGGGTGACAATGATCCAGAGAGTTTGAGGATTCGAAGTTTCAACTTGGTGACTCTTTGATGCTTGCGACCGCATGTAACACCGATCCATTGACAGAAGTGAATGGAGCTATTCCAGGACTCCATAATGTTGAGTTGATCACCAGTTATCTTGGCTTTGAACTGGAGTAAAGCTTGTTGATCAGTGTCATTTCCTCTAACTAGAGGGCTTGCTGTTGCTAAACGAAGCAAGTTGAGACCCTGCAAGTTGAAGAATGAGAGAAGAATCATTAGGAAAAAAGAGCTGGACGCTTGAAAATGTGTTTTCGATGGCTCCATCAACTTGAAACAAATTGTTAAATGAAAAGGTTGATTTGTATTTGATTGTGTGGCTCATCATCAAGGACCAGGGTGCAATATATAAGTAGTTTTCCAACTATGGAACTTCAGTGGGAAAGAATTTGGGATTCCCTAAATGTGGAGATTGACTGTTTCAAATCATCAGATAAACTGATTATATGATTAAGAAAATCAGTCCAGTTCAGTGCAGTTCATCAATCATAAACCCTCTTCTTCCATCAACTAATCAATCAAAGACCTCCCTGACATTAGATGATGATGGAGGCTGACTCGTATACCATAAAAAAAGACTTTGATAACTGATTGGGTAGCTGTTGAAGACTTTGAAATTTACGCATCTCCTGCAAATAGATGTAGAAGATAGTGGCACCGAAAGATATCTAAGGTTAGTGCTTAGTGGCATCGAAAGATATCTAAGGTTAGTGCTATGTTAATGGCACAAGACATTGAGTGGGTTGTTAGTAATGATTATGAAGAACAACTCCCCAAGTCTTGCACTATAAAAAGAGTTGACCGGAAATTTAAGCCAAGGCATTCAATTGGTCAATGGTTGAAGCATTTGGCAAAAACTACACCAAGGATGCCGAAGAAACTTTGATTGAAACTAGGAAATGGGCAACTCTGTTGAAAATGAATTGCTAGAGTCAGCTTGAAACAAAGCATCTAAGGACTGCTAAGTTCAAAAAACCTTGAAGAATGATTGGTATTTGCAGCATGGAGGTCAAGGAGGAGTGTTGAAAATGGTCAATCGTGCTGCTGTTATACTTTTGGTTAAGTGCATGCAGCTTGTAAACATGCTGCAGCACGTATGCTTGCTGTAATAGCAAGGTTGTTTAGTTACTTTGTTAAGTTACTTAGTTGAATGAACTAAGTTGGTATTGTTTTGATGTTTTTAGGTGCTGATTGACATAATCAGCTTGTGTGCAAGTTAAGTATTACTTGTTTCAATGTATGATTAGTCGTAGTAGGTAGTATTTGGTGATGGATTTGGCTATAAATGTATTGTTTTTTCTCGTTGAAAATTGAGCAAAATGAGCTATCAGCCATAAACTCCCTTGCTACACCATTGTGAGCAAGTAAAAATATTTCATGCATCTTGCTTCATTGTACCCCAACAAACTTGCTAACAAAGAAAACAAATTACAAAAGCAGTCACTCAACTATTCAGTTTGTTCTGTTTTGTCATCCAACTATTAATTTTTTTTCGTTTCAGTCTTTCAACTTTTCAAAATTAAATATTTTAGTCACTCTTCCGTTAGTTGCCTAATAAAAGTCTAACGAGAGCTGTGTTTTATTAGCTTAATAATAAATTTAGCCCTCCCATGTTTATACATTTTATCAATTTGAGCTTAAACATTATTATAAACGTTGATAATGGTAATAAAATGATCGCAAAATAAGAAAAAAAAAGAACACACAGATTTTATGTAGAAACTCTTTCGAATAAAACCACGGACAAAGGAGAAGAAATTCACTAATGTGGAAAAACAAATGATTCAAGAGGAGTTTCGACTACATTTATTTAAAGGTTGAAAAACCTTATTCGAATCAATGTTAAATAGAATAAGTGTAGTTCTATACGAATTATACTTGTGCGACATGGTCCTTTTCACAAGGGTCGGGTTGCAACCCCAGTCGAGTATTATGCTTAACGGGGATCTGTGGTGGGCTTCGACCTTTCGCCATCACAAACCCCCTTTTTTGTCACTGTATTTTATTTCTTTAACAAGTAATGGGATTCAGATCACACAACTCTAACAAAAAATTAAAAGAGTATAAAAATATTTTTAAGATTTTTGTGCCCCAAAAGACTTTCAATAATATCTACCACTTTGTTCTTTCTATCATCCAATTGACGAAGTTTGAAATATCAAATGCCATGGCCTTAACCTACAATCTTTCTCCGATGCTTGAGCTAGAAATGATAAAAACATGATAACACTAAAGCTTGAAATTGGTACTATCCTTGTAGCAAAGAGTAAAGCCATCAAGAGTTTCGTCAACCCAACCATTTTTTTCAGTTTATAAATTTGTTAATTTCAAGCTTCTTTTTGCGGTTTAATTAGACATTTGAGGTGAACTAATGTAGAAAAAGAAAAAGCGGACTAAATTAAAAGAGATTGAATAAAAAATAACTTTAATTTCTATGTTTGGTTGATGAGAAAAAGTAAATATAAATTATAAAAAACTAAATATAAATTAAAAATTTAAAAACTAAATATAAATTTTTTTTTAATATATATTTATAATTTTTAGAATTAGAATTAAAATGATAAATTTATTGATTTTTTTTAAGATTTAAGAACAAATTAATAGAATATGTAAATATTGCAAAACTAAATTTATTATTAGGCTAATAAAAAAACCCACGTTAAACTTCTGTTACTATTTAACTAAAATATTTGATTTCGCAAAATTGAGTGGTTGGATTAAGAAATTAATAGTCAGGTGACCAAAATAGAGTGAATTGAGTAATTGAGTGACTATTGTTGTACTTTGTCCTATTTTTATTTGCAATTAATGAGTTAAAACTTTTGAATTAATGTACAAATTTGCCACTATACTTTAAGGTAAAGTTGAAAATTGCCACTATACTTTTTTTTTTATACAAAGATGATTCCAACCATTATATTTTATTTGATTGATATTTGTCATTGTATTTTTAAGTTACGAATAAATTTATCATTATAATTTAATACTTAAAAATAATAAATTGATATATTATCAATAATTAATAAAAACAATTATTCATAAAATGTAAACTTAACATTTTCATTTTTTTTCCAAGTTTTTCTTTTAATATTATATTGTAAAAAGTTTATTATTTCAAATAGTGTATTTTAATAGTTAATAATAAGTTAATTTATAAAATATTAAAATATAATAAAATTAGAATTTTATGTGATAAATATTAAATAAAAATTCTAAATTAATTTTTATATTGTATAAATCAACGTATTATTAACTATTAAAATAATATATTTGAAATAATATTTTTTTGTTAAATTTTATTTCCAAATCATAAAAACCAATATTAATTGGTAAAATGAATTAAAAAAATCAAGATTAGTAACAAAATTTAGTAAAATTCAAAGTTAATGGAAAAATTCAATTATATAAAACTTGTGTGACAAATTTAATCATACTATTAAAAGTAAAATGACAAATATTAATAAAAATAAAGTACAGTGCAAATTTTAAAATGCACCAATAATATGGTAGAAAAGTTGCATTTTATGCCTAAAATTTTAAGTTTTTAGATAAATATTAAACATCACATCTTTAACTTAAACCTATATTTTTAACATTAATGTCACATGCTTGCATGTAATTTTACATATTTAATATTTAAATATTTTTTTAAATATTATATTTTTATTTTTAGTAATTAGCTTAAAATAATTTTTTTATTTGAATTGATGAATATAAAATATATTAACTTACCAATTTAAATATTGTAGTAATTAAAACATTTTTAGCATATTTAATATGCAATATAATTTTCTTATTTGGTCCACACACAATAGATTTTTCAACTTTATGCCATTTTTTATTTTTACGAGATCGAGTCACACACTTAGATGTTTTTTGATGTAGATTTACGAATGAGTATTCCAATATCTAATCTGACAATTTGAAACATAAAAATCATCATAGATATGCTAAATCCAAGTCACTAATTTGAATGCAAAAACCAAACAATTAGCCCAAACAACTGAACCAGCCCTCATTAAGACTTTAATCACTTATCCTTGCAAAGCAACAACCTAAAACAACACCTAGATTGTTGGAGGGTTGCCGAACGTCTCATGAACTTCTCATATCAGCGCATAGAACGACTATATGATATACCAAAATCACTTGAAAGGCTAATTCCTCAATATAAAACTTAAAACTCAAAGCAAAACTCCATCACCCACAAGATTTCACAACCTTACCTCACACTATAGTCACGCACAACCACACAAGCACGGAGTTTGAAGACAATAAAAGAAAGGAATGAAAGAAAAATAATCTGTGAAGAAGAAGGAAAAATTTCAAACGCAAAAGATAGGGAATAGCTCCCCCACTAAATCAGGTACCTAATCCTATCAGATTCCCAAAGAACTAAAAATCCACTCAAACTCTACCACATGGGCGGAACAAGTAAAAATATTTCCATCTGCACACACAATGATTCAAACTTAAAACTAAAGAATAAGCTAGTATCTTACCACTGAACCAATAGACTTATTCTATCATTAGTTGCATGAATTTTTTTTTTTTTAAACTAGACTTTCAAGGATAGGGGTTGGGACAAAAATTCAAAAAAAATTATTTGAACCTAAAACCTCACACACATAAACAACAAAATAGATCACTTCACTTTACATAATTTTTATAACCTTAATTCAAAAACTAAACGTGATCACTCTTGATTTCACTAATCCATTTTTTATTAACTCGATTTTCGAGATGTGACACCTTTATAGACAAATGTTGTTTAAATTTTAGATAAAAAAATGGTCTTCCAAAAATAGGAAGACATATTGGTAAGAACAAAAGAAAGGCATATAGATTGAAAGAGCACAATTCAAATTTTAATCAATATATTGACAATGATTGTTTAGATATATTCATGAAAGCTCAATCAGATTTAAAGCACATAAAAACAAATACACGTGTAATTAATTTAATAATGCGCTTAACTCACATATTTTTGGTGATTAATTTTAATTAATTTTTGAACATGATGCTTTTTATTTTAGTATTTATTGTTCAATTTTTATGTAAGTAAAAATTAAATTCATAATATTGACAAGTGAAAATAAGGAGTTACATACAAAATTTGAGCATGAAAGTAATGTTTCGACATACTAGACTTTCTAAATTTTAAGATTATTTTATTTTATTATTTATTTTTATTTAAATATTATTTATAAAGATATTTTATTAGGAATTTAGCTACCATTAGCTTTTATCTTTTATCCTTGTTTTATTTGAGAAAATGTTTAATTTTATCTTAAAGAAGTTAAATAAGAGTAGAAAACTTGTATTTGATTCTACTTTTACCCAAAATGTCTAATTATTTCACATACAACCAAATAGAGAAGGAAAAAGAAATTCAGATGGATAATTTCAACAAATTATAATAAGGGTAAATCACATGGTAAACCAAATTTAGTAAAATTTTATTTTGTTCATCGAAATAAAAGAAATTCAAATTTAATAATATCATTAGATAGTTTTATCTCTTAACCATTCAATTTTAATAATATTTCATTTTGGTCACTCATCGTTGTTAACTTTGTAAACATCTATATTACTGTAGGCTCATTTGATCAGTCATTACTCTTTTTGAAATTATTTTAAGTTTTTTTAGGTACTTGCATAGATAATGCTCGACCTCTGTTTTCAGAGACAAGAAGAGTAGCCAGGTTTCATTCTCTGGCTGGTTTTCACAAATTATCATGTGGATGAATTCATCACCCTTGAGACAGCAATAATCGAGTCAAATTCAACAATTAACACAGCTTATCATACACCTCGAGAGCCATTTTGATCGCCTTGTGTTATGCAAAAACAGAGCAAGGATGTAACCATGAACATTTCAAAAACATACGGTATGGTGGTGGGACAAGCGGGACAAATGGGGTATGGTTGGGTCTCATAGTCCAAGACATTTTGGGGATATAAAACAAGCTTACCAATTTCAACAGCATAAACTTCCCATGAATAGATATTGATTGACATGTTCAATAACATTATTGATACAATAAGATCCAGAATAGAATTACAACATTGTTACTTAAGTCTGATTTGACGATGATCTAGTACTGGAAAAACTCCACATTTATTCTCTTTTCTTAAAGTGGAAATGTGAACAATAGAGAATAGCGAGCACTTTACCAGACCCATGCATCTCAAGTCATCCATACAATACCTTAGGTACCTGCAACTTAAGAAGCAAGGATTTACTTAAAGCACATCATGTCATCAGAGAAGTATTCGAAATGTGCCTTAAGTGTGAAATGATTGAGTATTTTTCTATGATAAGAAGACATTATTACCTGCTGGTTTAGCATCATATGCAGTTCTAATCCCACGATATAATCGAGTTGGACGGAGAAGCTTGTCTCTAATAGAACAAAGCTTGGTAACAACATCACTCATGTCCATCCGTTCACTTGGTGATTCCGTGGAACAAGTGAGTCCTATTTTGAATATCGAATTCAAGCATTCAAGATATTCGTCATTTCCCAGGTTGTTTTCATTAAGAGTGATGTCGGTGACTGTTCCTCCTCTAGTACTCTCTTGAAGAAGAATGGGATCTATAATCTCAACCACTCGATCGGGAAAAGCTACTTTGACAAAGTTGTGAAGACTTAAACCTTCTTTGAACCTTTCATTCGTTGGCCTTTTCCCTGTTAATATCTCTAGCAAGAGGATGCCATAGCTATACACATCGCCATTTGTTGACAACTTGCTTCCCATGCCATATTCTATAATTAATTCGTCACAAAATACATATGTTAATAACTGTAGTGGAAAACCTCTAAATATACAACAAGACTGCTTTTAGATGGATTTTTT
Source organism: Gossypium sturtianum (assembly GCA_025698515.1). NCBI lineage: Eukaryota > Viridiplantae > Streptophyta > Magnoliopsida > Malvales > Malvaceae > Gossypium > Gossypium sturtianum. The sequence continues at coordinate 152,068,235 of CM046952.1, read as the reverse complement.
TTCTTTTAAATAATGAAAGAAATGAAAAAGTGAACATACCAGGTGGAGCATAGCCGATGGTTCCTCTTAATCCAAGGGAGCTCGTTTCATTAGCAGAATAGTTAAGCTCATCTCCAGAAAGGATTTTTGCTAAGCCGAAGTCACTGATATGGCCAACCATTTCTTCATCGAGTAGAATATTGCTTGGCTTGAGGTCACAATGAATTATCGATGTTTCGCAATAATGGTGCAAATATTCGAGTGCATGAGCAACATCTATGGCCACATTAACTCTTTGGAAAAAGTTCAGGTTTCTTGTCGTCTTCGGTTCATTCACGCTGGTAGAGGGATACAACCAGTCCTCCAAGCTTCCATTTTCCATGAACTCATAAGCCAAGGCTTTAAAATCATTGCCTTTATGATCAATACCTGAAATGGCTGATAAAACCTTGACAAGATTTCGATGTCGAATGTTCTTCAAAGCCTCGCATTCAGCCAAAAAACTCCTAGAAGCTCCACTATGCAGAAGATGAAACACCTTTACTGCAATAACTTCTCCACTCTCCTCAAGAATTCCTTTGTATACGGAACCGAAACTTCCAGCACCAACCAAATTTTGTGAGGAGAATCCGTTAGTAGCCCTTAGGATGCTTTGGTATGATAATTGTAAAAGCCAATTTTCTTCAGGTATTGTTCTTGGATGCTGCTGTTTCTTCTTTCTAAACCACAAGACAAGGAGACAAGTGAAAACCAAAGCCACTCCTAACATCACAACAATGATTGCAATTTTTAATTTCACAGAAGTGGTTGATGATGTTTTTGAGTTGCATCTTGATAAGTGTAACTCAGGGATGCCTCCACAAAGCTTATTGTTTCCCTCAACAAAAGTAGCACTGGCATTCTTAAAGACTCCTTCACTTGGTATCACTCCATCAAAATCATTGAAAGAGAGATTTAAATATTTTAATGCCCCAAAGGTCACAAAAATTTCTGGAATCCCACCTGAAAGATTATTATCTGACAGATCTAATTGCACAAGACCTCTCAATGAACTCCAAGATGAAGGAATGGGCCCTTCAAATAAATTGCCATCCAAGGACAACGTCTCTAGACTTACACAACTACCAAGGTTGCTAGGGAGCAAACCAGATAACCTATTTTGGGAACAATAGAATCGACCTAGATTTTTCAGTTTTTCTACTTCACCAGGAAGCTCACCAGTCAAATAATTTGAAGATAAATCAAGCCAAATGGACAAAGATTGGAGTCGAAGTACTTCATGGGGTATTGATCCACTAAGATTGTTATTAGAAAGGTCCAATAAAAGCAAATTTTGGCAATTACCTAGACTAATAGGAATGCTTCCTTGAAGATTGTTTTCATCTAAAGCAAGTTTGATTAACATTGTTAAATTTCCAATAGAATTAGGAATAGTCCCAGAGAGAAAATTAGTATAGGCAAAAAGTATATTCAGCTTCTGAAGCCTCCCAATTTCAAAGGGAATGGGACCTGATAGTTGATTTTCTAATGCCGATAGCACCTCCAAATTAATGAGATTTCCAATCCCATTCGGGATTCTTCCCATTATTTTGTTCTGTTCAATTACAAAATTTAAAAGGGTGGTAGAAAAATTGCTAATGCATTTAGGTAATTCCCCTCCAAAATTACTCGTGCCTATATATAGAAATTTTAATTTGGTAGCATTGACTAAACTGCAGAGGAACTTCAAGTCACCTTCTTTCCCATGCCCAAAATGGTTTTTGCCTAGTCCAAGATTAACTAGCTTATCCAACTTCTCTAACGAAGGCACATTTCCACTTAGTCTGTTATCATTAAATAAAAGCACGTTCAGATTTGAGGCATTGGATATTGAAATCGGGATTTGTCCAGAGATTTGGTTCCCCACTACAGAAAAGAACTCAATAGATGGCATAGTGATTCCTAAGTCAGAATGAAAAGTGCCTTGAATCTTGTTTGCACCAATATCAAAGCTTCTAATTTTGGAGAGATTGAATATTGACATAGGAAAATTACCAGAAATTGCATTTCCGTATATCGAGAAAAATGAAAGATTTGTCAGTTGTCCAAGAGCTTCTGGTATAGTCCCACTTAATGCATTAATCGCCAAAGAAAGCACCTGCAAAGATGACAAGTTCCCAAACAAAGGTGGAATACTCCCTTTCAAACTGTTGTTGGCAAAATTCAAGGATTTTAGGTTTGATAAGAGACTTAGCGAAGCTGGTATCTCTCCTGCTAGCTGGTTACTTCTCATATCAACCAGTGTAAGCTTAGAACAAGCAGATAAATTAGAAGGAATTTCACCTCTGATGGAGTTATTGGTCAGTTGTAATGTTTCCAGCCTTCTTAAACGACCAATTTCTTGAGGAATCTGGTTGTAGAAGCTATTGTCCGCAAGATTCAACTCCCTGAGAAAGCTCAAATTGCCAATGTATGGTGATAAAGATCCCGAGAGTTTCAGGAATTGCAGGTCCAATTTAGTGACTCTCTGATGCTTGCGACCACATGTAACACCATGCCATTGACAAAAGTGAACAGATATATTCCAAGACTCCATAATCTTGAGTGGATCACCAGTTACCTTGGTTTTGAATTGGAGTAAAGCATGTTGATCAGTGCCATTTCCTCTAACTACAGGGCGTGCTGTTACTAAGCCAAGCAAATTAAAACCATGCAAGTTGAAGCATGAGAGAAGAACTATAACTTCAACGTAAATAAGGAAGAAAACGTTGGATACTTCCATTTTCTTTCTTAATTGATGAGATTGTGTTGTATTTGAGAGTGTTTTGTTCATAGACAAGAACTAGAGTGCAATATATGCATTTTTTTTATCTCTGATATTTGTCGTATTCTATCTCCTGTCAATTGGTTAAAGTTTTCTGACGTTGGAAGTCAAGTGGCTACCATTTGCATGGTCCCCTGCTTGACTTATTGCGAATTTTAAAGTCGTGTTTAATTGATGCACTCGAAGTCAAGCAAAGAGGGAAACATTGTTACCACTTTCAACATTTCACCTCTTTCATTAAAGTCTTTTAGCTACCTCTCTAAAGATATACAGTCGCCAGACTTGACTGATTCCAATTTCAGATATATGGCGATATTGATCCCACAAGTTTCGAAGCTCGCAGCTCCAAATTAACTTGGTCTCATCAAGAAATTACGAAGACTACTTGACTTGGTCAAAACTACAACTAGAACAAAGAGGATGTTAGGGACGTAGAAGTTCTTTAAGCATCAAAACAAAGCAAAAATAGAAAAAGAGAACTTTGGGCACTTCTTTTCTAGGCTAATGTTTATAATTTTTAAAAATTAAAATATTATTGATCTCTAATGTGAATCTAGAATGTCTCTCAGCTACCTCTAAAGATATTTAGTGGCCAGACCAATAGAGAAAATAAAGAGTTATTGTCAACATCAATTGTCCTATGGCTATTATTATCGATCGAGTATCTTGACATGCAACCATATATTAATTGCCAACCAAATTGAAAGCAAAGATGAGGTAGAAAAACAAATGAAATGCAAATGAAACTGCATTCAAATTCGTGCACTATATTAAACTACATTCAGAAGGATCCGATAGCAAATTCTTCTCATGTTTAGGTGTTCAAATTTATGGCATAACTCACTGCCTCTATTGCTCAATCAAGGCCTAACAGCAAATTATTCTCATGTTTAGGTGTTCAAAAATTTGGTTTTCTTTGACGTTAATATCTCATCTTTTATGAATTTTTATTGATCTTAGGTAAGATGTACCTCAATAAAAAAAATTTATTTTAGATTGTAAAAAAAATAATGTCTGTAATGACAATATATCGCAAAAAAAAAAGAGAAATAAAAAAATAAAGAACACAGATTTTACGTGGAAACCCTTTCGGAAAAAAACCACGGGCAGAGGAGAAGAAAATTCACTATGTCAAATTCGAATCTATTTATAAGAGGAATAGACTATGTCTATTTATAGGCTTGTAAAGCCATATTCTAATAGGAGTGTAGTAATATTGAAACTTCTTATCCTAATCAATATCAAAAGTTTAATAAGGTTTAAAAAACCTTATTTAAAATAAAATAAAAGAAGTGTAGCTCTATAGGGATTCTTCTTTTATTTTATTTTACCATTGTATTTTATTTAAATAAGAATTCGGGTCACTTAATTCTAACAATCTCCACGTTGACACGAATTCTCAATGAACAAGTTCTTCATCGCGAACTCTCAACGAACAAGTTCTTCACCTCTTCCATAAAACCCCTTAAGGGTTTAACTTCAACAATGAACACCAACCAATTCTAAGTAATGCTCAAACTTGGTTATAGGAAGTGACTTAGTCATCATATCTGCAGGATTTTCATGAGTACTAATTTTGCTCACAACAATATCACCACGAGCAAAAATATCACGAACAAAATGATATCGAACATCAATGTGTTTTGTTCTCGCACGAAACATTTGATCTTTTGTAAGGAAGATGGCATTCTGATTTTGCACAAAAATCTTGTCTTGATTTGAAGGTCTTCATTGTGCTCACTAAAGAGTCCCTTCAACCAAATAGCTTCTTTACAAGCCTCAGTAATCACCATGTACTCAGCTTCAGTGGTAGACAAAGCGACTATAGTTTGCAAAGTAGCTTTCCAACTGATTGCACAACCTCCGATTGTAAAGACATAACCAGTGAGAGATCTTCTTCTATCAAGGTCTCTAGCAAAATCAACATCAACATACCCAACGAATCCATCTCTAGTTCTTCCAAACTGTAAGCAAACATCAGTAGTACCTTGTAAGTATCTTAAAATCCACTGAATTGCTTTCCAATGTTCTTTACTGGGATTCACCATGTATCTCGCTTAATCAGACTTGTCGCATATGATAAATCGGACTGAACAAACCATAGCATACATGAGAGATCCCATCGCACAAGAGTATGGAACATGTGACATGTACCAATCTCATCATCCGATTGTGGAGATAAAGCGATGAAAGTCCGAAATGGGTCACTAAAGGAGTACTAACAGTGCTTAGCACTCTGCATATTGAACTCAAAAGAACTTTCTTAATGTACCCCTTCCGACTTAGGTACAATTTACTTCCTTTTCTATCTCTCGAGAATCTCCATACCAAGTATCTTCTTTGTTTGGTCCCAAATCTTTCATCTCAAATTCTTCACTTAGTTGGGCTTTGACCTTTCTTATCTCTCCTTTATCTTTTCTTTGCTATCAACATGTCATGAACATAAAGAAGTAGATACACAAAAGAACCATCACTGTTTTTCTTAAAGTAAACACAGCTGTCAAAAAAACTTCTTTTAAAATCATGAGAAGTCATAAAAGAATCAAACCTCTTGTACCACTGTCTTGGTGATTGTTTCAAACCATAAAGAGACTTTTTCAGCAAGCAAACATAGTCCTCTTTTTCTTAGACTGTAAAACCCTCTGGTTGTTGCATGTAAATATCTTCCTCAAGTTCGCCATGCAAAAATGCAGTTTTTACATCTAACTGTTCAAGCTCTAAATCATGCATGGCCACAATACCAAGCAAAGTTCGAATCAAATTATGCTTCACAACTGGGGAGAACACATATGTGAAGTCCACTCCTGGAATTTGACTGTAACCCTTTGTAACAAGCCTTGCTTTATATTTGGGTTCTTCAACTCCTAGAGTCCCTTCTTTCTTTTTAAACACCCATTTACAGCGAATAGCCTTTTTACCTTTAGGAAGTTTCACAAAATCCCATGTTCTGTTTTTGTGGAGTGATTTCATCTCCTCTTTCATAGCAAACATCCACTTTTCTGAGTCTTCACAGCTAACCGCCTCAGAATAATTAGACGGCTCTTGGTTTGCATCTATATCTTCGGTCACATTTAAAGCATAAGCAACTAGATCAGCCTCGGTATACTTCTTTAGAGGTTTAATTTCTTTTCTAGTTCTATTTTTGGCGATAGAATATTGTGGTGAAGAAGAAACTCTATTCTCAATTTTTGTACTGGCTTGAGGAGTCGACTCTGTATTAATCTGATGCTTCACCTGCTTTTGATTTTCTTTATTTGAAGAACCTTTAAGAGATAAGTTAGGTAGCATAACAGTTTCATCAAAAACAACATATCTGCTAATATCAACTTTTCTATTTTCAAGACACCGTAACTTATACCCTTTTACGCCAGCTTTATAACCAAGAAAAACACATTTAATGGATTTCGGTTCCAGTTTTCCATTATCAACATGAGCATAGGCAGGACACCCAAAGATCTATAAATCAGAATAATTAGCAGGATTACCAGACCATACCTCTTGTCGAGTCTTTTTCTCAATGGCAGTGGATGGAGATCGGTTGGTCAAAAAACATGCAGTAGAGGCTGCTTCGACCCAAAACGACTTTGGTAAGTTGGCATTTGACAACATACATTGAACCTTCTCCATGATCGTTCTGTTCATTAGTTCTGCAACGCCATTTTGTTGTGGAGTAACTGTCAAGTGTCTCACGATCCCTTCTGACTTGCACAGTTTATTAAACTCATCAGAACAAAACTCTAAGCCATTGTCTGTGCGGAGGTATTTTATTTGTTTTCCTGTCTATTTTTCAATCATAGTTTTCCAAGACTTAAATGTGAAAAACACATCACTTTTCTGCTTCAGGAAGAATGCCCAAACTTTTCTGGAAAAATCATCAATAAAAGTTAGCATATAATTAGCTTCACCTCTCGAAGGCACTCTTGATGGCCCCCACAGATCAGAATGAATATACTCCAACGTTCCCTTCGTGTTATGGATTCCTCTAGTGAATCAAACTCTCTTTTTCTTCCCAAAAACGCAGTGCTCATAGAACTTCAGTTTGCAAATTCCTTGCCCATCCTCTTTTGCTCAATTCTGCCATGCCATTCTCACTCATATGCCCTAGGTGCATATGCCAAAATTTAGTAATATCATCATCTGACAAGGAAGAGGAAGTGACAGCTACATCACCAATAACAGCAAAACCCTGCAAAACATATAACTTGGCAGCCTTTCTCTGCCCTTTCATCACAACGAGAGAACCTTTGGAAATCTTCAAAATCCCACTTTCAGCTGTGTATTTGTACCCTTTTAAATCAAGAGTACTTAACGAAATTAAATTTCTCTTCAATTCTGGAACATGTCGTACGTTACTAAGTATTCTGACAACTCCATCAAATATTTTAACTATAATTGTTCCAACACCTGCGATTTTACACGAAGCATTATTTCCCATCAAAACAACACCTTCAGACACTGTTTCGTAATTTGTAAACCAATCTCGATTGGGACACATGTGGAAGGTGAAACCCGAATCAAGTATCCACTCTTCGCTCACTTTAGAATCGTTGATAGAAGCGACTAGAAGTTCACCATCGCTGTAGTCTTCTAAAACATCAGCTTCACCGAAATTTTCTGGTTGTTTTCCCTTTTGATTCGCAGCCTCCCTTTTAATCTTGTTCTGTAGCTTATAGCACTCAGATTTAATGTGCCCTTTCTTATTGCAGAAGTTACAAGTTTTACCTCTTTTTGAAGACTTCGATCTACCCTTAGATTTACCGCGAGGATTCCGTTCCTGTGTCCTTCCACGATCATCATCAGCATTCCGATCTTGTCTCCCACGAACAATGAGACCCTCTCCCTGAGAGTCAGTTTTAACCGCAAGATACTTCGTCTTATCATACGAGGTCAAAGAATCATAAACCTCATCAATTGTGAGAGACTGGCGGCTATATAAAATCGTGTCTCTAAAGGTTGAATAAGACAGGGGCAACGAACAAAGTAGAATCAACCTTAGATCTTCCTTATCATATTGAACCTCCATGGCATCCAAGTTTGAGAGAATTTCTTTAAACACTGTTAAGTGTTCGTGCACAGACGCACCTTCCTCCAAACAATGAGCATAAAGACGTTGCTTCATATACAACTTGCTAGTTAAAGTTTTCGACATACATATTTGTTCTAGCCTCTTCCATAATGCAGCGGTGATCTTCTCCTTCATCACATCTTGCAAAATTTCGTTAGACAAATGCAGATGTAACTATGTTAATGCCTTTCGATCCTTGGGCTTCTTTTCTTCCTCCGTCAATGTCGGAGGCATTTTATTTACCCCTAGCAGGGCTTCCTCTAAATCCATCTGTGCAAGAACTGCCTGCATCTTTATTTGCCACAACGCGAATCTGGTGTTGCGATCCAACAGCGGAATTTCATACTTCAAAGACGCCATTACCATGATCGAGATGAAAAAAAACCCGGAAGCTTTGATACCAATTTGTAAAAAAAATAATGTCGGTAATGACAATATATCGCAAAGAAAAGAGAAATAAAAAAATTAAAGAACACACAGATTTTACGTGGAAACCCTTTCGGGAAAAAACCACTGGCAGAGGAGAAGAAAATTTACTATGTCGAATTCGAATCTATTTACAAGAGGAATAGACTATGTCTATTTATAGGCTTGTAAAGCCATATTCTAATAGGAGTGTAGTAAGATTGAAACTCATTATCCTAATCAATATCAAATAGATGGAGTTTAATAAGGTTTAAAAAACCTTATTTAAAATAAAATAAAAGAAGTGTAGTTCTATAGGGATTCTTCTTTTATTTTATTTTACTATTGTATTTTATTTAAATAAGGATCCGGATCACTTAATTCTAACATAGATAATGGTAGGCTTTGTATCTGAAATTTAATAAATTTTATTGTAACAAATTTATTTTAAAATGTTTAATGTAGTACCTAAATTTTTAATTTTGTATTTTTTTAATGGTATTAAATTTTAATATCACTTGACACGTAATCCAATCACTAGCTGCTATGTGACACTGTATCATATTTTCATTTAGTAAAAACATGAAACATGAAACTATTATTCCTCTTCATATTTTAAAGGTCAAAATAATTAATAAAATTACTAATAAAATTGTTTTCTTAAATTACTCCTTTCTTCTTAAAAAAATAACATTGTTAAATTACTCCATATGCAATATTAAGAACACCCTCCCTGGTGGTATCTCACAATTAGTTTAAAGATTTTCAGCTTAAAATTTTTACAATCTTCCATCATTTTTGGCTCCTTCGTCTTCTTTATGAGTGGAGCTCCACATTTTTTTTGTTAGATATTTGGTCATCGACTTAGCTTAAACAAATACATGGTTTTCCCTAAATAAATCCCATCTAAATCACCTTCTTCTTTTTTTTTCATATTTGATTACATTTTACTCAGAAAAAATGTATTGAAAAGCATTAAAATATTCATTTAAGGCTACTAGGCAAGATTAGAGATTGTTTCTGATGAAATTAAAAATAGCAGTAGCCATAAAATTAATTAGTATAGCAGTGAGGCTAAAATTAGCGATAGGATGTACTTGGATTCAATCACGAAGGTGACTATGAGGTGAAAGTATAAAACGATCATTAAGTATATTTTATTAAAATATGTTTATATAATAAAAATAAAAAATTTATTTATTCATAAGTATATTAAACAATAAAATAAATTTAAATTAATGTTAATTTAAAATGATAGAATAAAAATTAAATTAGGTGTAAGTTGTATAAAATATATTAAAATTAGATTTATATTAAAATAATATAATTTTTTATTAATAAAATATATTTAATAATTTATATTTATATTAAATAGAACTTTAAGAGAAAACAATATAACGAAGTGAAAGATAATATATTACTTTTGATTATCGATGCAATGATAAATTCAGCACTCTTTAACAAATTAATTATAGTTGTTGACATCGCACCTAACAACCAATCTCTCTTTAGTTTCTCAATAACCAAAAGGAAACTCGTTGAAATCATTTCACTTATTAATAAATAACACTATAACGAAGAGTCTAGTATTTAATTTATCAATAGTATTAAAAATTAGAAAGATCTAATTCTAGCCAACATAAACACACAAGCGAGGCTCATTCAGACTGGATCATATGCCCACATAACAAGAATTGCATATGTAGCTTATACTTAATCATGATATTCGTCACAAGTGTTAGAATAATTGATCAATTATGGATTTAAAAATTCTAATTGACAAGTCAAATATTTTAAGCTATCAAATATGATACCTACAATTAACAAACTTAGATATTTGTAATTAAAATAGAATATATGTAAATACCAAAAACGAAAAAAAGAATAAAAAATACCAAAAACGAAAAAAAAATAAAAAAAATTACAACTCATAAACTTGAAGAATCAAAACTTTGAAATCTGTTTTGCTACAAAAAGATTTAGCAACTGATGCTGATAAGAAAACATAAAAATAAAATAATATTGAATGTGGCTAAGTATAATTCTAATCCTAAAACAATGTACATTTAGGGTAAAATTAACATAAGGAAGAAAGGACCAAATTGTCCTTAATGAATTAAAGCAATTTTTTTTAAGTTTTTGCCAAAATTTTGTTAAGAACTTGTAGGCTATTTTGGGCATCTTCCTGACATTTTTAGGCATTGAGAGTTGAAATAGTGGATCATCTTTTAATTCCCTTCGAAATAATATGTTATAGGCCTAAATCAAAGTTTTGTAGGTTAAGATATGATTAAAATACTGAAGGAGGACCACATAGAGATCTTTTAAATGAGTCAAAATCACAAAACCTATCAAAAATAATCTTTTTAGGTTTTTTGGTTTCACCCAATACATGCGAAATCAAAAATATAAGTCAAAATAAAATAATTAAAATTTATGCACTTATCAGTTGTTTATTTTGTAATACCATTGTTATAATGGGTATCATTTTATTAATAAAATTTACTTATTGGATGCAGTAGTAAAATATATTGTACTCGAAAGAAATAATTTATGTTCGAATCATTAAGATAACATTGTTGAGAGAGAAGAATCACAAATCTCAAAAGGATTAGTCAGGTGTTACCACTACTCAAACTTGAGAGGGCTTATTGACTTACCAAGTCTATTGCAATCAATTTTTTTAGTAGACTTAACACACAAATTGGTACATAAATTATACTCTTTTCACATATCAGAAGTTGTACCTAAACTACTTATTTCCCAAGTTGGTACATTCGTTAGTCAAACCGTTAAGTCTATTTAAAAAAGAATTTGAGCACATAAATTGGTACCTAAACTATGCATTTTTCTCATTTTGGTACCTAAACATTTATTTCTTATTACAAGTGATGCCTAAACTATTTTTTTTCCAAGTTGGTACCTCTACTAGTTCAATTGTTAGTTAAATAGTTAAGTCATTTAAAAGAAAAAGATTACCAATTAAAAATTGACATGTGGAAAAAAGATAAAAAAATTATTTTCTCTTTTATGTTGTTTTTATTTTTACTTTTTTTATTCTTTATTTAGAATCAGACCAATGGTTGAACTGGTCAAGCCACTAATTCTTGATTTGTTCAGTTTTTTTTGTTCAATCAAATAAATTATTTAAAATTCATAAGAGTAGAAAACTGATTCAATTATTTTTTTTAGTTCGGTTCAACTAGTATGTATTGGTTTGTGGGTCAATCGGTTCAACCCCTATATCTGGACCGTTATCCCAATCGCCCGTTCCGATCTGGTTCTAATCGATAATAAAACTTTTTTTAAACTCGTCAGGTTGAGCAAACCAAGCAATGAAGTTCGAAAGTAGAATTAATTGGTAGCAGCTTGACCTCATGAGTGCGAATTTCGAGCATTGTTGGCATCATCATACATTATAAAAGAAGAAAAATAAAGAGAAAAAAATAATATAAAAGAAAATAAAATAATTTAAAAAATATTTTTTAAAAGTTTTAATGATCATGTGGCAAATTATTTGGCTGAATTTTTAACAAAAATAACATTTTTGTGTAAAATAAGTAACAAAAGAATAGTTTAGGTATCACTTATTACAAAAAAAAATTTTAAGTATCAAAATAAGAAAAAAGTACATAGTTTAGATATCAATTTATGAATTAAGCTTTTATCTTAAATAAATTTAATAGTTTGACTAACTAACAACCAATTTAGGAAAAAAAATATAAATCAAATACCAATGCGATAACCTTGCTGAAATTATACTTGATTTCTTAATTAATTGATTTCTATTTCACATAATTGATACAAAGGAAGGAAGCATTAAAGAATTGGACTCATCTCTATTCCAAAAAATTATTAACAAATAGATTTTGTTTTATTACTCGATTTAAATAATAAAAAAAGTATTTTAAATTAATTTTTAATTATAAAATATATAATATAGAAACTAAAAATATAGTTTTAATATTTTATTAATTTCTGAATAGTAAAACAAATTTTTTGGGCGAGACACCGAAAATGAACTTGAACTTAGAAAATATTTTGAAACCAAATTTCGACACGACTCATGGACACGTCTACTTGGAATTGAGTTACTTGATCAACCTCGTATTATGAATCAAAATTTCATAAATTGAAATAATTTTAATTAAAAATATAAATATAATTTTAAATATTGTTTTGGTAATTGATGTGAGCTCGTAGTCGATTTAAAATTATAAGTGATGCAGATGTTGTTAAGAACTCAAGAGAAACAAGAACCGTAGCTATAAGAAATAAAGGTTAGAACGCCAGAAGACAAAAGTATAGATAAGTTAGGTGTGAATGTTGTCAAGAACTCAAGAGAAATCTCTCAAATTGTATATATAGATTCAACTTCTTCAAATTTCAAAGTGAGCAGCTATATATAAACTACTTTAGGTATATGAATAGCCAGACCTGCCAATAAATCTGGTTTTTAGAAATTCCTAATTGTGCATGAATTTTATTAATTGCATGCAATTCGAAAAGTCACTTTATCCCCCAACCGTTCATGTATACTTAAGGTGCAAGGAAAAACTTCAAAGGTTACATTCAGCTCTCATCTTGGACGGTGGCAATTGAATGGCCATAGGACCGAAAGATCACTTTAGACGCATGGATGTGAATCTTTTAGAATTCCCTTTCTTGAAACTATTTTTGAAATTGATTTATAAAAACAAAAATGGAGTCGCCATCAATCTTTTTATCTATTAGGTGTTATCGGGTCACCTCATAATTTAATTATTTTTATAAGAGTCTAGATTTACCAAAACGATGATTTTCGATTAAAATTTTAGGCAAATGAGCTCGAGAGTCGGGAAAAGAAAATTTAAAACACGATTTCACTTTACATGAAATTTTTTAATTAAAATTACTTAAATAAATTAAGTTCTATGGAAAAGGGCCTTATTTCGAGTTAATCGAGAAAGAAAGATCATATCTCGTAAGTTAAAACACAATCCCTCGAATTCTTGAAAACCAAAATAAACGCCATTTGATTGTTACCTAAATTTCTTTTTTGTTATTTTAAATAGGTTTATTCGATTACTTCAGTTCTAGGGAGATGTCATACTCTGTAAGTTAAGAACACTACTTCTTCGAATCCCAAAAATATCAAACATTGCCTCGGTTTTGAATATTTTATATGCATTAGATAAAATGAGTATAACTTTTAAAACGAGGTATATTTAATTTATTTGGGCATAATGTAAAAAAATGATAAGTACATTGTGATAGCAAAATAAAATGAAATAATCATGTAGGTAAAAAAAAATGGAATGATGATGTTAGTGTAACAAGCAAAAATAAAATGAAATAAAATAAATGAAGAAATTAAAATAAAAAACAAAAATAAAAGAAACACTTTGGTAAATAACAATAATAATATAACTATAATAGTAAAAAAATATATATTTATAATAATAATAGTATTAATTATAACCTAATTATTATTATATTAATAACATAACATAATGATAATAATAATAATAATAAAGAAGAAAAAATATAAAAATATATAAACGAAAGGAAATGTAGATAAAGTAAATTTAAACACTCAAGTAAATGACATAATAAATAAAAAGCCAAATTAGCTGAATTAGGGATTAAATTGAAATCTAAGAAAAATTAAGAGTCTAAATTATAATAAAATAATTGCATAAATATTAGAAGGACTATATCGAAACTTTAAATGAAATTTTAAGGGCAAATCGACATAAAATAAAAATAAAGGACTAAATCGTAATGCGCGAAAAAGAGAAAGGGACCAAACGGGAAATATCCCAAACTTCCCTATGCGCATCGTTTAAAGGGACCAAAATAAAAAAATTAAATTAAACGGGGTAAATTTAAAAAGAAAAAAGAACAGAAATAGGACTATATTGAAAAATGCTTAAAAAGCAGAAGGACCAGGGTCAAATAGACCATTGCTTCGAGAACACGCGGATCCTTAGGATGAATCGGGTTGGTCTTCGGGTCAGTTGAAACTGACGTCATTTTGGTGTATGGGAAATAAGCCCAAAACGACGCCGTTTTAATAAGCTATAAAAGTAAAAATAAAGGTTTTAAAAAATCATTTTGCATCTGTTAAAAAAAAAAAAACTTAGAAACCCCTTTTTCTTATCTCAATTTTCTAGAATCCGGCCTAAGATCCGGTGAGTCCCACGTTGGCCACCGGTTGCCAGCGACGAAATCTACCGTCCCCGGTGGTCAGGAAACGCCAAAAGACCCCCTTTGAAGCCCTTCGCCCGTAGAACGTAGATTCGAGATCAAAATTCTCGAAAGACCGATCAAACTTGGCGAAAAATAGAGAAACGTTTCGTTTCTTCTCCTTTTTCGGCGAGCGACACCGATGAACATCTTACCTTTTTTATTTTATATTTTTATAAAAACAAAAGAAAAAAATAATAGATCTAAAAGATAAAAAAGTCACCTTTAATTTCTTTTGTATTCTGTTTTTGATCTCTTTTTTTTTGTTTTTTTATTTCTGTTTTAAAAAAAAAAAAAAACCACATTACAATAGTTTTTTAGGCTTTTATAGTTGATTACACTATTATTATTTTTTATCTATTTCTCTCCTGTTTTGTACTTGCTGTTGCGTGTTTTTTTTTCTTTCTTTTGCAGTGGTGGTTGGCGACGGTGGCAGAGCAGTTGGTGGCAGTAGGCTAGGGTGCGGCGACACTAGGGCTAGATTAGTTTTTTTTTTTTAAAAAAGAATTTAGGTGTTATGGACTTAGGGTTTTTTTGATTTGGGCTACTTGAGCTTGATGTAATTTGAGTTTGATATTTGTAAATGGACTCTGGACCATATTATTTTTTATTTTTATTTTGGTTTGATTTTTGTTTGGTTGGGTCTGGGCTGGACGAAATTGGGCTTTCACACCCTTCGTTAAACTTGTCCATTAAATGCTAGAATCCTTTCAGTTTTATGTTGCTTAATTCTTGAATTCTAAGGTCTTCATGAAAAATGTTGGGTCAACAAAGTACCTGCAAAACAATATAAATAGATCGCATAAGCACAATTTCAAAACAATTCACACGAAGTCCAAAGAAAATAACGCATAAGAAAACTAGACTCGACAAAATATAGCTAAACACCGAAATACTTGAACAAAAAGAAACTATAATTCGCATGCTAAGGAAACAAATGCAAACACATAAACATAAAGTAATACAACATAGTTGAACACTATGAGACACGACATAATTGTAAATGAAAACACAAAACTGTGAACAAAACTAAATATTGGCACATAAGAACACTAATATATAAATATCAAATAAGGAACTTGAATGATGGATTTCATTTTAACTTTGGGTTTTCCATATTGTTGAGTCCAATTAACTAGAAATGGCCCATGCTTGACCCACTCGTGAATCTTTTTAGCCCAATCCAAATATGATATGACCGAGCTTACATGAGTAATAATATTTTTAATACAAACTTATTCAAACCAAGTTTTAATAGGAGATATTTAAAAATTCAACGAAAAAGACATCTTAATTAATTTTATTCAAATTGCTTCCACTTTGTAATCTAATATTTTTGCTCCCACTTTGTGAGTTTTTAAGGTCGGCAAGCACATTGATTAATGATTGATGAAAAGATATAAAGAAAGAAAAAGAGGTAGAATCTCCTGTATCCTCACAAAGAGAGATACCGCGCGACACCAATCTTGACTCAGAGAAAATGACAAAACTGAAGTCGTCGCCTTTGATTTAATTTTCCGTCTTTGCATCGATCACACAATCCTAACTCTTTCATGGCTGCTTCTTCTTCCTCTTCTTCTCCTCAAAGAGACACATGCCTTAACTTCATCACTCATTTACTCGAAACTTTGAAACATACAATAATGAATATCTTCTTCCATGAACAAGATCTAGAAGACGCGGAGCAACTTTCTCAAGCACTTCCTCAAACAATTGTTTCTTCTTACTCTTCTCGTCAACTGAAGCATCAAGTTTTCTTGAGCTTTAGAGGTGAAGACACACGTCTTAACTTCACGGCTCATCTACTCAAAGCTTTGAAAGACACGGGAATGAATGTCTTCTTCGATGAAGAAAAACTAGAAAAGGGGGAGCAACTTTCTTCAGCACTTTCCCAAGCAATTGCAGCTTCAAATCTCTCAATCATCGTTTTGTCCGTAGATTATGCTTCATCAAAATCATGCTTGGCAGAAGTTTCTGACATCATGGACCGCAAGGACACTCAAGGACATATTGTTCTTCCCATCTTTTACCATGTTGATCCTTCCAATGTGAGAAATATTGGTGGGAGCTTTAAGACATCCTTTGAAGACCATGAATTAAAGAGGCCAATTGATGAAGTGAAGCGATGGAAAGCTGCTTTTGTTGAAGTCGGTAAATTAAAAGGTTGGCACATAATAGGAGGCAAATTCGACAGGTAACTATATTTATCTCATCTTCTAATTTCATTTCACTTATATTTGTTTTAGCTCTCATATATAATTTTTATTATTTGCTAGACCTGAAACCGAGTACATCAAGGATATTGTTGAATATGTTATAAAAAAGTTAATGAATAATTATTCTAGAAATGCTTCTGAAGAATTGGTTGGAATAGATGATCAGAAAAAAATGATTTTGGGGCTAATTGAGCAAGAAGACACTCGCATAATAGGACTTTGGGGAATGGGTGGTATAGGCAAAACTACCCTTGCTGATGTTGTATACAAAGAAGTCTCTCAAAAGTTCGAAGATAGTTGCTTTCTTCATAACGTTAGTGAGAAAATAGAGAAACAAGGGATGGAATCTTTACGAGATGATTTTCTTACAGAACTATTAAAGCAAGAAATTCATATACGCACCCCTTCAATTGGACAAGGCTTTATCCAAGAGAGGTTGAACAACAAAAATGTAATTGTTGTCCTTGATGATGTTAATGACTCAGACCTAATGAATGATTTGGGAGTTCAGTATTTTGGTGAAGGAAGTAAAATCATTGTAACATCTAGAGATAAACAAGTACTTAAGAATGGAGGAGCAAATAAAGTACACGAGGTAGTGAAATTAAACGAGAACGACTCTCTTCAACTTTTTTCTATATTTGCATTTAGACAGTTGAATCCTGCCATTGATTTTCTAAATCTATCGTACAAGTTTGTACGGTACGCCCAAGGGAGTCCACTTGCTCTTAAAGTTTTGGGTTCTAGATTGTATACAAAGTCTAAAAGATATTGGGAAAGTGAGGTGGATAAATTAAAGGAATATGCCCAACCAAAAATTTCACAGATTTTGAAGAGAAGCTTTGATGGGTTAGATGAACTAGAGAAGAATGTATTTCTTGACATAGCATGCCTTTTTAAAAACGAATCAAAGGAAGATGCAGAGGAAATTCTAAGTCGATGTTATAGAGGTGCAGTGTCCGGAATAAGCAACTTACTTGATAAGTGCTTAATTGATATCATAACTGCTATTCCTTTTCTTAGCATAGATTATTGTGAATGTTTTTCAATGCACGACATGCTTGAAGAGATGGGAAAGGACATTGTTCGCCAAGAAGCTAAAGAACTTTGGAAGCACAGTAGATTATGGATTCCTAAAGACGTGTATCAAATACTCAGATATAATAAAGTAAGTATTGATTGTATTTGCATTCTTTCTATTTTTCATATTTTTGTGTGATTTTAATCAAAAGGGTAAAAATAAAAATAATTATGTGGTGTCACATGTTAACAAGTTTAATTATTTGTAATTATAAGTTTGGAGCAGAAAACATTGTTAATTACCAATGTCTTAAGGTATAACAAAATAAAATTAAACTATTTTATATCTAAATTTCCTGTAATAAAAAGGTGTGCCTGAAAGTCTAAGCTTTCCTTAATATAGTTACTTATTTTAATGAGTGATATATTGGAATGATCATAAATTTCTCTTTTACTAATACTTGATAAATTGGTTTTTGTTATTAGGGGACTGATTATATTCAAGGATTAAAGTTAGACATGTCTCAAATTGATAATCTACAGTTATGTCCTACTGTTTTTGACAACATGTACAATCTTAGAGTTATTCTCTTCTATTTTTCTGGGAAATTTTTGAAGTATTCGGAAAAGAAGCTTCTTGCCGACCAAGATGATAGTGTATCTCTTCCTGACGAGTTAAGGTATCTTTTTTGGGATTATTATCCCTTCAAATCTCTATCAAATTTTAATCCAATCAATCTTGTTGTGTTGAAATTACCTCATGGCGATATGGAATTTCTTTGGAATGAAGACGGTTATCAGGTATACTTTCCTACTTTCTTCATCCAATATTTAAAAAAATATATATTTATAATTGATGTATCAGTGAATAATATGATGGAGTCTTGTTAAAAGCTTTTAATTTTTTTTTCACTTCTAATACAATCCAAAATAAGTAAATAATGCTATGAAGTAATGTAGCTATTTTATATTTTGATTGCGCAGAATCTTGTTAACTTGAGGGAAATTGACCTTACTCAATGCAAGAATTTAAGGAAGATCCCTAATTTATTGAGTGCCATCAACCTTAAAAGCCTTTGCTGCAATGGGTGCGAAAGTTTGGTCGAACACCCTTGTCTCGATCATTTGGCATATCTTAAAACGCTTGAACTTGAGGGATGTCATAGTCTCAAGAAGTTTCCCGAGGTCCCAAATCACTTTTCTATTTTAGAATTAGATGAAACTGGAATCGAAGAAGTGCCTGATTCAGTTGAGCATCTCACCAGACTTGAACAGTTGTGCTTGAGAAAGTCAGGGGTGAAAAAGGTATCGAGCAATATTTCAAAGTTGGGATTCCTTCGTTCTCTGTATCTTAGTCATTGCCCTATCACCGAATTCCCAAAACACTCTGAGACTCAAACCGAATTCCCAGGAAACTCAATCCTTAAGTTTAAAAGCCTTGAATTTATGCATATAGATCATTGCAACAACCTTAAATTTCTCTCAGAGCTTCCACCATATCTAAGGTACTTGGTTGCACATGACTGCACATCATTAGAAAAAGTATCGTTCACAAACCAAAATCTATATGAACTGGAATCTTCAGATGATAGTCATGAATTTTTCATGTTATTCTCTAATTGCTTCAACTTGAATCAAGATTCAATTAATAACATTGAGGCAAATGCGATGATCAAAATTGGATCCATAGTAAAGAAATGGGAAAAGAAATCTGATTGTGATCCACCAAGTCTTGTTTGTTGTTTTCCGGGAAACGAAATTTCGGCAAATACGTTCGAGTATCAGAGCATGAGTTCTTCATTAATTTTTGGACTACCCCCAAATGGGTGTAGTGGGAGAAGATACTTGGTTTTTGTCATCTGCCTTGTTGCCGATTTCGCACATGGTCATAAATATGAAGATCTTATATGTAGTTGTGAATGCCAATTGACGGCCACTGGCGGTCATTATGAGAAGTTCAAAAGTGAGTGGTATTGCAGTCCGGAATTTGAGTTAGTGCAGTACATGGGTGATCATGTGTTGATTTTGTTCAGTGGTGCTATGGTTAAAAATGACAAGGGTTACCAGGAGGCATCATTTGAATTCCACATTAAAAAGTTGGACTTAAGTGGCGAAGAAGAACCTATCAAGGTGGAGAAATGTGGTGTTCATGTGTCGTATGTTGCATAAGTAAGTGAGTTTCATTTCACTTTGTGATATTACCATATTTTTTCTTCCAAATGTTAACACTAAAATTTTAACTTATGAATTACTTATGACAGAAAATGAAGTGCTTTATAACCAGGATGACATCTTGCTTGCTCTGCTTTATAAATTGTTTGTCATTTAGAAAGTGCTTTAGAGTGACTGCTGTTTGTTGTAGCTCACCCAAATTGTATTTTTTGAATGTTGGTTTTGTAGTTTATATACAAGATTTGTGGATGTTTCACGCAATCATGTTGTCTTTAAAATTTAAATCTGAGTGTCTATTAAGTGTGCAATGTATCTTACCAATTAATTTTTCATGTCAGCTGTCATATTACCCG
The DNA here is from genome assembly GCA_025698515.1 of Gossypium sturtianum. Classification (NCBI taxonomy): domain Eukaryota; kingdom Viridiplantae; phylum Streptophyta; class Magnoliopsida; order Malvales; family Malvaceae; genus Gossypium; species Gossypium sturtianum. Next base: position 152,047,994 of record CM046952.1, on the reverse strand, counting down.
GTTAGAAATTTTAACTAGCTATATTTTAAGAACTTATATAAAATTTTAATTGAATGCAATTTTTATTAAAAAAATAATTGATTTTCTAAAATTATTTTACTAAGACTTTTTTATATTTGATTGCTCACAAACTATCATTCACCTTACCATATATATATATATATACACGATATTTAAATAGATGAGGATAAGCATAAATAATTACTTACTTTATGCTTCTATCTTCCTTTCTATTTCACGCCCAATTTCTTGGCAGGTTTGTTGATATGACATCTTGATTACTCAACTCTACTTTTAATCAGTGATTGTTTTTATAAGACCAGATTGATAGATCGAACCGGTTAGATCGAAAATGATTTAAGTAATAGGTTTAAGATAAGAAGTTCGACAGATTGATTTGTTAAATGGTTGAACTGATTTTTTTTTATTTTGATATTTTTTTATAATTTATTCAATTGAACCAAACAACTGATTGGGTCAATAGAAACGATGAAATCGAAAATTAATGATCTGATCAATTCGACCATCCATCCAATGTTGAAAACATTGATCATAATTTATTTTTTTCGATTATAAGAAAAGCTTATTGGAAATTTCTCTACTAACTAGTTATTTCCATTGTCATTATGACAATTTATACTGAACGAATACCGTTAATTTAAAAACAATAAAACCATATATAATTTCACATAGTAATTTCATCCAAATTCAATTTTAATGTTGCACCAGATAATAAGTTAACCATCAGACTCAAATTATACAAATATAGAAAGAGGGAGGGTCGATTTTCCTAATAAATATCTTTAAGGGTGCTTTTATGTGATAACTTAGCAAAGTCGATCAAACCAATAGATTCCCAAATTGGATGGAGGGAATTTTCTAGGGAAATGCATGAAAAAATATCCAGAGCAATATTTGACATACATAAATTTGTCGATAGTTGTCAAGATTTATTAGGAACAGTATTTAAAATTCTTATTTGATAATTATATAATGGGTTCAAAAAATTTATTAATAGTTGAATAAGTAGAAGTAAGTTAATTCACTATTAATTCCATTGAAATTGCTTCATCAATTTAGTTTTAAAACGACGCTAAAAAATTCAAACATTTGGCTCAGCAATTCATGCATGAGCGACTTCAAATCTTCTTTCCCTAAATTTAAAATAAACAAACGATTAATTAATCAGTAACTAGTTCTCATAAAATTGAAATAAAGTAGAAAGTAAGGTCAATGGCTCTCCGAATATAGCCGAAACGAGCAGCTTGAGAAATATGATCACCCATTTGATACCCTTCCTCGCTTTCGAGCTTTGGTCCTTACTTCGCAAAACTAAATGTTTTGGAGCAAGATTTTGCAAAGCAAGGCATTTATTCTCATCATCAGCAATAACATCAAGTTGAAAATAACCCTTTTTCCAATTCTCAAGACATGCTTCTTTCAGACAAGCCACATGGGAGCAGAGCTTACCATCCGAAGAAACATACGACAAACCCGATCTCTTCTTGCTTTGGCATTTCAAGCATCTCGATTTGATCTCTTTGCGAAGGTAGATTTCGGTGTTGGAATCCGGAAGGGAGAAGACCGGAGGAAGGCTCGCGCAATGGGGATGTAAATCGTGATCTTCACGGGTGCATTGGTACAAGAATCCTTGTATATCCGAGGCACAAATGTCGCAAACTCTGGTGGTTGATCCTAAAGGATTTTCTTTGTGAAATTGGAAGTTGCATTTTGGGAAAAATTGTTGAAATGGAGGTGAGGGACGACGAATTGCACATTGTTCGTGAAGGATGTAATTGCATTTCTTATGGCGACATTGGTAGCAAACCCCAGATCCGAGCTCTTTGCACCCATCGCAAATGAAAGGAACTTGGCTCTTTTTCCACACAAGCTCATGTTGTAGGTGACCATCAATAACGTGTATCTTTAGGAGTGTTGGCATCTCTTCAAATTGGATTTTCTGCAAACACAGATTGAATTGAATTGATATTACTTTTATGTTCATCAACAATCTTATTTTGGTGAATATTCATATCAACATTCAAGTCTAAATCAAATAATACATCTAAATAACTATAATAAGAATCAATTGTCGTTCTAATATATATTTTAGATCTAGATCAAAATAAATCTCGACAAGGCACTTACATAGTGATATTTAAATTAAAATAAATTTAGAGATCGAATAACACATAGTGAGGCTTGACTTTGGAAGCTTATGACCTTAATCGAAATTAATAATAGCATGCATTAGGCTATTGAATTTTATTTTATTTTTGATAGGTTGACTATTTTTATTCATAATTTCTTCCCAACTCTTAAATTAGAAGAAAAACATGATTAAACACATTCAAATCAATATTCTCCTGATTGCTACAATAACAACGGTGAAACGAAGCTAAAGCTAAATGGAAGAAATATATGCATATAATACTATATATGTTCTAATGTGGTATAAAATACACCAAAATTCCAAACGAAAAGGGATAAATAATTATAACTTCAATTAATCATTTATTGAGCATTCGGAAAAGGAAAAAAAAAAACAAAAGTAGGATATAATCAACAACTTTACCTTAAATATAAATGGAAACAACCTTGAAAGAACCGAGGAATAAAAAGGGTACCGAGGAATAAAAAGGGTGGAATTGATGCTAGAATTTGGGGGATTATGCTAAGAAAGATGTGCAAATAATACCATATATTTATAGAACAAAAAACACCGCGTGACTTGTTTCCAAAAAACTCCCAAAGTTGTTTCATTGGTTATTTCTTTCCCACCTCTACGTAATTTCTTTCCTTTCCTTTTCGTATTGATTTTAAGAACCAAATATGAACGAACATAATTAATTAGAAATTTCAGGTCTTTTTTCCTTAATGATTCTAAGAAAGATAACAAGAAGTTTAAACTACAGTACAATATATCAATGTTGAGACCCCTTTGTCCCATAAAAACAGTTTATGTTTTGAGCCATGGGAGATACCAAGATGCGCAATCTTTTTCCTTTTTTCATGGTAAGTGAAAAATTTATTGATAATGAAACAAAGTGTAAATTCTTCAATTAGCCACTTAATTTTAACAAATTTTCATTTTGGTCACCGAAATAAATAAATAAATCGCAAATATAGCACCGCCGTTAGATAGTTTTCTCGTTTTAGCCTCCCAACGTTAGTATGTTTTTATTTTGATCATTGGCTATTGATTTGGCTAACGGCAATTTTACCTTACAATCATTTTAATCACTCAACAACCTGCACAAGACCAGCAAACAATGCAAGAATCTCTTGTTATTTCATTCCGGAAAGCAAGCAATTCGAGTCGATCAGTTTCGTTCCCGAGCATGGCAGATTGATAGTTCAAGTGAAATAGTGTAAGAAGAAATAAAATATCCAAAAATTTGAGTGCTCCATTCATAGCCTTCTAATGTCTAGATTATTGTAGATCAGCTGTATTTTTCAACAGAAAACATATATAGTAACTTAATGTCTTAAAGAATGAAACACTAATTTAAGGGTATTGATTTATTTCATATTTTACTTTTTTTTTTTTGCTATTCTTAAGAAGGTGAACACAGGACCAATAGGAGACAACATGGGTTTAATAGATTACTTAATAATTGATTACTAAGCCAGTGCTTCGAATGTTTCCATGTGAAATATTTTAACACAATTTCAAATCCAAGTAATATAGAAAGAGATTATCGTTTTTTTTTTGAAGTTGGCCAGCATGTAGCACTAGGAGGAGTCAAGGAACAGGCCATGCAGCCCGAGCCAAGCAGATGCTGCTGAAGTTATTGCAGCTTTTCAATTTTGGTTCATTTTGTTACTTTAAGTTGATGTCATGTAACTTAGTTTATTTTGAACCAAGTTGGTATGATGTTTGATGTAATTAGGTAGTGATTTTGCTGTTAACTCAGCTTTGTTCTTGTGTACAAGTTTCTTTTACCAAGTTTCAATGTAACTTAGTGGTGTTAGGTGGATGTTTAGGTGATTTTTTGATCATTTTCTGACCAGCTCATGTCTGGTATATGTATTGGCATTATGCCATTATTCATGTCAATGGAAATATCAGCAATTCATTCCCTCAATACTCTCTCTTTTCTTGTTTTTCAAGCTGAATTTGTTTGTTTGCTCAGCAAGCATCCAGCCTTGCTGCATAAGCCACTGTCAAACTTCATTCATTCTACTACAAAATCCCATCAATTGGTATCTAGAGCTGTATTCTCAATGGACCTGTCATACCAATATAGCCATGTCTTCATCCAGATTCTCTCCAACAGCACCACCAGTCTTACAATGGTGAAGGTTACCACATATGGGTGGTCAAAATGAAGACCTACCTGCAAGCATTTGATTTGTGGGAGGTTGTTAACTCAGATGTTGAACCAACACCTCTAAGAGCCAATCCAACAGTGGCTCAAATCAGGCAGCATGCTGATGAAAAAACTAAAAGGCATAAATCCATGTCCTGCATTCAGAATGGTGTGTCAGATGTGATCTTCACAAGGATCATGGCTTGTGAGTCACTGCAGTGCAGGGACAGTGAAGGAGGAGTTCCAAGGGACTGAAAGAACAAGGCAACAACAGCTATTGAATTTGAGAAGGGATTTTGAAAATTTGAAGATAAAGGAGGAAGAAACTGTCAAGCAGTACTCAGACAGAATTATGGCTGTGGTAAACAGCATAAGGCTACTTGGAGAACAGTTCAGTGAAGCAAGAATAGTAGAGAAGGTGATCTCAACCTTACCTGAAAGGTATGATGCAAAAATTTCATCTCTCGAAGACTCGAGGGACCTGGCCAGCATTTCTTTAACAGAGCTGATCAATGCTCTTTTTGCTCAAGAGCAAAGGAGAGCTAGTAGACTGGAGGAGCACCAAGAAGGTGCCTTCGAAGCCAAAACCAGACCAGCCTCAAGCTTCTCTGCTTACAAAGGCAAGAAAACTTGGAAAGACAAGTCTAAGTCAGATGGTGCAAGAAGAATAGATCAACCTTGCAGACACTACAAAAGGCCTGGTCATCCAGAGGCTAATTGTTGGTTTAGACCAGATGTGCAGTGCCAATACTACAAAAAGATGGGCCATGTTGAAAAGGAACAGGCCATGCAGCCCGAGCCAAGCAGATGCTGCTGAAGTTATTGCAGCTTTTCAATTTTGGTTCATTTTGTTACTTTAAGTTGATGTCATGTAACTTAGTTTATTTTGAACCAAGTTGGTATGATGTTTGATGTAATTAGGTAGTGATTTTGCTATTAACTCAGCTTTGCTCTTGTGTACAGGTTTCTTTTACCAAGTTTCAATGTAACTTAGTGGTGTTAGGTGGATGTTTAGGTGATTTTTGATCATTTTCGACCAGCTCATGTCCGGTATATGTATTGGCATTATGCCATTATTCATGTCAATGGAAATATCAGCAATTCATTCCTCAATACTCTCTCTTTTCTTGTTTTTCAAGCTGAATTTGTTTGTTTGCTCAAAGAAGCATCCAAATTTCTTTGCATAAGCCATCACAAACTTCATTCATTCTACTACAAAATCCCATCAATTGGTATCTAGAGTTGTATTCTCAGTGGACATGTCATACCAATATAGCCATGTCTTCATCCGAATTCTCTCCAGCAGCACCACCAGTCTTCAATGGTGAAGGTTACCACATATAGGTGGTCAAAATGAAGACCTACCTGCAAGCATTTGATTTGTGGGAGGTTGTTAACTCAGATGTTGAACCAACACCTCTAAGAGCCAATCCAACAGTGGCTCAAATCAGGCAGCATGCTGATGAAAGAACTAAAAGGCATAAAGCCATGTCCTGCATTCAGAATGGTGTGTCAGATGTGATCTTCACAAGGATCATGGCTTGTGAGTCACCAAAGCAGGTCTGGGACAGACTGAAGGAGGAGTTCCAAGGGACTGAAAGAACAAGGCAACAACAGCTATTGAATTTGAGAAGGGATTTTGAAAATTTGAAGATAAAGGAGGAAGAAATCACAAGCAAGCGTTACTCGAGGACGAATTATGGCTGTGGTAAACAACATAAGGCTGCTTGGAGAACAGTTCAGTGAAGCAAGAATAGTAGAGAAGGTGATCTCAACCTTACCTGAAAGGTATGATGCAAAAATTTCATCTCTTGAAGACTCGAGGGACCTGACCAGCATTTCTTTAACAGAGCTGATCAATGCTCTTTTTGCTCAAGAGCAAAGGAGAGCTAGTAGACTGGAGGAGCACCAAGAAGGTGCCTTCCAAGCCAAAACCAGACCAGCCTCAAGCTTCTCTGCTTACAAAGGCAAGAAAACTTGGAAAGACAAGTCTAAGTCGGATGGTGCAAGAAGAAGAGATCAACCTTGCAGACACTACAAAAGGCCTGGTCATCCAGAGGCTAATTGTTGGTTTAGACCAGATGTGCAGTGCCAATACTGCAAAAAGATGGGCCATGTTGAAAAGGAACAGGCCATGCAGCCCGAGCCAACCAGATGCTGCTGAAGTTATTGCAGCTTTTCAATTTTGGTTCATTTTGTTACTTTAAGTTGATTTCATGTAACTTAGTTTATTTTGAACCAAGTTGGTATGATGTTTGATGTAATTAGGTAGTGATTTTGCTGTTAACTCAGCTTTGTTCTTGTGTACAAGTTTCTTTTACCAAGTTTCAATGTAACTTAGTGGTCTTAGGTGAATGTTTAGGTGATTTTTTGATCATTTTCTGACCAGCTCATGTCTGGTATATGTATTGGCATTATGCCATTATTCATGTCAATGGAAATATCAGCAATTCATTCCCTCAATACTCTCTCTTTTCTTGTTTTTCAAGCTGAATTTGTTTGTTTGCTCAGCAAGCATCGAGCCTTGCTGCATAAGCCACTGTCAAACTTCATTCATTCTACTACAAAATCCCATCATTTTTATTACGGATACAAATTACATACGATGCAGAGCTAAATCCAATATTATTATATAACGTTTAATTTGATGACAATCAAAAACAAAATAGTGATACAAAATATTGGCGAGAAACTGGAAACTTTCTATTTTATTCTCTTTTCTAAAAGCAGAAATGGGAGTACTGCAAATACCAAATAGAATGAGAACAAAAGAGAACAACGAGCACTTTGCTGGACCTAAGCCTCTCAAGTCACCCATATGACACCTTAGGTATCTGAAATTTAAGAAACAAGGATTTACATCCCCATTGCGCGAGCCTTCCTCCGGTCTTCCCCCTTCCGGATTCCGACACCGAAATCTACCTTCGCAAAGAGATCAAATAGAAATGCTTGAAATGCCAAAGCAAGAAGAGATCATCGGGTTTGTCGTATGTTTCTTCGGATGGTAAGCTTTGTTACCATGTGGCTTGTCTGAAAGAAGCATGTCTTGAGAATTGGAAAAAGGGTTATTTTCAACTTGATGTTATTGCTGATGGTGAGAATAAAAGCCTTGCTTTGCAAAATCTTGCTCCAAAACATGTGGTTTTGCGAAGTAAGGACCAAAGCTCGAAAGCGAGGAAGGGTATCAAATGGGTGATCATATTTCTCAAGCTGGTCGTTTCGGCTATATTCGGAGAGCCGTTGACTATAATTTCTACTTTATTTCAATTTTATGAGAACTAGTTAGTGATTAATTAATTGTTTGTTCATTTTAAAGTTAGGGAAAGAAGATTTGAACTCGCTCATGCATGAATTGCTGAGCCAAATGTATTGACCTTTTCAGCGTGGTTTTAAATAAAGCAACCTTAAACTTAGTTTCAATAAAACTAAATTGATGAAGCAATTTCAATGGAATTAATCGTGAATCAAGAAATTCTTTCATTCAACTATCAATAAATTTTTTGAATACATCTTATATAATTACTGAATAAGAGTTTTAACTCCTACCCCAAATAAATTTTGACAATTACAGAAAAATTCAAGTATATGAAGTATTGCACTAGTTATTTTTCTCATGCATTTCCCTAGAAAATTCCCTTCATTCAATTTGGTACATCTATTGGTTTGGTCGACTTTGCTTAAGTTATTACATAAAAGTACCCTTAAAGATATTTATTAGGAAAATCGACTTGAACAAAAATACAAGAGCCTCCCTTTTTCTTTTTCTGTTTCTATTTCTATATTTGTATCAATTGAGTCTTATCATCAACTTATCATTTGGTGTTACATTAAAATTGAATTTGGATGAAATTACTATCATATGTGAACTTACATATAATTTTAATTTCTAAATTAACGGTATTTGATCGGCATATTTTGTCAGAATGACAACGGAAATAATTAGTTAGCAGGGAAATTTCCAGTAAATTTTTCTTACAATAAAAAAAATTTAAATTATGCTCAAAGTTTTTAAAATCAGATGGTGATTGAATCGATTAAGTTATTGATTTTTAGTCTCATTTTTTCGATCAATTTAACTAGTTGTTTGATTCAATTGAAAAAATTATAAAAAGAATATTAAAATATTAAAAATAGAGAAAATCAATTCAAATGGTCTAACCAACCAGTTTAACAGATTCAACCATTTAGCAAATCAATCTATCTAATTTTTTATTTCGAATATATTTCTTAATTGATTTTTGATTTAACCGATGCAATTAATCAATTTCCTCCGATTATGAAAACAATGATGAATCTAAAGTGGAATTGGGTAATCAAGATGACATATCAACAAACCTGCCAAGAAATGGACAAAGTTAATTTCTGAGAAATCCAGATTCTTACGTGTTGACCAAACTTTTTCCAACGACCAAAAGGGAAAGCAAAAACTAAGTAATTATTTATGCATATCCTTATCTATTTAATTATCTTACAGATACAAAAAAAAAGAAAAAGTAAGGTGAATGATAGTTAGTGAGCAATCAAATATAAAAGAAGTCTTAGTAAAAGAATTTTAAAAAATCAATTAATTCTTTACTAAAAATTGCATTGAATTAAAATTTTATTTCAGTTCTTAAAATATAGTTTTTGGTTAAAATTTCTCACAGCCATTGAGTGATAAGGTGGTAACTTAAATGGAACTTAACTGGTTTTAAAATTATTTTATGAAGGTTTAATCGATTTTTCAATTATTTTATAAGAAATTTTAGGATTAAAGCTTAAAGATAATTACAATATTATAAAAAATATATAGGAAAAATTTCAAAATGTTAAAACTATTAAATATTATGAAAAATAAGAAAAATATTTAAAAAAAAATTATATATTATAGAAATTTATTTTAAAAACTATTTAAAAAAGTTATAGAAAATTATATAAAAATTATTAGAACAATAAAAATTCTAAAAATTATTTAAAAATCATAAAACTTATTAAAAATACAAAAAAATATTTTTTGTTATTTTGAAAGTTTGTAGTCTTTAGTTTCGACAATAAGAAAATATTTTTAATTATTTTTTATTTTAAAAAATCCATTGTTAAATATATAAATATATATATATATATATATATTAATATATGTTGACCTGAAAGCAGTGTAGTTAAGTAACAGCATAAGTGCCTATAGAAGTTGGCACTTCTTCAAGCACTGTGAAAACACAAAGTAAACATGGGACATCAAAGTCTGTTTACGCAGTTCAATTTCCCTATATCTGCGAATCCTAGCTCAGTGAGAAGTATCTACTATCTTCAAACACTTAAAACTAATGAACCTAAATCTATCACACCCCAATGATATTTTCCTCACTCTAATACCTTTGAATATTAGAACTCTCACCATTAAATTCTCCCCTTGAGAGCTTAGCTAGTAAAACCACAACACACGGGTTTTACAATTGAATGCACACTCACAAATAATGTTCCTTACTTGAATAGATTAAGTGTTCTCAATAAATCAATATAATAACATATACAAGTCTCTCAATTATATAGAGTTTTTGAGACTTGCTAACATAATGAAGATATATTACAATCTCTATTAATCAACAGCTAAACTAGTTAAATACAATATAATAAAACAATCAAGGTAAACAATGATTGTTGGCAGCTAAGTCCTCAACGTTCCAATTTGATCCAAGTTCCTTGATCCAAGGGATTAGATAGACTTGACCTGATCTGATCCAATTCTGCAAATATGTTTCTCAACTCAGCCCAAAGATATGGTTCAATAAATTGACCATCTCCTAAATATGGAAAAATGACAATCTATTGCGGTAAGGAAGTGAGAACTTCCTCAAGCACATCTCAGTCATTCCATATTTTTCAACAATCTCCCTTTTTGGCAATTTGTTGAATAAAACTCATACAACATAGAAGCTTAATCATCTATAAACCTTAGCTCCCCTTAGCATATTCCCCTTAATTTCAAAAACTTAACTTAGAAAATAATTATCTGAATTAATCATTAATTCCAAGTGTGAAATTTACATCAATAATCAATAAACCATAATTATAATCAAGCAAGCTAATGAATAAAAAATAATTGTGCAAAAATAATAATCAACATCCATAAAATTATAAAAAAAAATCACCAAAGTAAAAGTAGCAAAATGAAGTACAGTACTTCAAAATCCAACAAGTCATAAAAGTTGCAAAAAAAAAAAAAAGAAAAAATCATCAGCAGAACAACAATGGTAGAAAATGGCAAACAGAAACTCCCCCTTAGCAGAGTACTTTCCCCTCAGCACATCACAACACCCCTTTACTCCCCTTTTTTGATCAATATAATTGCCAAACTAATCTTTATCAAGAAGAGCTATAAGATCAACACGCGGGCCTTCTGCTTATCGAGAACCTTCTTCACGACCTTGGCCTCTACTCATAATCGGGCAATGTGCCTTTTATTTTCCTCAATATAGAGAGTGAGGTCGTCAATCATCCATTGTCTAATACCTATAAGGATAGTCTTAGGGCCTGATGAAGTTGGCACTTCCTGAGCCAGAAGTGCTTCTTCCTACTCAGCATCATAAATATCAAAAGTAATTGCGTCTTTTCTTTGATCATTGATGACATATTTTACAACGATCCGATTTCTAGTGGTATCAGAAAAGAAGTTTTGGGATCTCATTTTTGTAAACTAAATATGTAAATATTAAATAGGGATAATTTATGGAGTTAGTGTATTGATGAATTTAAATTTGGATAAGTAATTTAGTTGGATCAGTGATTAATTATAGCTTAGGGACTAAATCATAAAATTTAATCACTATAGATTTTAATTAGGAAATGGCTTGAGGACTTCAATTGTTATTAACCGAAGGTTCAAAATGGTGTATAAACCATTTTTCAATAAGAGATAGTGCATTATGATGACACCATCCACTAATTTATGATTAAAGGTTAATTATACTAATTAAACTATACTTAATTAAATTATTTAAGATTAATTAGAGGTTAATGTTAGTATAAAAGATAAACTTAATGGAAAGTTATCATCTTTTTCACTTTTCAAATCGTCCAAAGAAAAGAAAAAGGAAGGGGACGCCATTTTCATAAGGTTTCAAGATTTTAGCTTCTAATTTCAAGTAAGTTTTTAGTTATTTTTCTTTGATTTTTATAATTTTTTTTATCTTGGGAGCTTGATTAAGCTGACCCAATGATCAATTTGATCAATTTATGAAGTTTGGATAAGATTCCATTATTGAGAATGAATGATTTAGGTGTTAAATTGATAAAAAATAAGCTTAGATAAAGATAATAATGACTAAATTGTAAAGCTTAATTGATAGTTTCATACATTAAGGAAAAAATTGAATAAAATAAAAAAATGTAATGAAATTTCAATAGAAATAGAAAGTAAGAGGTCTCCAATGAGTAAATATGAAATCAAATTTTAATTTGAAGGTCTGGATTGAAAGTTATGTTAGTCCCGGTTTTAGGGACTAAACTGAATAACTTGCAAAACTTGTATGAATTGATTATTTATTGTGAATTGGTTGGAAGTTGATAGTACTATATGTTTTGTGACTATTCGTAGCTAACGTTAACTTGGATCTATCGAGAGGAAAAGGAAAATTCAAAGTCGTCGGTGAGTAGCTCGGAATTCTGATTTGTATTTCTATGATTCAAGACCAATTTATTTGTTGCATAAACATGACATAATGCATTACATAGTGTTGAGGTGAGTTGGTAATGACCAATTGAATTGAATTACTATGGTTGAGGTTGAATATCAGAATATGGTTGAGGTTGAGGTTGAGGTTGAATATCAGGATTTACTTGATATGTCATAATTGATGTAAAATTGTATTGAAACATGTTGTATATGTTAAGAAAGTGTGAAATTCCATAGGGTCAGGATATCTTCAATATATATTTTTATTATCTTCGTAGATATTCATATTTAATATTTACAGACTCGGTTTATAGAAATGGAGTTCCGGAATCACATTTTTTTGTACCATTGAAAATTGGGCCGTCACAATTCTCCCCATTAAGAAATTTTGTCCTCGAAATTTACTTGAGAAAAGCTGGGGGGACTGAGATCTCATAGTTCTTTCAGCTCCCAATTAGCCTTTTCTGCTCCATGATTATGGCACAATACTTTCACCAACACCACATATTTCTTAATTCTTTCACTTCCCGAGCTAAGATTTTAACTAGTTCCTTACCATATGACAGATTAGGCTGTAGTTCAATTTCGTCAAGAGATAAAACATGGGAGGCATTGGATCTATATCTTCTCAGTATCAACACATGAAAAAAATTGTGGATTTTATCTAATTCCGGAGGTAGAGCTAATCTGTGTGCTACATGTCTAATCCTTTCGAGAACTTCATAAGGTCCAATAAACCTCGGATTGAGCTTCCCTTTTCTACTGAATCACAGGACTTTTTTTCAATAAGAGACTTTCAAGAAGACTTTATTGCCAACTTCAAACTCAATGTCTTTCCTTTTCAGATCGATATAAGACTTTTGTCTATCAGAAGCAGTCTTTAAGGAATCTCGAATAGTCCTGATTTTATCTTTAGTCTCTCGCATCAAATCCGTTCCTGTCATCTTTCTTTCACTCAACTTCGACCAGCACAGATGAGTTCGACACTTACGACCATATAAACTTCTTAAGGTGACATTTTCATACTTGATTGATAGTGCTATTATTGTATGCAAATTTAGCCAAAGGTAGGAATTTTTCTTAGCTTCACTCAAATTCAATTACACAACAACGCAACATATCTTCAAGTATTTGAATTACTCACTCTGATTGACCATTTGTTTGGGGGTGAAACATTGTACTAAAATTTAATCTAGTGCCTAGAGCTTCGTGCAATTTACTCCAAAATCTGAAGGTAAATCTCAGATCTCGATCCGAATCAATAGACATTGGCAGTCTATATAACCTCACAATTTCATAGATAAACAATTCAGCCAGTTTCTCAAGCGAATAATCAACTCTCACCAGAATAATATGAGCAGAATTCATCAAGTTGTCAACTATCACCCAAATAGAGTATTTCTTTTTTAGTGATAATGATAATCCTGTCACAAAATCCATAGTAACTGGCTCCTACTTCCATTCAGGAATCAATATATATTGCAACAATCCTGAAGGAACTTAATGTTCTACCTTTACTTCCTAACATACCAAACACTACATATTCAATTTTCTCCCTTTTCATGCTTGGCCACCAATATAACGGATTCAAGTCATCATACATTTTTTTTTTGCCACCAGGATGCATCATGTGGACATTGTTGTGAGCTTCGTGAAGAATATCTCATTTCATCCCTGGATCATTCGGCATACATAATCTATTATGATGGTTAAGCAATGGCTATAGCCATATTGACCTAAGTATTGTCAATGGTTGAAAGTTGTTTGCCCTGGCCAGAAATCGCTTGGATTAGGGCATCAATCCTCTAATCAAGAGTGCCGGTGTGTCCAGTGACCTATAAAGGACTAACTACCTGTGTTTCTATGGAAGTTGTAGCTCCTTCATCCACAATCTTTAATGAGGTTGGGGCAAACAGTTCTGAAGAGGGATTGGACAAAAAAGGCATTGACACAGTCAGGGTTACCTCTAATTGGGAAGTGTTCGAAGAGGTGGGAACTTCCTAGGTTTCATCAACTTCCTTTTGAACCTGGGGATTGGATGTCCCCACACTAATCTACTGCCGAGGTTGTTGTTGCTTTTCATATTCCTCTGTAGAAGTGATCTTAGTTTGTTCCATGATCAAAAATTGAAGATTTCTTTAAGAGAGAGTTAGAGTTTCGAGCAAGAGAAAGAACTTTGGTAGTAAGAAAACTGATGAGGCTTATGAAGAGAATAGAGATTGAATATATATCAACAGTAAGGATACGAGAAGATATGATTGAGCATTTATAGAAAGAAAAAGTTGTCACCTCCCAATATAATCGAATTCCCTCCAAGATACGAAGAGAGAAACATCTCCAAGATTTTTTGTTGAAGTTGGCCTGCATGCAGCACATGGAGCACATGAAGCAGCCTAGAAGCAGTACAAGCTGCCTGAGCCATGCATGTTGCAGTTGAAGGCAATGCTGCTGATTTTGTTACTTCAATTTGATATTTTGTAACTTAGTTTGATTAGAACTAGGTTGGTAATGTACTTGATGTAATTTTGTTGACATTTGAGCTGATAAATCAGCTTTACCAAGTGTGCAAGTATAGGTTATCAAGTTTCAATGTAATTAGTGGAGGTAGGTAAGTGATTAGGTAAAATTTGCTTATTTTTGACCAGCTTATGTCTGGTATATGTATTGGCATTATGCCATCTTTCAAAATTAATGAAAAATCATCACATTTCTTCACTCAATACTCTCTTTTTCTTTGCTTTCTTCGTTCTTCAAGCTTAATTCTATTTTGTTTCTTCTGCAAGTATCGAGCCTTCAAGCTCAAGAAACTGTTAACTTCATTCATTTTTCATTCTTAGTTCCAACATTTTTTCCCACCAAAAATAAAACTGGAGCAAAAAAATAATATTTTATTAGCCTCCAAAACTTTAGCAGATAAAAATCACCATGATGATCACAAAATAAGTCAGAAACAACATCAAGGATCGTCGTGCGTATACCGTCCATAATTGTCAACACTTTCAAGCTTGACACATCCCAACAAAGTTTGTTAAACTCTTGAATCTGTTGGACTACAATGCTTGGGTGAACAAATCAGCTAGCTGGCCTTGAGTGGACACAAACCTCAGCTCAACAAACCCATTCTCAACTAATTCTTGAATAAAATGGTGTTTGATATCAACGTGCTTGGTTCTTGAATGTTGCACAGGACTCTTTAAACGGCACTCGTGTTGTCATTAGTTCATCATGAGATTTCCACATATTAACATTGATTAATATTTCATCAAATTGAGTTGAATTAAAAACAAAAATAATTGAACTCAAGATGTAAGCTCATTAATTAAAGTGAATTCATGTATGTTCGAGATTAGGGCTCAATCTGCAGGTCTACCAGTATAATAATGTAATGTGTGTGAGTTTATGTATAAAAAACATAATTACATTAATAGAATGGATGAATCTAATTCTATATGTTAAACTTAAATTAAAATTTTATCATTTCAAATTAAATGAAAATGAATATATTTTATTTTTTTAATCTGTTAAAACAAAATCATATGTCGTTCATATTGCAGATAAAATGACCAGTGTCGCTGATTTACTTTTCATTTACCGAATAAATAAATCCATACCTAATATCATGAAGCAGACATTTTATATTTTTAATTAACTTTTAAAATAATTATAATGATGTTTTGAAGTAAACATTTTATTTTTTTTCTTCATACTTGTTTCTCGACATTATATTATATAAAATGACTTAGGAGATTATATTATACTTAAAACAGAAAAGCCCTATTAACAACCACCATACATTCACGAAGATTAATTCGTGAATTTTTACTTTTATTTTTTGCATATAATATGGTTAATTAATTCTTTTTTTTTTTTGAGGAATAGATTCAAATATTGAGATGCGACATTCATTATTTTCTTATTTATTTAAAACACAATTTATAACATAAACTTAATGAAAGCTTCTATGAATACGGGTACCCAATACATCGAAACTCATTTTCCATGGATAAAGGAAAACCGTTTCAACATAAAAATTAACAAAAACTAGAGCAAACATATAATAACAGATTTGAAATTGTAACCAAGCATCGCCCAATGATTCTATACCTAATTCATAACCAGAAAGTTTTTCTGGACCCTTTCTAATCGCAGCTAAAACTCCAGAACAGGAATAGCACTTGATATTATTAGAAATGCACAGAAAATATCATATTCGTAAAGCAGAAACATAGACGAACTCCTATGAAGGTGAAAAACAGATCGGATTAGTCGCTTCGACCTGAAATTTATTGTCAAGTCATCCGCAACTGTTTGTTTAGTCAAAACTACAGAATTTGAATATTTAATTGTTTCAAATACACAATAAATAATATTTAATTCAGATATGATTTGATTTGGTATAGTAATACTCGAATTTAATACAACAATAAACAAATTAGAGGAATAAAATATCATGTAACAAACCTTTGTTAATATTATATTGTCAACAACTTGCAGGGTGATAGCTAAAATAATATAAAATTTTAGCACTAAGAAAATGACAGGATATAAAATGCAATATTTCCCTTTTCTTTTATCTTGATCATGGATAAAAAATCATTCCAGATTAATTTTTTTGAATCAAAGTTAAGTTTCTATGGTGTGAATTTGATCCCATAGGATTATATTATATTATTAATTGATAATCTCAATTCTATTTAATATGTTCTTTCATAAATATTTTTTAATGTTATAATACAAGTACAATTATAAAAAATATATGTTTAAATAATTATAATTGGAATTGAAATATCTTCGAACCAATCTCAAACTTATCAATATTTTAAAAAAATGATGTATAGGTGGGGACTGGGAAAGAAACAACCATTAATTCATGAACCAATGAAGGAGCATTTGGGAGTTAGTTGTGAAAAAGTCAACCGGTCTTTATGTGCTATAAATACATAACTTGGTTCTTTTTATTTCTGCATCTTAAAAGCCTTCAAAGAATTTATTAAACCATCTTTGTTCGTTAGTTCCTTGAAGGTTGCTTATTTGAAGATTGGTTTATCGGATTAGTTGAGCTGGGAACTGATTAAAGTATTGGTCGACTGAGAGATATAAAATCGGTTGACTCTTAAACAGGTTTATATTTATATAAATATTTATATTTTCTACTATAGTCAGGGCCGAAGTTAGAATAATTTTTTAGGGGGGCCGGATGAAATTTTAATTTTTTATAGTATCTTTATAATTTGTAAAGGATTAAATTATTTTTTTATAATTTTAGGGAGGGCCAAAGTGTAATTTTATCTTTATTAATATAAAATTTTAAAAAAATTTAAGAGGTTAAATAGTATTTTTACATTTTGGGGGGCCGGGCCCCTACCAGCACCCTTAGCTTTACCTCTTACTATCGTAGAACATATAATATTAGTTGCATATATTTCTTTTTAAGTTAAATATACATGCATATATACTTTTTGTTTTCTTTTTTGCTCATCGCGTATATCCCATATAGATGTATAATAATATTAATTAAATTAGACATTTTTTGCCGATCGAGTAATACCTTATTAAGTATTGGTATGGTTGTCAATATAAAAGTATGTATGTTTGAGCACACTGAAATGCATTTTTCTTTCTATTTGAAAGTTGGGAAGGGTTATAGGCAGTTTTAAATATTGTATAAAAAAATTCTAAGAATGACTATAAATTTATATCAGTTCTTTGATTTGTTTTGTCACCCATCACTAAAATCAGGGGCGAAGCTAGGGGGGCTGGCATGGGCCCCGGCCCCTCTAAAAGGTAAAATTGCTATTTAGGCCCTTAAAATTTTTTTAAAATTTTAAATTAGTAAAGGTAAAATTGCACTTTGGCCCCCCTAAAATTATAAAAATTCGATTTAATCCTTTACAAATTAGAAAGATATAAACTATAAAAAATTAAAATTTCATCCGGCCCCCCTAAAAAATTGTCCTGACTTCGCCCCTGACTAAAATTCAATGTAATTTACCCACAAAAATAAGTGGGTATGCATATTTGGATTTCGAGATAGAAATTTTTAATTTAAGTGACAATAGGTTATCTATACCGATTTGATTCCTAGGCAAGCCTAATACTTATAAAAGGAAATTACAAATAAAACAAAAGTTTGCAATGAAGTAACATTAGTGGCATTTATTTCTTTGCAGAAAGCCCATTAGGAGATGCCAGGACTGGATAAACAAAAAGATAACAAGCACCTACATGAGCTTGAGCGGAGAACTAGGGAAGGTCTTTTCAATTGCAACGGTTGCAAAGAGCTAGGGTTTGGGAATTGCTACAAATGTCCCTGGGTGTGGCTTTGCGATTACGTCCTTCATGTGGGTTGTATAAGTGAAGATCGCGCACCCTTATCAAATCCATTATTCAAAAACTGCAAGTTTCAATTTTACCAGAAAAATCCTTTAACTGCAGCCCCAATCTGCCACATTTGTGCCTTAGACATACAAGGACGCATGTACCATTGCTCTAAAGGGAAATACAGTTTACATCCCTACTGCGCGACACTTGAGACGACCTTCTCCCTTCGAGATTCCGACATGAAAATCAAACTTCGCAGAGGGACCAAATTGAATTTCTTTAAATCGAAATGCTTGAAATGCAATAGGAAGAACAGATCATCAAACGATGTCCAATGTTTGTCCTATGTTTCCTCGGATGGTAACCTATGTTACCATGTGGCATGTATGAAAGAAGCATGTCGCGATAACTGGAATAAGGGTTATTTTCGACCTGGTTCTGAAACTAATGAGCAGAGTAAATTCCTTGCACTGCAAAATCTAGCTCCAAAAGTGGTACTATCAAGCGTTGGGCAAACCTCGGAAGTTTCGTTGATCACATTTCTCAAGCTGGTGGTTTATGCTATACTTGGAGAGCCATTTGATTTAATTGCCCCTTTATTTCAATTTTCTCAGAACTAGTTAGATAAGGCTTGTTGTTGTTTATGTTTATGCTAGGTTTGCTAAATAAGGCTTGAACCTGTTCATGCAACAAGTTGAGCCAAATTTCAAGTGTGATTTGTTTTTTAAACAACTTGGTTTGTTGTATCGTTCCAACTTCAGTTGGATTAGAGAGTAGAACGTTGAGTTGGAACAGAGTGCTTATCAACAAAGTAAAGTGCAAAGTACGCTGGAAAATAACAAGTAATATTTGTTAACCTAATTCTGATCAACAATCTTATTTTATGGTTTTGGATCACCTATTACTTTATTCCAATCTACTTTTACACAATGAATAATTACAACTCCAATAATAAATCTATTTGTTACCATCACTCACCCAAAATATCCTCACATACAAATCATGAAATTTAGCTCCATTAAAATCTATAAAGAGTGTCAAATAAAATTATCAATAAAAACACAAAGCAACAGTCAAAATAAACACTCTTAAGAATTATATTTTGCAAGTCGACAATGCTACTTCGTCAAGAGTAGACATGTTCATAGTTCGGGCTATTCGTCCAGCTTCGAAGGCTCACCCGAAATATGGATGGGTTTGGGCAAAAAAATTAGGTCCCAAAAATGTGTTTGTTAGGCCCATTTAAAATATGGGTCAAGTTCGGGCTTCAATATTCAAGGCCCAAGCCCATTCCTTTTTTAAGTTTATAATACTTTATATTATGTTATTTGTTATGAATATTTTATTAAGTGTATGCCCATCAAGATATAGATAAGTTTTGATATACTTTAAATTCTAATAGTGATTAGAAGTAGATCTCTACTTCATTTATATTTCTTATGCTTATAAATAGACACTTTGGAGAAGCATTATAAACATCCCATTGATCAATAAAATACGCTCTCTTTTGCTCTCCCATTTTATTTGTTTTTTACTCTTTATCTATTTATTTTATAATATTATTTTTATATATTATGTAATTTAGAACACATTAAAAAAATAAACTTATACTACATATATAATACTACTCTAATGTAAACATTAAAAAAGTTTAAAAAATAAAAAATGTATAAAATTATTAATTATTGAAATAATATAATATAAATATATTTTTTAAAAAATTTAAAAATAATATGGAAGGACATAAAATAGGCTTGAATTAGTCTTTTGCAAATATGGGCGGGTTTGGACAAAATTATAGGCCCATATTTCGAGTTAGGCTACGCTTGGGCAAAAATTAAGTATGATAATATCATACCTAGATTCGACCCGATTCGGCCCATGAACACCTCTAGTCAAGAATAATTTCAACGGTATTTTGATAGACTTTAAAATATCATTTTAAAAGCTGAATTTATTCCATAAATTTCTGATTAGGATAAAGAAACATGGGCTCTGATTATTCCATAAATTTCTTCATAAACTTCAAATACTCTGATTAGGATAAAGAAACATGGACTCTTCTCCTCCTTTTAAGTAAGCCATTTGAATGAACTAAAATTCTTCACATGGATTTGGTTTTCATTATCACAAACTAATTATCACAAACTACATGCTCATTTGTTGCATAAACATATTTTATTCATGATCCAAATAGAATTAAACATGTTCAAATATGGCAACAATCTCACAACATTTAACTGTCGCGACTGAATGTTCCAATTGCTATTCTAACATGAAATGGAGCAGAACAATGTTGTTGGTTTGTAATTTCAGTATGATCGTCACTAAACTTAATTTGTAGTGTGTTGGTTTTATGATATATATTTAAAATTTTAGATTTTATTTGTTATATAAATTGTGACAATATGTATTGATTAATTAATATTATATAATTTCTTCGGGGTAGTATTCAAGTGCTAACCAACGAAAGTGATCGAATTATACACTATTAATCATCTACTCACCCGGAGCATGATCTTCGTCGCCAATCTACTCCCGTTTATTACATCTGCAAAGTCTGCAACCATTCCGGCTTCGGACCGCGATTCTCGTGTACCTCGGGCTGCAATTCGATATCCATGAAGAATGCTGCACCAATTTTACTCGCACTCGTATCAGTTCCTAACCTTTCCTGGCTAGCTCTAACTTCGTCATTTCCAAATCTCCTCCCCGAATTCTACCATGCACTGCCTGCCAGTTGCCTATAGATGGTTTATATTTTCACTGCAATAACAGGGGAACCAATTTAAATCTACTTTGTGCAAGGCTTCCCACGACCCTAACTATAAGTGGGAGGCAAACGACACTTACAAATCATTCCAAAGCTAAATGCTCGTACCGATCGTGTCCTAATATAAATGCCGGTTTGTCCTATCCCACCCCTTATCATACCAATTATCATGTGGCTTGTTGGAAAGCTATAATGGTGAAGGACTAAAATGAACCTGAAAGATATAGATCACAATCATGGTGGAACAATATTGCTCGGATTGCGCTTATAAACCGTAATTGAAGCTCTTTTTTGCTGCTCGTTGCTAACTAGGCTGTTACGGGAGTTGTTTTTGCCTTGTGTTTTGCTTTTGTCGTTCTGCTTATTTCCATGTTATGTTTCGCTGTGTGTTTGGGTTTTGTATGTGGAGCATGTGTGGATATACGAAGCTGTTTTGCTTCTTATCTCCTGTTTTATGTGTGTGGTTGGATGATTTCTCCGTTAATAAATAAACTTTTGGAGTGTGTTTTGGATGAAAAATTTTAAAATTTTGAAGATTTTTAAAAATATTAGTATTTTAGATTTCATCTTTTCAAAATGCTAGCAATTATAATTACTTTATTTAGATAAATAATTATTTTAATAAAAATTAGGTTATTGGATTTTTTTTAATTAAAGAATAATTATAAAAGAACATAAATATATTAAAAAAATAATATAAAAAATCAATATGTATATCAATATATTTGTAAAAATATTATAAATATTTTTAATGAAATAACATTTTAAAAATATATATTAGAATTAAATGAAAATGATTTGTGAAGTTCTAATATTAATCTTATAGTGAGATCATGTGTATTAAATCAAATAAAATTATAGGAAATTTTGAAAAAGTACTTCTTTAAGTGGAATTTGAGAAGGAAATTGAGCTATTACATTTTAAAAAATTTCAAATTTTTTACCCAAGTAAGTAAACTCACTTTAAAATTTTTGAAAACTTTGATAAAATGGAATCTCTACTTCAATCTCTCATTCAAACACACTCTTGTTATTTTACCGATGTATTTTATTTGACTCAAAAACTCTTGTTTTACCATTCTATTTTATTTGACTCAAAGTTTAAGGTTAATTCCACCAAAAATCCCAATTTATAAGGTCAAAATTTAAATTAGTTCACTAAAAAAAAAAAAAGAAAGCTCTAAATTGGCTAACTTAGAATATTCTAATAGAGTCCTTACACCATTAGTATAACTAGGGATAACAAAACTCAAACGGCTCAATAAATTCCAAATCGATCTGCTCTAAATGGAGTAGATTTTTTTTAAAGTGGACACGGGATGAGTTTTCTTTTATAGTAGGTATGAAGCGGTTATGATAATTACTTGTACCGCCCCGCTACACTATATTAAATTATCATTATATCCTTATATATGTATAGCTACTAATAGGGTAAATGTAATAATGTATTACAAAATATTAAAAAAAAAAATCATATATTTTATTTTTTAATATTTTATGAGAAATTATGTTTAAATATTTACTTGACTTTAAGAATATTAAAGATAAATAGAAAAAATTAAATTGAAGCATAGTGAGGTGAGGCGAATATAGATGCTTCCAATATCTATGGAGGTGATAATGAGTTTTAAGATTATACATCTATAATGAAGCGGAATAAGACGACAAATGATGGAGAAAAGTGTACCAACTATAGAGCAATGGTGAATTTAGCAACATCCACCCTCATCTCATTCCATTGCCATCCCTAATTGCAATTCCAATATGGTCCTTCCAATAGTCAATCAGTTATCTATTAAAATTATAACTTCTTCTTTCCTTTATATTAATGAATACAATAATTTATATGCTAGTTTAAATTAGTTTTTAATAAATAATTTATAAATATATTCATTTTCCTTAATAAATAATTGAGAAAAGTTATTATAATAAATCTTTTTTTTTGTGTAAATAATAAATTATTTTTAATCAAATAGAATTTGTGAAAAATTCTTTCTCTTTTTCATTATTAATTTTAACTATTCAAACAAAATGCATAAAAATTCTTTCTCTTCCTTGACTTTTTTTATTATTTATAATTGTTTATGTGTAAAGGTTTCTAAAATAATTGATGTTGAGACAGAAACTTGGAATATGGAGCAGATTCAAAATTTTATTACTGTTGATAAGCTCATTTCAATAATGCTATACCTTTCTGTGCCCAAGAGGAAGATAAGGTCAAGTTGGCTATAATTGAAAATAGGGTTGTACACTCTGAAAACTGAGTTAATTAATTTGGGACTTGACATTCCTAATAAGGTGAAAGACTTCATTTAGAGACCTTGTGGTAGCCATATTGCCACTAATGATAACCTATGGAAGAGGAAGTTGAATGAGATCTCTATATGTCCAAATTGGCTAAACGAAGTTGAAGTTGTAGAACATGTGTTACTGATGTGACGTTGGAGTGGGTTTGAATAAATTGATTGTATAGGTATACAATATTTTTTGATAAATGTTTAATTAAATCCTTTGAGACATAAATCCTAACAAATTCAATTAATGATGACAACAATACCTATATACATGCCACATAAACGAGTCTAAAACGTTTAAAAGACTACCAAATCAAAGGCTTGATGGTGTGAGTTTTGAAGTGATCCGATCTCCTCGTCCAGTAAAAGACAACTACAAACAAAGAAAACACAACAGAGTGAGCATTACGTATCCCTAGTAAGTTCATAAAAAATTGACTGACTTACCTTGTCATTATAACAATTTAAATAATTGTAGCACAAAGGCACGACATATCCTTGACATCCTTATAAATCTATTCATAAACCATTCCACAAGACAACCCGTAGGTTAATATCGCACATAACAAGATTATGGTATTAATTTCCATATACATGTACAACCAAACTATTTTATGTCATACTATTTAACATTGTTCAATATATAAACTTATCAAGGGAATCCATATTGAATCATTTCATTACCATTTAATTTTCGTTTTCTGTCTGGAGAACTACTGTAATTTAACTTCAGATACACGAGATTAATCTACTCCCATAGAGCTGATCTATTTATAGAATGGTGCTACTCACTCGAGTTGTCGGGAATCCACAACATATATTGGATCTTTGCCATTGATAAAGAAAGATTTGATGTTGCTCACTCAAGTTGTCGAGAATTCACAACATGTGTTTGATCTCAACCATCAATTAAGAAAGATTTGATGTTGCTCACTCAAGTTGTCAAGAATCCATAACATGTGTTGGATCTCAACCATCAATTAAGAAAGATTTGATTTTATTCACTCAAGCTGTTGAGAATCCGCAACATATGCTAGATCTCAGCCATCAAATTAATCTTTGATCACAACACCCGTTTTCCTTTCTAGAATCTTAATGACATGACATTCCTATCTCAATTGTTTACTAATTCACACGGGCCTATTGTCGAATTTGTATCATTTCCATTTCTACTACTGTAAACACTTGTCATATTACCATAACAATCCATATATCTTTTAAACATTACAGTATCAACATGTACATATTGTCCCTTTGTATAACAATTTTACATCCATTAGAAATTGCGTATCCATTCATATTAATAGTATAGTTCATATATTTCGATTTAGTCATTTTTTATGTCAAACATTTTCTATACATAAAAATTAGACTAAAAATAATACATACATACATACATACATATATATATATATATATAATATAGATATGTCATCAATTAAAAGAGTAACTCTCACATGAACTTACCTGACAAAAATAACAACTAACAAGACATCAAAGACTAATCTAAAATTTTGTCTTCTTCAATTATCTTCCAGTTGATTCCAATCCCGATCTATAATAATTCATTATAATTTATCAATTCTAAACATATTTTAACATTCTATTATAACCATAAGTGAATTCAAGTTCACTTTTTTAAAAGTTTTCTAAAGTTTCGTAATTTATTTAATTTAGTCCTTAAAATTGAAATAGTTATAATTTTAAAATTTGAGCCTCGATTTCAAAATCAATCTCAATTCCATCCTTTTAAAACCCTCTAATAACTATATTTATAAAAATTTCACACTGAATTTGAAATTATTGCATTTTAGTCCCTAAGTTCAAAGCTAACATTTTTCATTTTAAAAACTAGTTCTTTTTCAATCTAAGCTTAAAATCTAACAATTTAGTACCAAAAGCTTCAAGATTCAACAATGATAACTTTTGTAAACTTTAATAATTTTGCAATTTAATACACGAGTTATCTAAATCGAGCTACTACGATCTCAAAAATATAAAATTTACGAAAAACAGATCAATTTAAACTTACCATGCATAGGGCCGAACCTTTAAAGCTTCAAACAATGGCTTCCTTCTTCTCTTTTGGTGGTTTCGGAGGTGAAGAAAGAAAAATAAAATGGGTGGCTTTTGTTTGATGCTTTAAACATATAAT
Source organism: Gossypium sturtianum (assembly GCA_025698515.1). Lineage (NCBI taxonomy): Eukaryota > Viridiplantae > Streptophyta > Magnoliopsida > Malvales > Malvaceae > Gossypium > Gossypium sturtianum. Next base: position 152,022,487 of record CM046952.1, on the reverse strand, counting down.
ATTTTTTTAATTTAAACAATTTTTAATAATAATGGAAAAAACATCCACCAAACCGTCACTAAATTCAAAAGTGAGCTAGCCATTTCAACCTTTGATTTTTAAAAAAAATTAATGCTTAATTTTTACCATTTTTACAATTTAATATTTTTACTTTAATTAATTATTAATTTGATAAATTTATCTATCCAAAATTTAATTTACCTATATAATAACTTTGTAAATATTTAATAGAAATATCTACGAGTTCGATTTACGAAAATAATGTCATCATACCTCATTTTCTAATACTATTGACTTTAGGGTCAATACACTTGTACTTTAATTAATTATCAATTCAATAAAATTAAATGACCACTCTCTAATTAAACTTCATACTAACCTTGTAAATATTAAATAATAATATTTATGGACTCGATTATGAGAAAATAAGGTTCTGAAATCACTATTTTCGACGCTACTGAAAAATAAATTGTTACAAAAGTTTTCAAAATTTGATGGGTTGTCAAATCGATGAGATCATCTATTTTTGGTCCCATCGTTTCGACCAGTTCAATCAATTGTCTGATTCAATTGAATAAATTATAAAAATTTTAAAATATTAAAATAGAGAAAATCGATTCAATCAGTCCAACCAATAAGTTCAACTATTTAACAAATCAATAGGTCAAACTCCTTATTTCAAACTGATTCTTTAAATAATTTTCGAACTAACCAATTCAATTGATAAATAAATTCTTATTATGAAAACAATGATGAATCTAAAGTGGAATTGGGTAATCAATATGACATATCAACAAACCTGCCAAGAAATTGGGCGTGAAATAGGAAGGAAGATAGATGGACAATGTTACTTTCTGGGAATCCACTCAGATTCTAACGTGTTGACCAAACTTTTTCCAACGACCAAAAGGGGAAGCAAAAACAAGTAATTATTTATGCTTATGCTTATCTGTTTAATTATCATACAGATATAAAAAAATAAAAAGGAAAAGTAAGGTCAGTGATTTAATATGTTAAAACAAAATCATATAAAATGACCTGTGTTGCTGGTTTACTTTTCATTTATGGAGCAAATAATATCATGAAGCAAACATTTTATTTTTTAATTAACTTTTAAAATAATTGTAATGATTACTTTTGATAAAATGACTTTATGGGATTATATTATACTTAAAACAGAAAAGCCCTATTATATAAAATGGCTTATGGTTTAATAATAAGTCAATATTTAAAAAGAAAATGATTTATATGTGGGGACTGGGAAAGAAATAACTATTAAGAATGAAAGAGCATTTGGGTGTTACTTGTGGAAAAACCAACTGGTCTTTATGTGCTATAAATGCATAACTTGGTTCTCTTTATTTCTGCATCTTAAAAGCCTTCAAAGAATTTATTAAACCAGCTTTGTTCGTTAGTTTCTTGAAGATCGGCTGATCAGATTAGTTGAATTGGGAATTGGTCAAGATATTGATCAATTGAGAGATATTAATCAGGTACAAATCAATTAAACTGGCGATCGAATTAATCTTTTATAATATTTTTTTTATTTTTTTGAATTTTTAATAATTTATTTACTTTGGATCACTTAAATTGGTCTAAGTGATCGAGTCAGAATCAAGTGATTTGACCAGTTTAACCACTTATTGATTTTTAAAAACATTAGGTAATAATTTTATATATATATATATATATATAGATATATTAGTTTTTGTAACGGTAGGATTTCAAGTTTTTCTTCTCTCATTAATATATCAGTCTTAATTTTTCTTTTCACCATATAGCTTTGGTTAAGAAATGATTAATTGAAGAAACTATAATTATTTATCTATATTCGGTTTGAAATTCAATAGAATTTACCACCGTGAATATTCACAAAAATAAGTGGATATAAATATTTGAATTTTGAGATGAAAATTTTAATCTAACTACCGATTTGATTTCTAGGCAAGCAGAAGGAAATTACAAATAAAACAAAAGTTTGCATGGAAGTAATATTAGTGGCATTTATTGCTTTGCAGAAAAGCCAATTAGGAGATGCCAGGACTGGATAAACAAAAGGATAAGGAGCACCTACATGAACTTGACCTGGAAACTAGTAAAGGTCTTTTCATTTGCAACGGTTGCAAACAGCTAGGGTTTGGGAATTGCTACAAATGTCCCTGGGTGTTGTTTTGCGATTACGTCCTTCATGTGACTTGTTTAAATGAAGATGGCACACCCTTATCAAATCCATTATTCAAAAACTGCAAGTTTCAATTTTACCGGAAAAATCCTTTAACTGTAGCCCGAACCTGCCACATTTGTGCCTTACACATACAAGGACGCTTGTACCATTGCTCTAAAAGGAAATACAGTTTACATCCCCACTGTGCGACACTTCAGACGACCTTCTCCCTTCCAGATTCCGATATGACAATCAAACTTCGGAGAGGGACCAAATTGAATTTCTTTAAATCGAAATGCTTGAAATGCGATAGGAAGAACAGATCTTCAAACGATGTCCAATGTTTGTCCTATGTTTCCTCGGATGGTAACCTATGTTACCATGTGGCATGTATGAAAGAAGCATGTCGCGGTAACTGGAATAAGGGTTATTTTCGACCTGGTTCTGAAACTAATGAGCAGAGTAAATTCCTTGCACTGAAAAATCTAGCTCCAAAAATGGAACGACCAAGCGTTGGGCAAACCTCGGAAGTTTTGTTGATCAGATTTCTCAAGCTGGTCGTTTATGCTATACTTGGAGAGCCATTTGATTTAATTGCCCCTTTATTTCAACCTTCTCGGAACTAGTTAGAACAGGGCTTGTTGTGGTTTATGTTTATGTTTGGTTTGTTAAATAAGGCTTGAACTTGTTCAAGCAACAAGTTGAGCCTAATTTCAAGTGTGATTTTTTTTTGAAACAACTTGGTTTGTTGTCGTTCCAACTTCAATTGGATTAGAGAGTGGAGCGGTGAGTTGGAACAGAGTGCTTATCAACAAAGTCAAGTGCAAAGTAAAGTGACAAATAACAAGTAATATTGTTAATGTAATTCGGATCAATAACCTTACTCTACAAAGCCTTGATCAATGAATGATCTTATTTAACAATTATCCCAATCTACTTTTACACAATGAATAATTACAACCTCAATATGAATCTAATTATTACAATCACTCACCCTAAAATATTCTCACATACAAATCATGAAATTTCACTCCTATAAAACCAATAAAGAGTGTCAAATAAAATTATCAATAAAAGCACAAAGCATACTCTGCAAGTCGACAATGAAACCTATCTTCGAAAATGACAGTGTTTTGATAGACTTTAAAATCTCATTTAATAGCTTCAATGAGTATTCCATAAATTTCTTCATAACTAAATGCTTCAGTAGCTTCAAATATTCTGATCAGGAAAAGGATAGAGTTTTCTTCTCCTCCTTTAAGTAAGTCATTTGAATGAACTAAAATTTTTCACATGGATTTGGTTTTCATTATCACGAACCACATACTCATTTGTTGCATAAGCATATTATATTCATGGTCAAATATGCCAACATTCTCACAAACTTTGACTGTCCCAACTGAATGTTCCAATTGTTATTCTAACATGAAAGGAGCAGATAGTATAAGTGCCTAACAATTTTGTTGGTTGTGATGTCAGTATGATCGTACTAAACTTAATTTTATGTGTTGTTTTGGTTTTGTATGTGGAGCATGTGTGGATATACGAAGCTGTTTTGCTTCTTATCCCCTGTTTTATCAGTGTGGTTGGATGATTTCTCCCTAATAAATACTTTATTTACTTTACTTGGATAAATAATTATTTTAATAAAAAATAGGTTATTAGATTTTCTTGACTTAAAAAGAATAATTATAAAAGAATAAAATTATATTAAAAATAAATAATATAAAAACATTCAATATGTATATCAATATATATTTATAAAAGGTGGCACCCTCCAGCGACTAGCTGGGTTTAAGATTGTTAGGATCGACCCGAATAAGCAACGAACAAGTAATAATAGCGGAATAAATTGAGAAATTGGACACACAAATTTAACGTGGAAAAACCCCTCCAAAGAGGATAAAAAACCACGGGCAAAGATAATTTTACTATAATGGCAACAGAACGAAAAGTACAAAAGATGGAGATAAAAACTAAACCCCGAAAACCCGAAAACAAAGAACCCGCAAAACGTAAGTACAAAATTCTCTAAATGTGTTATGAGTTCTAATATCTAATGGGTGTATTTTCTAAGGTTGTAAAAGAGCCTATTTATAGGCTAAATTCATAGGTCAAATAATAATAAAATAATCTAACTAATCGTTGTTTGATTGAAACAAATAAATGAGTTTAACTAGAAGATTACTTCTCAAATTTGACTGAAAATAGAGTCGTTTCTAACAAATCTCCACCTTGACTCATATTTCCACAATGCCATCTTTGCCAAAACCCGCCACGAGCCTATCTTGAACCATGCAGGGAATTAACTGAGTCGAATCTTGCTTAGAAACTGGAAGACTTCTAGCCTTCGACTTGTACACTTGCCAAATCAAAACTAACCCGGGTTTGATTTTCACGAACACAGTGCCCTAACTTTTCAAAACCTGCATCCAAAAGAGAACCTCTCTTCAACGAAACGGTCATACCTTTTTCCCTCCTATGACCAAGTTGCCTCCGCTCTGAATGAGTTGACTTCGACTCTGTAACGGACGAGGGACGTCCGATTTCACCGGTTACTGTAGAACCTTCCAGAATATAAAGACTGCCAGTTCTTTTACCTTTTAACAAAACGAGAGCTCCACGAGATACTTTAATGCCGCTCGACTCGATGTTGATTCTGCATCCTTTCAAGTCTAAAATACTCAAGGAGATGAGATTCTTTCGTAAATCAGGTACATACCTGACATCTGAGAGTGTCCTAATCGTCCCATCGTGTATCCTAATTTTAACAGTACCAATACCAATTACCTTACTAGATGAATCATTTCCCATGCACACAACTCCACCTTCAACCGAACTGTATGTGGAGAACCATTCTCTATTGGGACACATGTGGAAAGAACATCCCGAATCTAGGACCCACTCGGACGTGAGCTTGGAGTTATCGCTCGTTGACACTAACAAGAAATCATCGCCGCTTTCATCGGCCAAATTAGCACCAGCTACATCTTCCTCGTTACTCTCAAAGAACTCTTTTCTTTCGCAGCTTTATAACAATCGCTTTGACGTGACCTAACTTTTTACAATAGTGACACCTTTTGTCTCGTTTCTTTGATGCTATCAAAACGGAAGCTTGCCTATCTGTCTTGCTATCCAAATGAAGCTCATTGTCGAGTTTGTCTCTACTCAACAAATGACCCGTCACATCTTGAGCGAGTTTGTCTCGCCATAAATCGGGTCTCCCCGAAAGACTTGTATGAAGGGGTAAAGAGCACAATAATAGCATAGCCTTGATCTTCATTGTCAATATGAACCTCAACATTCTTTAAATCATTTAAAAGAGTAATGAATTGACTAGCGTGATCTCTAAGAAGCTCATCTTCGTTCATGCGAAAACGTAAATAGACGCGTTGTTTCAACACTAAACAGTTAGCTTGAGAGACTTTGTCGCATAAAGAGTTTCTAACCTTTTCCACAAGGCGGATGAGGTCTTCTCCATCAATACCTCCTGCGCAATACCGTATTCACGAGGCACAACTGAATTGCAGACAAAGCCTTTTCATCAAGCTCTTCCCATTCGGTTTGATTTAGATTCTCAGGCTTTTTCCCGGTAACAACCTTTTTCAAGCCGGTTTGAACTAGAATTGCCATCATCCGAACTTGCCACAGATTGAAATTTGTCTCACCATCGAACTTCTCAATTTCAAACCTTGTTGCTGACATATCTGAATGGGCTGATCTATGAAAATTGAACTAGCTCTGATACCACTTGTTAGGATCGACCCGATTAAGCAACGAACAAGTAATAATAGTGGAATAAATTGAGAAATTGGACACACAAATTTAACGTGGAAAAACCCCACCAAAGAGGATAAAAAACTACGGGCAAAGATATTTTTACTATAATGGCAACAGAACGAAGAGTACAAAAGATGAAGATAAAAACTAAACCCCGAAAACCCGAAAACAAAGAACTCTCAAAACGTAAACACAAAATTCTTTAAATGTGTTATGAGTTCTAATATGTAATGGGTGTATTTTCTAAGGTTGTAAAAGAGCCTATTTATAGGCTAAATTCATAGGTCAAATAATAATAAAATAATCTAACTAATCAGTGTTTGATTGAAACAAATAAACAGAGTTTAACTAGAAGATTACTTCTCAAATTTGACTGAAAATAGGAGTCATACTTAACAAAGATAAATGTTGATGGCTCGGTTTCAAGGAACAGTTCAAGGGTGGGAATAGGTGGGGTGCTGAGAGGACCAAGCGGTGGGTGGCTTGTTGGGTTCAGAATGAGAACAGGTATGTCGATATCTTTTCTATTGAAGCTAAAGCTGTGTTAGAAAGATTGAAATTAGCGTCAAACAGAGGTTTTAGACAAGCTGAATTGGAATGTGATAATGCGTTATTAGTTGATGTATTGCAGATGGACTTGCAGCAATAAGTAGTATTGCTGAAATTAGGTTGATACATGAATGGTGCTCCAAGGATTGGCAAATTAAATTTCGTCACATTTTGCCGGAGAGTAATAAAGTTGCAGATCAACTAGCCAAGATGGACGAAGACAGAATTAATTGCTTGGTCACGCTTGAAGATCCACCCCTCTCTGTGCAAGATCTGTTGGAGAAGGATATCTATAATTCAAGCATGGATGAGAGTTGAAGTTGTTAAGCTCGTTCAATTAGACATGTTCTAATTTATTCTTGTATCAAAAAATATATTTTTAATGAAATAAAATTTAAAAAATATATATTAGAATTAAATAAAAATTATTTTTAAAATTTTAATATTTATCTTATATTGAGACCGTGTGTATTGAATGAAATAAAATTATAGAGAATTTTGAAAAAAAAAAGAACTACCTCTTTAGGTGGAATTTGAAAAGAGAAATTGAGCCATTAAAATCTCTTCTTAAAATTATTCACTAATTTTGAAATTCTCCAAATTTTTTACCCAGTAAATTCACTTTTAAAATTTTGACAATCTTTATACAAATAAAATCTCTCCTTCAAATCCCTCGTCTAAACACACCTTTAATGGAGAAATTATTAGGTGGACTATCCCACCACATAACCAATGGTCACATCCAATTATATATTGCCATGTAACATTGTTTTTATATGTCATTTGATGACTAAGAAATTAAAAATAAATTCAATTTTTTTTCTCCTTCAATCATTCTCATCTCTTAACAACGGAAATGAAATGAAATGAAAAGAAAGTTTCATCCATGCACCCCTTTAGCATTCTTACAATCTTTTTCATTAAAGTGAAATTTCGATGAAATATCTTTTTTAATTTGTGATCCAAATTGAGAAAGAAACAGAATCCCATTCTATTATTTGCTTATGTTGAACTCAAATCCCAAAATTTTGAAATCCCTAATCCCTAATTTATGTAAATTACCAAATTTAAAATCCCCAATTATTTCATAACCTTAAGCCTCAAATCAAACTCCTATTAACCCTAAACTAAATCCTTAATTTTTGTAATTTGCCTAATATCTCAAATTTCCATTCTCCAATCCTTTATATCAAAGTGGAAATCGAAGCAAAGGGAAAATTTTTGAAATGGAATAGGACAATATGATAAGTGAAGATGAAGGGAAAGTAGAATGTTTTATTTGGATGAAAGATCAGTATTTTGAGTCTTAATCATGGTGGTTTTAGTTTTTGCTTCTTCCCATACTTAAAGATCTATAAATGAAAATAAAGAAAAAAAAAAAGAAAAAACAAACTTTGATGATTCTCTAGAGTTTGATGCAGAATGGTTGAAGGTTGGAGAAAGCAGAATTTTTTGGACAATTTTTTTAATTTTTTAGTCAGCAATAAAATGTACAAATAATCTTATATGGAATTATATAATTGGATGGGACCATTGCTTATGTGGTGGGAAAGGTCCACCTAATAATTTCTCCCCTTATTGTTTTACCAATGTATTTTATTTGACTTAAAGTTTAGGTTAATTTCACCAAACATCCCAATTTATAAAGTCAAATTCTAAATTAGTTCAATATAAAAAGAAAGTTATAAATTAGTTCATAAACTTAGAGCTATTAAACTTATATGGAGACGTTAAGATAATTGCGTGTCTCGCCCTATTGCAATATATTAAATTACCATTTCATCCTTATATATAAAACTATTAAAAGGGTAAATGTAATAATATATTATAAAAAAATAAATATTTATATATTTTATTTTTAAATATTTTATAAATAATTATATTTAATGATTTACTTGACTTTAAATATATTAAAAATGTTAAAAATAAATAGAATAAAATTAAATTGAAGCAATGTGAGGTGAGCTTAAGATAGATACATCCAATATTCATGGAGTTGGTAGTGAATTGTAAGATTATACATCTAAAGTGGAGCAAGACAGATGATGGAATAAAATGTATCAACTGTGGAGCGACCATGAATTTAGCAACATCTATCCTCACCCCGCTCCATTGCCATCCCTAAGTACAATTCCAATATGGTCCTTCCAATAGTCAATTTTATCTGTTTAAATTGTAACTTCTCCATAAGTCATTTTTTCGAAACCATTTTTTTCGTTGGGTTTAAAAAAACGGGGATCGACTTTAAAATGATGAATGGAAATGGAGTCGCCACTGATCCTTTATTCGAGGTGCGATCGGATCACCTTGAGATGGATTATTTTAATAAAACATTGTGATTTATTAAAACAATAATTTTGGTCTACGAAATCTAAGAAAACAAGTTCGGGAGTCGGTTACGCACGAGGAAGGATTAGCACCCTCGCAACGCCCAAAATTGGTACCAAATTGATTAATTAATGTCCTGACGTCGAAAATTTGAAAAAATTCTAGAGTACAATCCATTTACTTAAGATATATTTGGACAGAATCATATTGGATGCCAAAGCTTCTTATTTCGAAGAAATAAAATGCCATACTCAGTAAGTTAGGGCATAACATCTTATATTCTCGAAGTTGGATTTATCCTTCGACATTTAATACTTGTATATTTAAAAAAAATAAGAAGGATATTCCCTTATTTGGATCAAATGAAAGATCGCAACCCAGTAAGTTAGGGCACTATTTCTCAAAATTCTCGAATACGGAATATTGCTTTTGTTCTTTTGAAATTCTTATCTCGAGATGATAAAATATCACGCCCAGTAAGTTAGGGCGCAATATCTCAATTTCTCGTGATTAAGTTTTTTTATTTGAAATATTATGCATTTTAATTTAAGAGAGAAAGGATACTCGGTTGCTAGGTTTTAACGAGGAAAATCGGAACTCAGTAAGTTAGAGCACGATTTTCTCGAAACCTCTAAACACGAGCATTGCCTTATGATTTAAAGCTTTGCACAAAATAATCTTTAAAATCATGAACGGTGTTAAAATATGGCTTTCTAAACGAATAAAATGCGATCGAATAATAACATACAACGTGAAGTAATTATGTACAAATGAAATATAATGGTATTGAATCTCAAGCAACCAATAAATATAGAACGAGAATTAAAACATACATAATATCAATAATTATCAACCATTTAATCCATGATAAAGACAATTAATTAACATACATACATCAACAATATTACGAAATCAATGGAATAATTCTAATACTAATTTTACATATATTTATGTAAGTACACATTAAAATATGTATATTAAATTATGAAAGAAAAAAAAATATATATATATGTAAAACAAGTAGTTTTAGAGGAGATTAAATATCTACATAAATAGATTAAAAAATATATATACATAATATGAACTTAATAATATATGCACAAGAATAAAATAATTTTAATACAAATTATATATACATATATTAGAAAATAGTTTAATTTAAATAGTATATAAATATATATTTTATCATATTATAAAATAATTTAAAACCAAATAAAAAAATGAATTAAACCTGATAAAAACGTGAAGATTGTATATGAAAACAAAAAGGTGCTTAATTGAAACAAAAACCAAAATTTAAAGGCTATTTTATAATAAATAAAATCATTTAAAAAAAAGTCAGGGATCAAAATAATATACGCACAAACAATTAGGGGCTAAACTAGTAAATATTCCAAGTTTCGAAAAACGCAGCGTTTAAACAAGGACCAAAATAAAATGTAACAAACATTAAGGGCCAAATTAAAATAAAATAAAACTTAATTAAAAGGAAATAAAATGCGAAAGGGTCAAAATAGTAAATATCCCATTCTAAAAAAAAACACGCGGATCCTTCCCCTGGGTCGGGTCCGTGCGCGGGTTGAGGCTACGAAACGACGTCGTTTTAGGCCATGGTGTACTAAGCCAAAACGGCGCCGTTTTACTATACTATTTAAATTAAAATCTTTACCAAAAAAATCATTTCACCCTTCAGAAATAAAAAAAATACTCCGAAATTCTCTCCCCCTCTCTCAACTTAGGCGATTTCCGGCCTAACTCCGATATGGTCCGCCACCGCACGCGCCGCCGTCGGCGCCACCTTATACAATGGTTGGAGGGCTGAAAATCTCCGTTTTTCAGGCAAATCAAAGGTATTCTTCTCCTCTCTCTTTCTATTTTATTTAAAATCAACTTGTAAATAACATAAAAGAAAAAAAATGAAAGAAACAGGAACCTCCAAAATAATAGACCTTTTTCTTTTGAATCTGATTTCTTATTGCTGTTTGTTGCTTTTTTCTTTTTGTATTCGGTGTGGGTGTAAAAAAAATGGATCCCCCTTTTACACTTGTTTCTTTTGGTCCTTTTAAAGGCCGAAATTAAAAAAAATAGCAATAAAAAAGAAAATACAATCGTTTTGTCTTTTTGTTTTTCTGTCTGCTGCTTGTTTGTCCCATTTTTGTGCAGGTACGGGAGCAGGGGTGGCATGCGAAGGCCGTACGAAGCTGGTGTGCTGGAGGTAGTACGGAGGTGCGCTGGTGAAGGCTTGCGCGTGGCGTGCACATGGTGGAGCGCGTGCGGGAAGCTTGCGGTGCTGGAGACTTGCGGCGCTGAAGGCTTGCGACGCCAAAGGGTTAGGAGCTAGGGTTTCCGAAGCTTCAATATGTCCTGGGCCATTCGGGCCTGCTTTGTAAATTGGGCTAGGATTTGGGTAATGGTTTGGGCTAGGTTTAAGTTTAAATTTGGGTTTGTAAGTTGAGTTATGTTTTATTTTAGCCTCTAGGCCAATTTGGGCCTACTGTAATTTAATGGACTGACTGGACTATTAATATTTTATTCTGTTTGTTGTATTTTTTGGTTTAATCTGACGGGCCCGGGCGAATTTGGGCTCTTACAGCTGCCCCTCTTTGCTCATTGTCTTGTAACGGGAATGAAGCAAAGACTTTAAAGAGGGCCAAATTTGCCTGGTCTTGTAAGATATTGACTTGTTTGTGCTTTTCTTCTTCGAGTATCTTCATTCCATCCCACTACATCTTCAGGGGCATGAGAACTGGCGCTTCGATCCCATTCCGATGTAATTTTAGGGAGAAGTGATTCGTAGTTTCAACCTACTCCACTGGAACTTCGAAGAAATACGGATTGATCCTCATTGTAAACTCAGGGAGGAAGGATTTGTAGCCTCAACCTACTCCACTGGAACTTTGAGGAGATAGAAATTCAGAGAGAAGAGATTCGTAGTTTTAATCTTCTCTGCAGAAACTTCAAAGAAATACAGACTGATCCTCATTGTAAACTCAGGGAGGAGGGATTTGTAATTTCAACCTACTCCACTGGAACTTCGAGGAGATAGAAATTTAGAAAGAAGAGATTCGTAGTTTCAATCTTCTCTACTGAAATTTCAAAGAAATACGGACTGATCCTCATTGTAAACTCAGGGAGGAGGGATTTGTAATTTCAACCTACTTCACTGGAACTTCGAGGAGATAGAAATTTAGAGAGAAGAGATTCGTAGTTTCAATCTTCTCTACTAAAATTTCAAAGAAATACGGACTGATCCTCATTGTAAACTCAGGGAGGAGGGATTTGTAATTTCAACCTACTCCACTGGAACTTCGAGGAGATATAAATTTGGAAAGAAGAGATTCGTAGTTTCAATCTTCTCTACTGAAATTTCAAAGAAATACGGACTGATCCTCATTGTAAACTCAGGGAGGAGGGATTTGTAATTTCAACCTACTCCACTGGAACTTTGAGGAAATAAGACTTGTATGGCTTCGATCTGCTCCTGCAACTTCAGACTACGGATCTGCTATCTTCAATCTGCTTTCACTCGGGAGAGCAAGATATTCGAATTCACCGATGTTGCGACAACGTCTTCTAGGTGACCTGTCTTGTAAAATTAATTTTGTGTTTGTGCTTATGCAAAATGGTTAGGATGCAATGATTAGAATGAATCTAATGCTCCTAACTAAATGTATTATGGACGACATTTGTATGAATACAGAATGTCATGAGAATAGTCTTTTTACAAAGATTAAGATGCAATGATCGGGATGAATCAAATGCCCCTAAATAGATGTGTCTTATGGATGACATTTGTATGAATGCAGAATGTCATGAAAATGATTTCTTATAATGATTAGGATGCAATGATCGGAATGAATCAAATGCTCCTAAATGTGTCTTGTATGAATGCGAGAATTTCATGAGAACGATCCTGCTTAGGTGTCATCGTTCATTGTTCATCGAGTAATATCTTGCCTCTTTTTCTACTGGCATTCTTGACAAAAAAATCGAGAAGACGGTTATATCTTGCTCAATAGATTTGCCCCACTGTAACTCCAGGGTTCATCTCATTGTGACTTAGGGGTATAAGATCTGAATCGAATCCACTGCAACTCCAAAATGTAGGATTTGTTTCTTCTTCCATCCATCCATTACTATTCAATGGTACAGGACTTGTATCATTTTCCATCCATGCCACTACAACTCAGGGGTAGAGGACTGTAACTTGTTCAGTCAACTGATCGCTTCCCAAGTGACTTAACCACATGTGTATGCATGATATTTACATGGACGTAGAATATCATTTTTCTTGCGAATGGTTCCCCTTTTACACTTGGGTTAACGTTGCCCAATTTTCGTCAAGATTGTATCACTGACGCAGTATCTTGTCGTTTGTTCAACCACCATCTTTGACAAAAATTCGAAGAAAAAATCTCAGTTTAGACTCTTCCTTAAACTTGGTGAGTTTTAAACAATAATCCTATTCCGGGTTCTTGTATTATTTAGAAGTTTTCAGAGTAATATGTGAAAATCCTTTTATGAAAATATTATTAGTCCACTAACCGTTATTTCAATGCAAAATGTTTGAAAAAGATCATAACGATGGACAAGAAGGAAATTAATTAGGAGCATAGCTCGAAACAAATAAGCTAGGCAAAGATAGCAACTGCAATCAAAAAGGAAATTTATTGTGAACATATTTTGAAAAGAATAATATAATCACAAGTAACAAATTTAAAATGGGAAAAATGGAAACTAGGTGCCCCAGATATCGCAGTCTGAGCTTCTCTGTTCCAACTTCTTGAGGACCATTTTAAGCTCGATATGTGTTTAGGGGATCTAGAGTACTTTGTCGATGCCCCCAAGACATAGCATACTTCTTCATTATTAATTTAGGCATAGCAAGACTGCTGTATGCCCCACTTTTGATCAAAATTTGAGCTGCCCTTTTCGGGTTTTCAACTCAACTCCCCTTTAGTCTCAAAGTGCCCTTTGCGGGTTTTCACCTTGGCCTCTCCTTTTTTTTTTATTTTTCTTTTCCTTTTTTTTGTTTGTTTTTCTCTTTGGAAATCTTTCTATTGAGTCTGAATTCACCGGATTAGGCAGGTCCTTACTATCTATCTCGGTCAATATTCATGCTTCCCCAGAGCAGGCCTTCTTTGCCGTATAAGGTCCTTCCCAGTTTGGCATCCACTTTCTTCTGAAGTCCCTTTTGCATGGGAAAAGTCTCCTTCAAAGCCCTATCATGAAATTTTCTAGGGCGAATCATTTTTTTGTGAACTCGCATCACCTGACCGTGACAGATAGCTTTTAACATCAACTGATCATATTGAGATTGGATCTATTCTGCCTCATCCAATTTCAGCGCTGACAATTTCGACTTCAATGGGTAAAACCAATGAGAAACGTGTTGCCCCCGTGACAGTCTTGGCCAAAGTTTGATAAGCATAGAGGGTAAATAGTAACTTCTGTATGCCAATCCTTACAAGTCTCGGTCTTTTTGAGCTTTTGTTTTTCTATTTGGCTGCCTTCGCTGCACTGGGATGTGGCACCTGATCTTTGAACAGGCCGCAAACTTTTGACATTGTGCGGTTAAATATGATCTTTTCGATATATTTTTTTCTCTCTTTTTTTTTGTCAGTATTCTTTCTTTTTCTTTTCTTTGTTCCGATGACTATCGACTTTGTAATATTGGCATATGAAGCGACTTTTACCATCCTAGTGAAGAAATTGACAACCACGAAGATGAATTGGTGTTAGCCAGAAGCTTCTGATGAGACTGGCCTGATAACATCCATGCCCCACATATAGGAAATCTTGAATCTGCGTTGAGCCAGGCTTTGATCTTCATCTCCTTCCTTGGCTCGCTACATAGGATCTGTTTTTCATCCAGTATTAACAAATCAGAAGATATGTTGCAATTTCTGTCATCTTCAAAGTCCTGTGATCTCTTAGACTCATATTTCATTCAAAAAGGGAGTTAGTAACAGCGTCGCTCATGTCATTGATATCTGGGTACCTATTGTAGGTACGAAGGCAAATTCCAAAGAATAAATGATTCTAAGGATGATTATTTATATGATATGATCATGAATAAAGAATGAAAGAATATTTGCATAGAAATCCAAAGGACAAAAGAATCTATAAATAGAAAAATATTTGCTCAAAAGGATGCATTTTATTGAAATAAAAATTCTAGACACAAGCCTATTTCACGAGAGGACTCTTATTGCCCCTAGGCTGAAAGCAATAAGTGTGTTTCGAATATTACTCTAGATTAGCCTTAAAAATACATGTCTCTTCCACAGTCCTATTGCTCAAAACACTCCCAGGTTCATATTTCTGCATTTTGCATGTCATCTAATTTCACAATACCCATACCGATGAATTTTTCCACCAATTTCTTGAAAGCAAGGAAAATTTCTATCGAATACCCTGTGACCCCCGCGTGGTACTCACACTGGCATTTGGGTCATACCATTTTGGATATGGAGGTTGCATCGGTTTTGGGTAGTGAGGAGCCACCTCATGTGCATCAAATAGGCTTTGATACAACTCCCTATATGTCATTGGAATTGGTGTAAACTGGAGTTGCTTTGTACTGGATTCTCGTCTTGATGAGCCTTGATGGCCAGTGGTCACAGCCCTCGGTTGACCTCTGGTGACTAATTTGGGGCGCTTGCTTTGTTCACTTCGTTTTCCTATTTCTGGGGCCTTTGAAGTCCACTCTCCCTTTCCTTTGTTTCACAAGATAACCGGTTTGGCTCGATCATTCTCCGAGTTAAAATCTAAACCTATCGGGAAGTTGAACAGGGGCGAAGCATCGATCGACATTGAGGTCCAATAATGACGAGTACCCCATGTGAATGCGTGTCCGGTGAGTCGGGGTATTTATCGGGGAATAAACGATGTCTTCATCATCATCGACATGCTGACCATTGGGCAACTCTTTTTTCAAGCCTCCCGACTAGTAATTGGGTTAATCGCGCATCATATTCATTTGATCTCTCATATCCCGTTGAATTTTGGTCAATCGCTCTTGCATCGATGTTGCCTTTGCTCTATTCTCTCAAACCTTTGTTCCATGTCTTCTAGGTTGATCAAATAATTTTTAATTAATCGTGGTCTTCTCATGAAATCTAGCACATGCGATTTGATGCTATCTGAATGCATGCAATGCAAAAGGAGCCGATTCTGGTTCAATTCCATTTAGGAAACTTTATTTGAAAACAAAGCTCTTTACATAGAGCGGATTACAAGTATACGGACATCCGTATTGTCTTCCATTTTATCAAGAAAGTCGTTTTCCATGTCGAGCTGCCTAATTTAGCAACCGAACTCGAATCGACACCCTTCTCTAATATGAAAATGCATGCAAAGAAACAAAAATAAAACAAATAGTCAGTACGATAGAAACGAAAATCAAAACATGTAAAATATTCAAGCACCTATTGGGTGACCACTAGGGTTTATCACAACTCCATCTGGGGTAGGCTCTTAGGGCCTTTTACATGCTGTTTGAGTTCTAAAGTTGAGGGTACCTAAACCAGCAGATTCCTCAATCCTCACCCATTATAGGATCGTATGGATCGAGTTCGGTTCAGGGGAATACATTTCCCTATGGCTACACGGAGATGAAAATCTCACGAAGACATAGGTATGGATGTATCCCGAAAGCGATCCACTATCCTGCACGGAGGTGAAAACCTCACGAAGGAGTAGCTTCTCACTCCCACTTAAAGGTGTGACCCAGCGGTCATGCAATATGATGCAAAGTATTCTACAAGACTCGAACCATAGCAATCAAATGGGATGATGCAAGCGAATGCAATAAAAGGATCGTAATTTTTCAAATCAAATTTTCAATTTTCGAGAAAAGGACAGAAATTAATCAATTTATGGCCTGACTCTCAACCAGTCCCCAGTGGAGTCGCCAAGCTGTCGAAACCATTTTTTTTGTTGGGTTTAAAAAAACGGGGATCGACTTTAAAATGATGAATGGAAATGGAGTCGCCACCGATCCTTTATTCGAGGTGCGATCGGATCACCTTGAGATGGATTATTTTAATAAAACATTGTGATTTATTAAAACAATAATTTTGGTCTACGAAATCTAAGAAAACAGGTTCGGGAGTCGGTTACGCACGAGGAAGGATTAGCACCCTCGCAACACCCAAAATTGGTACCAAATTGATTAATTAATGTCCTGACGTCGAAAATTTGAAAAGATTCTAGAGTACGATCCATTTACTTAAGATATATTTGGACAGAATCATATTGGATGCCAAAGCTTCTTATTTCGAAGAAATAAAATGCCATACTCAGTAAGTTAGGGCATAACATCTTATATTCTCGAAGTTGGATTTATCCTTCGACATTTAATACTTGTATATTTAAAAAAAATAAGAAGGATATTCCCTTATTTGGGTCAAATGAAAGATCGCAACCCAGTAAGTTAGGGCACTATTTCTCAAAATTCTCGAATACGGAATATTGCTTTTGTTCTTTTGAAATTCTTATCTCGAGATGATAAAATATCATGCCCAGTAAGTTAGGGCGCAATATCTCAATTTCTCGTGATTAAGTTTTTTTATTTGAAATATTATGCATTTTAATTTAAGAGAGAAAAAAATACTCGGTTGCTAGGTTTTAACGAGGAAAATCGGAACTCAGTAAGTTAGAGCACGATTTTCTCGAAACCTCTAAACACGAGCATTGCCTTATGATTTAAAGCTTTGCACAAAATAATCTTTAAAATCATGAACGGTGTTAAAATATGGCTTTCTAAACGAATAAAATGCGATCGAATAATAACATACAACGTGAAGTAATTATGTACAAATGAAATATAATGGTATTGAATCTCAAGCAACCAATAAATATAGAACGAGAATTAAAACATACATAATATCAATAATTATCAAACATTTAATCCATGATAAAGACAATTAATTAACATACATACATCAACAATATTACGAAATCAATGGAATAATTCTAATACTAATTTTACATATATGTAGGTAAGTACACATTAAAATATGTATATTAAATTATGAATGAAAAAAAAAATATATGTAACACAAGTAGTTTTAGAGGAGATTAAATATCTACATAAATAGATTAAAATATATATATACATAATATGAACCTAATAATACATGCACAAGAATAAAATAATTTTAAAACAAATTATATATACATATATTAGAAAATAGTTTAATTTAAATAGTATATAAATATATATTTTATCATATTATAAAATAATTTAAAACCAAATAAAAAAATGAATTAAACCTGATAAAAACGTGAAGATTGTATATGAAAACAAAAAGGTGCTTAATTGAAACAAAAACCAAAATTTAAAGGCTATTTTATAATAAATAAAATCATTTAAAAAAAAGTCAGGGATCAAAATAATATACGCACAAACAATTAGGGGCTAAACTAGTAAATATTCCAAGCTTCGAAAAACGCAGCGTTTAAACGAGGACCAAAATAAAATGTAACAAACATTAAGGGCCAAATTAAAATAAAATAAAACTTGATTAAAAGGAAATAAAATGCGAAAGGGTCAAAATAGTAAATATCCCATTCTAAAAAAAAAAACGCGGATCCTTCCCCTGGGTCGGCTCAGTGCGCGGGTTGAGGCTACGAAACGACGTCGTTTTAGGATACTATTTAAATTAAAATCTTTACCAAAAAAATCATTTCACCCTTCAGAAAAAAAAAATACTCCGAAATTCTCTCCCCCTCTCTCAACTTAGGCGATTTCCGACCTAACTCCGATATGGTCCGCCATCGCACGCGCCGCCGTCGGCGCCGCCTTATACGATGGTCGGAGGGCCGAAAATCTCCGTTTTTCAGGCAAATCAAAGGTATTCTTCTCCTCTCTCTTTCTATTTTATTTAAAATCAACTTGTAAATAACATAAAAGAAAAAAAATGAAAGAAACAGGAACCTCCAAAATAATAGACCTTTTTCTTTTGAATCTGATTTCTTATTGCTGTTTGTTGCTTTTTTTTCTTTTTGTATTCAGTGTGGGTGTAAAAAAAAAATGGATCCCCCTTTTACACTTGTTTCTTTTGGTCCTTTTAAAGGCCGAAATTAAAAAAAATAGCAATAAAAAAGAAAATACAATCGTTTTGTCTTTTTGTTTTTCTGTCTGCTGCTTGTTTGTCCCATTTTTGTGCAGGTACGGGAGCAGGGGTGGCATGCGAAGGCAGTACGACGCTGGTGTGCTGGAGGCAGTATGGAGGTGCGCTGGTGAAGGCTTGCGCGTGGCGTGCGCGTGGTGGAGCGCGTGCGGGAAGCTTGCGGCGCTGGAGACTTGCGGCGTTGAAGGCTTGCGGTGCGAAAGGGTTAGGAGCTAGGGTTTTCGAAGCTTCAATATGTCCTGGGCCGTTCGGGCCTGCTTTGTAAATTGGGCTAGGATTTGGGTAATGGTTTGGGCTAGGTTTAAGTTTAAATTTGGGTTTGTAAGTTGGGTTATGGTTTATTTTAGCCTCTAGGCCAATTTGGGCCTGCTGTAATTTAATGGACTGACTAGACTATTAATATTTTATTCTGTTTGTTGTATTTTTTGGTTTACTCTGACGGGCCCGGGCGAATTTGGGCTCTTACACATTTCTTTACTTTTCACTGTTTAATCAAATAAAAATTCTAATTTTTTTTCACTTCTCTTTTCTTTATTAAGTTTTACTATCCAAACAAATTATATAAAAATGTTTTCCTTTCCTTACCCTTCTTTTCCTTTCCTTTTACTTTCCATTCTTTTCTTTCATAAATGTTTATGTGCAAGGTTTCTAAAATAATTGATGTTGAGACAGAAACTTGGAATATGGAGCAGATTCAAAATTTTATTACTGTTGATAAGCTCATTTCAATAATGCTATACCTGCTAATATAGTATCTCCAAATTGGGTTTTCTGCAAACACAAAAGATTATTCAGGCACCAAGAGGTGACACATCATCCTGATTATTGTAACAACAACGATGCTAACTAAACTAATATTTAATCATTTATATGTTTGTGCGCGAGACATATATATATATATATATATATATATATATATAACTTAGAAAGATATATCCAGCTAATACTGTATGTTCTACTGCCTATACTTATTCAAAGCAAAAAATTAATACTCAGGAAAAGAAGAACTAGAAATACTCAGTGAACCAAGGATTTAAGATGAGAGATGTAGAGCCCAATTTTGGCCCGGGCCTATACCAAAAAAATCAAATCAAATCCAATTAACCAAGCCTAAGTAACCCTAACCCAACTAGACCACTAAACCGACCACTAACTCCACCACCCCACTAAACCGACCACTAACTCCACCACCCCACTAAACCGACCACTAACTCCACCACCCCACTAACTCCATCACTCCACTTGCTTGCAAATAAGTTGTAAAATTTGGCTATAAAAGCCATCCAAAACCATTGTAAATGGGGGGTTTTTTTTTTTGTCTTCTCTTTTTCGAATAGTTACGAATACACGAGAAATCAAGTACACAAAAAAAAAAGAACTTTGAGACAGATTCAAAATATCCAAGGTGTTCTTTTTATTTTTGTTCTTTTTATTCATTTTTTTTACACTTGTTTTTGAGAATAAACACGAAAATACGGAAAAAGGGGTAGAAACGTACCATTTTGAAATCGTCAGAAAAAGGAGTTTTTTTTTTAGTTTCGGCCGCCGCGTACAGCTGCGCCGTAGCGGTGCATTTTGGAAGGGAGGGATAATTTCCTTTTTTTTTTGGTCCCTCTTTGTTATTCGCACATGCAATTTGGTCCTTCTCTCTTTTGTTTATTTTTTATTTCGCCCCAAAGCTCCTGTTTTCAATTCAATTTAGGCCCACTTTGTTTATTTTTGCTATATTATTATTAAATTAATTAATTTGAGTTTTATTATTATTATTATGGTTATTATATCTTTTATTATTATATTATTACCATTATTATTATTATTAGTAGTAGTAGTTTGTATATTATAATTATTATTATTATACATTTTCCCCTCTCTTTTTTTTGTTTACTTATATGTTATTACTATTATGTTCATTATTATTGTCTTCTTTTTATTGTTATTACTATTAATATACTATTTTTGTTATTTTGATTATTATTAATGTGTTACTGTTTTTATTTCATTATTACTATTTTATTTATAGTTTATTATTTTTTTAATCCTTATTATTATTAATATTATTACTTTCAACTTTCCAATATTATTATTCCTACTTTTCATTACTATTTTTTTTATCACTATTATTATACATATATTATTATTACTACAATTATACTTTTATTATTGTTATAGTTACTATTAATTTTTGTTATTACCACCTTTGATTTTAATATTCTCACTATTATTTGATTATTAATACTATCGTTTATTTTATTTTTTTTCCTTCCTATTATATTTATTTTTATCATTCTTTATTATTATCATGCTTACATTACCACTAGTCACTAATTAGAACTATTTTTACGTTTTGACTAATTTTCAATTTTAAAGGTTACATCGACTTTTCTTTTACCATTTTTTTTACCCAAACTCATAAAAAGGTTTTTAAACAAGGCAATGTTTCGTGTTTGGAAGTTCGAGGAATCGTGCCCAATCGTGCTGGGTTTTGATTTTCCGTTCGTCCAAATGACTAAATATCCTTTAGAGATTTTGACCGTGTTTTCCTAAATAAGGCAATATTTCATGTTTGGAAATTCGAGGAATCGTGCCCAATCGTGCTGGGTTTCGGTTTTTTAGTTTGGCCAAATAGTGGAATACCCTTTTAAAATTGCAGTGCATGAATTTTGGAAATCATGAAATGATCATGGTATCGAGGGTTTGAAACATCGTGTCCTAACGTGCTGGATGTGGTATTTCATCTTTTCGGAACAAGAGAATTTCGATATACAATTCGAATTATCTAAACATGTTCTAAAGGATTCATATTTTAAGATCTTTTCCAATTTTCGATGTTAGGACATTAATCACTCAATAAGGTACCAATTTTGGGCGTTGCGAGGTGCTAATCCTTCCTCGTATGCGTAATCGACTCTGGACCCGTTTTCTTAAAATTCGTAGACCAAATGTTTTATAAGGTGATTCAATCACACTTCAAAAAAGATTGGTGGCGACTCCGTTTTTCTTTTTAAAGTCGGCCTGTTTTCTAAACAAAAAAATGTTTTCGACAAGAGAGATAAAATGAGCCCCGGCTGGGAAGTCATGTACTTATAGAAGAAAAGAAAAAACCCAGAATTCACAAACTTTTTTTTAATGGAGAAATCCTTTCTAAGCAGGTCCAATTTCCTAGCAGGTTCGTTGATATATCATCCAATTAAACAATTCTACTAAGATTGATCATATTGTAATTTTTATTCTTTCCTTTCGATTTCTTGGGAAATTTACAGCAAATTTCTCTTTGTTATTTCTCATTGTTATGGCCTATACATGATAACAATGTTTGCCGACTACTGTTAATTTTAAAGGGAAAACGACTCGTAATTTGACTGGTAATATAACTTTAATAGTTATATATTTTATATTATGTTGTTTGAAAATTTATGTATTAGATAATTTTCATGAACAAGATAAGAAAACAATACAAAATTGAACCATACATACATGCCTAAAGTGAAGCTGATATTTTATATCTAGAGCTGTTCTTGGCCCTGAACTACGGACATGATGTTTTTGATTTAGGGCTAATCCGACCAGGATTTAAATTTTACTATTAATATTGATATTTTATAATAATAGATTTTCTTTTAAAATTCATTTAATAATGAATACAGTAGCAACAGATTCGTATTTAATATTGTACAACCCCAATTTTGCCCAGGGAAAATAAGCCCAAATAATATAAGCCCATTATACCAAACCCATTACAACAAACCAGACCCAAATCACACTAACCAAGCCTAATACAGCCCATACCCCAATTGGCCCAATACCTAAATTAGCCCAATCCGAGAATAAACAAAAAAAAACCCTAAAAGTCTGCCTTGTTCCTACGCCGCTTCTGGCCCCTGTCCATTCGTGTCCCATCCACCACCATTGTCAGAACAGCACCTCCACCGCCAGCAACTTACGCCATTCGCCTGCAAACATTAAACAGGAAAGGACATAACCGAGTCCAAGTTGTAAAAACAAGGCTATAAAAGCCGATTTGTATTTCAAATGAAAAAAAAAACTTTTTTCGGATATCAATAAAAGAGAGAGATTCAAAATATAAAAAAATCTTCAAAGACAAACAAAAAGATTCACAAGCAGATCCAGAAACAGTAAGAAGGCAGAAAACGCTAGAAACCACTAAAAAATTGAACTCGAAATCGGAGGCTAGGAAAGGTGATTTTTTTTCCTCGAAATCCCTCCTTTTCGTTTCTGGTTCCTTTGTTAATATATATATGCACACACACACACACACACACACACACACACACACACACACACATATATATATATATATTAGAAAAAAAGAGGAGAAAAAGTAAAGATTTTTACCTTTCCTGCCACCGCGCACGGTGGCCGGTGCGACGGAGGCTGCTCAAATTGGAGACCCCCCTTTCTGCAGAGAGAAGAAACAAAAAAGGACCCCTTTTTTAAAAAGAACCAGCAGAAATGAATTTTCACCAAAAAAATCAATTTTTATAGGGGTCGGGAACGACGCCGTTTTGGGCAATGGCCCCCTAGAGCCAAAACGACGTCGTCTGGCCCCAGGATCCGCGTGTCGACCCGACCCGCCCAGAGGATCCGCGTGTTTTTGCTTTTGGGGTTATTTACGCCCGCGGTCCTTCCGATTTTTCTATGTTCTGCAATCAGGTCCTTTTTTTTATTTTTAGATTTTCCCCATGAATTTCATCCATTCATAATTTGGTCCCCCCTTGCTGCTGTGCGTTTCGGCTAGAGGGTTTATTACACCCTCGGTCCCTCCACCTTCTTAGCGCGTATAAATTAGTCCTTTTTCTTTTATCTATTTTAAATTGGCCCCGAGATTTTATTTTTAATTCAGTTCAGTCCCCTTTCCTTTTTGTTGTTATTTTCGCCATTTTATTATTATTTTAATTTTGCTATCAATATTATTATTACTACTATCTTATTAACTTCTTTATTATTATTATTACTATTTATTTTCATTATTATCATTATTTTATTTTTATTACTATTATTATTATTATTATTTGTTATTTGTTATTCGTTATTTTCATTTTTACTATTATTTGCTTGCTATACTATTATTTATATTTACGATTTAATACGTGTTATTTTATTTTCTACTACTATTATTATCATTACTATTACTAATATTATTATCTTATTTATTAAAATTCTTATTTGTTGTTTTCACTATTATCATTATTATCTATTTTTATTTATATTACCATCATTACTATTATTACTATATTATTATTATATATATATATATACGTTTTTACTTATTTATTTTTACTATTTCATTCATAGATTACCATTATTTTTGTATATCTTCATTATTATCGTTATTTTCTATTATCACACTATACTATCGTAGTACTTCCAATGCATTATACACTATCTTTACTTACACGTATACGTGTCCTTTTTAGTATTCTTTTTACACATAACATCGCGTTTTCACATTTTTACGTTAATTTTGCTCAAAACCTCAACTTTTATAACGACCGATATTTCCGTGTTAGCAATTCGGGAAAATCGAGCCCTAACTTACTGGGTTCTGGTTTTTCTCGTTTAAGTTAAACAACGGAATATCTCTTTCAAAAAATCAAATTCAAGTTTGAAATCAACATTCCGTATTAGCAATTTGAGTGGATCGAGCCCTAACTTACTGGGTTCCGGTTCTTCTTGTTTAAAGCTAAATAACGGGATATCCCCTTTGAAATCGCAATTTAAATTTTTAAACAAAACACTTAATCTCGGATATTCAAATGTCGCGCCTAACTCACCGGACTCGACATCTAGATATTTCGGATAAGTTTTTATTAAAATAGAGGCAATATTCCTAATTTGGACCTTCGGAAGACAAGCCCTAACTTATCGAGTTCTCGTTTCTCGTTCGACAAATGACTAATATCCTTTCCAAATAAAAATCGAGTTTTTAAAAGGCGAGCTTAGTTTCAAGAGTCTAAAGTGTCGCTACCTAACTTACTGGGCATGATTGCTTTATCTCTTCGAAAATAAGAGAGTCTTAACGTCCCTTCCAATTCCTTCAAGTTTTTGGAAATAAAAAGTATCTATTTTCAAACCATTTCAAAGTTTTCAACATTAGGACATCAATCAATCAGTTTGGTACCAATTACGGGCGTGACGAGGGTGCTAATCCTTCCTCGCACGTAACCGACTCCCGAGCCCATTTTCTCAAAATTCGCAGACCAAAAACATTGTTTTAGTAAATTGAAATATTTATTAAAACAAAGGTGATCCGATCGCACCTAATGAAGGTCGGTGGCGACTCCCTTCCTTTTCATTTTCAAAAATCGAGTCGACCGTGTCGCATCTCGCTTTATCAAAAAAATGGTTACGATAAACTTGGCGACTCCAATCGGGACTTATTCGCCGAGAGTCGTGCCATTGATTGATCGATTTTTGTCCTTGTGATTAAGATTGGAAAATGGTTTCAAATTGTGTTCCTTTAAATGCATTTTCAATGTTATATTTGATCTCTTGAATACTTTGGCATTGCATTGCATGACCATTAGGGTCACACCTTTAAGTGGGAGCGAAGCTATGCTTTCGTGAGGTTTTCACCTCATGGGCTAGTGGATGCTTTTTGAATACATCCGCACCTATGTCTTCGTGAAGTTTTCACTTCCGCATGGCCATAGGGAAATGTATTCCCCTGAACCGAACTCGGTCCGTATGAGCCTATAATGGGTGAGGATCGAGGAATCACGTGCTGGTTCGGTACCTCGAACTTTAGAACTCAACCACATGTAAAGAGCCTAAGAACCCACCCCGAAATGAACTATGCCGACCTTAGTAATTACCTGGATAGGTGTTTGTTTATTTCACTTGCTTTGTATTCCATGGTAATCGACTTTTTGTGTTTTATTTTTCTTTTGCATATCATATTTAAGAGGCATCGATTCACGCCGGCTTCGAGTTAGAAAGTCTGGTTATGGAAAGCAAATTCCTTGATAAAGTGGAAGACAATGCGCCATCCGCACGTGGTCCGAGCAATGCCAAATAGAAAAAGGGGATAGCATAGTTGAGGGGTATGTGTCTGAGCTACGGATTTTACCAATATCGTTGTCACACGTAACGAGCTCCAAGAGTTGAAAGAAATTTGGGCTCGATGGGATAACGAGACGGCTAACCGTTTCTATGGTACTTACGGTGACTCGCCTTACCGCTTGATGTCAAAATAGATAAGCACCTATTCCGAGCAATATCCCGCTTTTGGAATGTCGCTTATAGTCAATTTCTCTTTTGGGAAGGTAGATCCGGTTCCCACGGTAGAAGAATATACGACCTTGTTACGTTGCCCAAGAATTCGGGATCTTACAAAGCTTATTCTAAAGCGCTTAATGGCCCAACCTTCGCGAAGAAATTGATGAACATCACCGGAATGAGCGAACAATGGGTTTCAAATTTAATGCAAAAGAAAGGTGGAGGTAAATGCATACCTGGATATGTTTGAGAGACTTGATCTTGGCGCATCCCGATGCAAAGAAAAGGATTGACGCCTTCGCCTGTGTGTTTACTGATGCCGTAATATTTCCAAAAGCTTTAAGGCATATCGACGGCGCTTATTGATCTATTCACCGATTAGACAAAGGGGTCACACTGCTCTCGCCATCTTAGCCAAACGTTTAGGTCCTTGAATGCATGCGTAAGAATGGGTGAAGGCGCGAGTTTATTGGATGTGCGCAAATGTTATTGGCTTGGTTCCATAGTCACTTCGAAAGTGGAGAAAGTGTCCTATCGATTTATGATGAGAGAATTACTCTCCGCTAGAAGAAATAGCAACTACACCTAGAAGAGAGGATGTGTCCAAAGAAAATTGGATCGCGCTCTTCCAAAACCTTCAAGAAGATGACATCGGTTGGAAAGCTCCGTGGTTGGTTACCGACCAAATCCTTTATCGTTGTGGAAGCTTCGACTGGGTTCCTCTCGGGAATTTGGGGTGCCACGCATATGCCCCTCTCACGGTCCCGAGACAATATAATTCAAGATGCGCTTTGTACCAACGACATATGGGTTGGCTCAATGTGAGTTCTCATACGAAGGGGGGAGCTATAAGAAAAAGGTTAAAGAGATCTCTAGTGCCTGGAATCAGGTCCACAGAATGAAGAGGACTAGGAGGATCAACGATAACATCCCCGAGCCAAATCTAGAAGGCGCTCGGTCAAGAGAGGAATATTTGCGAGTAGTCCCATCGTAACTAGAAATCGCGAAACGAGATTTTGAAAGGATGAGTTCAGAACTCGAAAGAAAGATAGAGAGACTGGAAGAAGAGAAGATGCTCCTCAAGTTAGACGTAGATGGACAAAAGTCGGAAGCTGAAAAATTAAGAAAGGAGAAAGGGAAAATAGAGGAAGACCGAGATGATTTGAAGACGGAATATAAGAAGATGCGTCGACAAATGAAAAATGCCGGATTAGGAAAAACTCCGAGCAATGGCGACGCGAGATCCGAGAGAGAAAGGGCCAAAGCTAGCGCTTGGGAGAAAAAGTTCCAGGAAATGCAAACACAAAATGAGGTTCTAAGAAAAGACATGGCGAGAAAGCCAAAAAGAAAAGAAAGGGCTAAAAGCTAGGGTGGTCGAGCTTGGGCGGTCCTCGCATCACTACCGGTTGCAACTCGTAAAGCGAACCAAATTAAGTCTAAATAAAATTGAGGAAATGAAGGGTAAGATTGAAGAATTGGAATCAAGATTACACATTGTGAACTTGGATTGAGCTTACGAAACAAGAGAAGGGCGTTGGGAAGAAGAACTTCACCATTCTCATGATCAAGTTAGAAATCGGGATTACCTTATGGGCGGCGATAGTTCGATTCGAGAGGTAGCCGATCATCTACAAACTTTGGCAAAGACAGCCGATATGTTGAGCATGAAATATGAGTCGCAATGGTCGTAGAGTCAAGAGCTAACCTCTTTGCTCGGAAAATTAAAACTTTAGGCCTTAGGGCTGCGAAAGCATATTTGTAGTTCGCTTTATGTAAAGGATCTTGCCTTCTAATAAAGTCTTCTAAAATGAAGTTGATCGAGAATCGATGTCTTTTTCTTGCATTCATGCATTTGCATTGCATCACATTACATGCATTTAAGTTTATAAAAAAGGGGTCCGATTAGCTAAAATTATCGAGAGAAAAGAAAGTGAAAAGGGAAAATGGAAGCGGAACATCACTACTTTAACACGCGCTAAAACTAAGAGAATGGATCGAGAGGTTCGAACAACTCCAGAAAGAAATGCAGGAAGAAATGCAACAAAGAAATGTTGAAACTCCAAATAGAAATGAAGGACCAAATGCCGGAGGCCCAGAGAAACATGATAGCACAGATGGCCCAAATGCCGAATGGAGTAACGGACAAAGGAAAGGTCCAATGCCTCCGATCGAAGAGGATAGCGAAGGCGCTCCCCGGGTTTTACCCGCCACGCCGCACTCAAGAGCCCCGCTCGAGGAGTATCTCCAAAGGCCATCAATTACGATCGAGCCCCAAAGAGGGGCGGGATGACACTAGACCTCCCGTGAACTATCACGTGAGGCTCGGGATCCCAACCAAGAGATAACTCGGCAAACCTCATTTGTGCCCGATTTAGATGCAGTAGAGAAAATGGGGTCGAGAATGGAATCATCAAGGCAACTAGAGGACCGTTGCAAATGGCTGGAGGAAAAATTCAAGGCGTTGGAAAATTTTGATCATCATCATAGGATCGACGCGAAAGATTTAAGTCTAGTTCCAGATTTGGTACTACCCCATAAGTTTAAAATGCCTGAATTTGAAAAATACAGTGGGACTAGCTGCCCGGAGGCTCACATTACCATGTTCTGCAGGCGGATGGCTGGCTACGTGAGTAAAGATCAACTCTTAATCCACTGTTTCCAAGAAAGTTTAGTAGGTGCGGCAGCCAGATGGTACAACCAGCTTAGCCGGGCTAACATTAGTTCCTGGAGAGACTTGGCTCAAGCATTTCTGAAGCATTACAGCCACGTCACAGACATGGCACCGGATAGAATTACTTTGCAAGCCATGGAGAAAAGACAAAATGAAAGTTTCAGACAGTATGCGCAAAGGTGGAGAGAGGTCGCCATGCAGGTCCAACCACCCCTCTTAGAAAAAGAAACTACCATGCTCTTCATTAACACCCTAAAAGCTCCTTTCATAACCCATATGATAGGGAATACCACTAAGAGCTTTGTCGACATAGTAATGGCAGGGGAAATGATCGAACATGCCATCAGATGCGGCAAAATTGAAGCAGGGGAAACCACTAGAAGGTATACTCCTAGAAAAATGATGGCGAGGTGAATAATACAAACATGGGGCACTCAAAGTCAATTCATCGTTGATCACCAAAAACGGTGACTCACGAGTATCAAGGTTCGTCAAGAAAAGAACCTCAGACAAGGAAAACGTTGAAAAACTCCAATTTACGCCAATCCCGATGACGTATAAAGAGTTGTATCAAAGTTTATTTGATGCGCACGTTGTGTCCCCCCAATATCCGAAACCGATGCAGCCTCCGTACCCAAAATGGTATGACCCAAACACTCAGTGTGAGTATCACGCGGGGATCACGAGCCATTCGATAGAAAATTGCCTTACTTTCAAGAAATTGGTGGAAAATCTCATCAACATGGGTGTGGTGAAGTTCGACGACGAGCAAAGGGTAATTGAAATTGGGGGCAGGAAAATTGTGTCTCCTTGAATGAGTCATCAGAAACCTAGAGATCGGGGGATCAGAACGCCAATGGTACTCGAAGAGAGAACCGAGGAATAAAAGTTTTTCGAGCTTCTGCCCTTATGTACTTGAGAGTGTTTTGAACAACGAGACTATGGAAGAAACATGTATTTTTAAAGCTAATCTAGAGTAATGTGCAAAACACACTTGTTGCTTTAAGTCTAGAAGCAATAAGATTCCTTTTGTGAAGTAGGCTTATGTCCAGAATTTTTTATTTCAATAAAATGCATCTTTCTAAGTAAATACTTTCATTCTTTACATTTCATACTAAATATTTTTCACTCATGACCGGTATCATACGAATAATCATCCTTAGGATCATTTATTCTTTGGATTTTCTGCTCGCAATGGGTCCTCGATATCTATGACATGAGCGACGACATATCATCGACTCCTTTTAATGAGATATGTGTCTAGAGGGATCTAAGGGCTTTGAAGATGACAAAGATTGCAACTTACTTCTCAATGGTAGATTCTACCTTATGAAGTGTCAGCGAACGCTATGAACTAACGAAGGAGATGAAGATGGAAGCAACAACCTAGCTAATCAAGAGGTTCGAGCTATTAGTTTACCAAAAAGAAAATTGCTTCATTTATGCCAGTAAATGCCAAGTTGAGGAAGACTGTGGCCTCCTCCATTTTCCTTATATGAAGCATGGATGTTAACAAACCGCTTTTATCAAAGCTTCTAGCCCACATCGATTCATTCTCGTGGATGTCGGTTACTTCACAAAATCCCGTGGATGTCGGTTACTTCACAAGATGGCGAAAGTCGCTTCATGTGTCAATCTTACAATGTTGACAGTCATCAAATCCCACTCAAAAAAAAAAAAAAGATTTGCTACTGACAAAAAATGCCAAAAGGACAAATGTCAAAAATTTGTAGTATGTTCAAAGATCAGACACCATATCATAGAGCAACAAAGGAAACCAAAAAGAATGGAAGCAAAAAAAAAAAAAGAGAGAAAGAAAGAAAGAGAAAAAGGGAACAAAAATAAAACAGGGATTGCAGGAAAGATGGCCGAGACTTATAAAAATTGGTACAAGGAAGTTACCTTCTATGATTACCAAACGTTGGCTGTGGTTTTTGCCGGGCAACCCCTTATCCATTGGTTTGGGAATGGAAGTTTTTTTAACCTAATCAAAGAAGAGGTTAAAAGTCATCCACCTTGGTCAGATGATGCAAGCTTACAATAAAGGGGAATTCCACGAAAGGAGAACCTGATCCTTCTTTTACAAAAAGATTTCAGAGTAAAGAAAATGCCGATCTGGAAGGACCTTATGCAACAAAGAAGGCATGTTCATGGGAAACATGGGTTATTGACTTGATTCTTGAAAAAGAGGGTTTCAAAAAAAAAACACAGAAAAAGAAAATGAAGAAAAAGAAAAGGAGAGGCCAAGGTGAAAACCCGCAAAGGGCGCTTTGAGACCAAAGGGGCTTTGAGTTGAAAACCCAAAAGGGCGGCTCAAACTTTGCTTGAAAGTGGGGCATATAATAGTTGCTACGCTTGAGGTAACGACGAAGAAGTATGTTATGTCTTGGGGCATCGACAAAGTACTCCAGATCCCCAACACATATTGAGCTTAAAATGGTCCTCAAGAAGTTTGAACAGAGAAGCTCATGTCATGATATCCTGGGGCACCTAGTTTCTATTTTACCCATTTGCGCTTATTTTCCTTGCAAAATACACCGCCAATAAGTTTTCTTCATTACATTTGCTAGCTTTGATTAAACTTTTTTGTTTTGAGCTATGCTCCCAATAAATTTTCGTTTCATTCCATCATTATGATCTTTTCAAGCATTTTGCATTGAAATAACGATTATTGGACTAATAATACTTTCATGAAAAAGTTTCGCATATTCCTCTGAAGTTTCAAAAATACAATGACCTAAAACAAGACTATTGTTTAGAACTCACTCAACTTAAGGTTTGAAAATATTGGAGAAAGATTATTATCTCTTTGGGCCTTTTGGTTGAACAAAAGACAAGACATTTTGCCGGTGATACAATCTCGACGAATAACGAGCAATGTCACCCCAAGTGTAAAAGGGAAATCATTCTCGAAAAATGATGTTCTCGCATCCATGCAAATATCATGCATACGCATTTGGTTAAGTCACCCGATGAGTGATCGGTTGACCGAACAAGTTATAGATCCTACGCCTTGAGTTGCGATGTAGGATGGGTTGAAATCGATCTGAGATCCTATAGCCATAAGTCGCAGAGGGATGGTCTCAAGATAATACAAATCTTACGTCCCCAAGTACGGTGGAAAGGAGACTGGTTACAGATGGGGCAAACTTGTTGAGCAAGATATAATGGTTCCTTCAAGCTCTATCAAAATACCAAATTTTAACAAGATAGAGGTATAATATGTCGTTGATAAATTCGATGGACGACTGAACAAAGACAACTCTAAACATCAAAAGGGATCATTACATCTTGCATTCGTATATCTTCATTCAAGACGCATTTAGTCGTGAGCATTTGATTCATTCTCGATCATTGCGTCTTAATCATTGAAAAATCATTCTCATAGAATTTGGCATTCATGCAAATATCGTCCATAAGGCATTTAGTTAGGGGCATTAAGGTCCTTCCGATCATTGCATCCTAATTGTTATACATTTAACAAAGGATCATTCTCATGACATTCTCGCATTCATGCAAATGTCATCCATGGTCATTTAGTTAGGAGCGTTTGATTCACTCGATCATTGTTCCTAACCATTGTGAAAAGACCATTCCCACGACATTCTCGTGCATTCACGCAAGTGTCGCCCATAACACATGTAGCTTAGGAGGCTTTGAGTCATTCCGATCATAGCATCCTCATCGCTTGCACAAGCATAAGCATATAAAATTAATTCTACAGACAGTTCCTCAAAGAACGGTGCAAAGAATATCAAAATTCAGATTTTGTTCCCCAGTAGAGCAGGCTGAAGATTGAAGTCTTCCTGAAGATAGTGAGGAAGCGAGTTGGAAAGTTCAGATTTTATTTCCTCAAAGTTCCCGTGGATTTTAATAGAGAAGATAGAGACTACGAATCTCTTCTCCCTGAATTCTCATTTCCTCGACGTTCCAGTGGAGTAGGTTGAGATTACAAATCCCGTCTCCTTGAGTTAACAATGAGGATCAATCATTATTTCTTTGAAGTTTCAGTGAGAGAAGATAGAGACTACGAATCTCTTCTCCCCGAATTCTCATTTCCTCGACGCCCAAAGGAGTAGGTTGAGATTACAAATCCTGCCTCCTTGAGTTAACAATGAGGATCAATCATTATTTCTTTGAAGTTTCAAGTAGAGAAGATAGAGACTACGAATCTCTTCTCCCCGATTCTCATTTCCTCGACGCCCCATTGGAGTAGGTTGAGATTACAAATCCGCCTCCCGAGTTAACAATGAGGATCAATTCCTTTTTGAAGTTTCAGTAGAGAAGATAGAGACTACGAATCTCTTCTCCCCGAATTCTTATCCTGAAGTCACAATAAAGCGGATCGAAGACATCACCGTGATCCCCGAGTTTGCAGTGGATCGATTGAAAATAGCAGATTTGACCTTCCCGAAGTTGCGGGAAGTAGATCGAAGATATCACCGGTGATCCCCGAGTTTGCGTGGATCGATTGAAAATAGCGATTTGACCTTCCCGAAGTTGCAAGAAGCGGATCGAAGACATCACCGTGATCCCCGAGTTTGCGGGGATCAGATTGAAGATAGCAGATTTGACCTTCCGAAGTTGCGAGGAAGCGGATCGAATACATCGATCGGTGATCCCCGAGTCCGCAGGATCGATTGAAGATAGCAGATTGACCTTCCCGAAGTTGCGGAAGCGGTCGAAGACATCGATCCGGTGATCCCCGAGTCTGCAGGATCGATTGAAAATAGCGATTTGACCTTCCCGGTTGCAAGAAGCGGTCGAAGATACAAGTCTTATCTCCATAAAGGCGCAATGCATTGGAGCTACAAGTTCTGCGCTCTCTCAAGCGCGGTGGAGGGGATCAAAGCGACAAAATACGGTGGACAGGAAAAAAGCTACCTGAGAAAGAGCACTAAAGAAGTCAAGACTCTGCGAGACCTGGCAAAATTGGTCTTTCTTGGAAGTCTTTGCTCTATTCCCGTTACACGACAATTAGCAAAGAGGGGCAGCTGTACAACCCCAATTTTGCCCAGGGAAAATAAGCCCAAATAATATAAGCCCATTATACCAAACCCATTACAACAAACCTGCACCCAAATCACACTAACCAAGCCTAATACAAATTTATACCCCAATTGGCCCAATACCTAAATTAGCCCAATCCGAGAATAAACAAAAAAAAAAACCCTAAAAGTCCGCCTTGTTCCCTACGCTCGCTCGCCCCCTGTCCATTCGTGTCCCATCCACCACCATTGTCGAACAAAGACCTCCACACGCCAAAGAACTTGCGCCATTCGCTGCAAACATTAAACAGAAAGGACATAACCGAGTCCAAGTTGTAAAAACAAGGCTATAAAAGCCGATTTGTATTTCAAATGAAAAAAACTTTTTCTGGATATCAATAAAAGAGAGAGATTCAAAATATAAAAAAATCTTCAAAGACAAACAAAAAGATTCACAAGCAGATCCGAAAATGCAAGTAAGAAAGCGTAAAACGCTAGAAACCACTAAAAATTGAACTCAAATCGGAGGCTAGGAAAGGTGATTTTTTCCTCAAATCCCTCCTTTTCGTTTCTGGTTCCTTTGTTAATATATATATGCACACACACACACACACACACACACACACACACACATATATATATATTAGAAAAAAAGAGGAGAAAAAGTAAAGATTTATACCTTTCTCACATCACAAGACGGTGGCGGTGGCATGACAAGGTCGCTCAAATTGGAGACCCCTTTCTGCGCAGAGAGAAGAAACAAAAAGGACCCCTTTTTAAAAAGAACCAGCAGAAATGAATTTTCACCAAAGAAAATCAATTTTTATAGGGTCTGAACGACGCTGCTTTGGGCAATGGCCCCTAGAGCCAAAACGACGCCGTCGCCCCGTGATCCGCGTGTCGACCCGACCCGCCTGCAGGATCCGCGTGTTTTTGCTTTTGGGGTTATTTACGCCCGCGGTCCTTCCGATTTTTCTATGTTCTGCAATCAGGTCCTTTTTTTTTTTATTTTTAGATTTTCCCCATGAATTTCATCCATTCATAATTTGGTCCCCCCTTGCTGCTGTGCGTTTCGGCTAGAGGGTTTATTACACCCTCGGTCCCTCCACCTTCTTAGCGCGTATAAATTAGTCCTTTTTCTTTTATCTATTTTAAATTGGCCCCGAGATTTTATTTTTAATTCAGTTCAGTCCCCTTTCCTTTTTGTTGTTATTTTCGCCATTTTATTATTATTTTAATTTTGCTATCAATATTATTATTACTACTATCTTATTAACTTCTTTATTATTATTATTACTATTTATTTTCATTATTATCATTATTTTATTTTTATTACTATTATTATTATTATTATTATTTGTTATTTGTTATTCGTTATTTTCATTTTTACTATTATTTGCTTGCTATACTATTATTTATATTTACGACTGCACGTGTTATTTTATTTTCTACTACTATTATTATCATTACTATTACTAATATTATTATCTTATTTATTAAAATTCTTATTTGTTGTTTTCACTATTATCATTATTATCTATTTTTATTTATATTACCATCATTACTATTATTACTATATTATTATTATATATATATATATACGTTTTTACTTATTTATTTTTACTATTTCATTCATAGATTACCATTATTTTTGTATATCTTCATTATTATCGTTATTTTCTATTATCATGTTACTATACGTAGTACTTCCAATGCATTATACACTATCTTTACTTACACGATACGTGTCCTTTTTAGTATTCTTTTTACACATAACATCGCGTTTTCACATTTTTACGTTAATTTTGCTCAAAACCTCAACTTTTATAACGACCGATATTTCCGTGTTAGCAATTCGGGAAAATCGAGCCCTAACTTACTGGGTTCTGGTTTTTCTCGTTTAAGTTAAACAACGGAATATCTCTTTCAAAAAATCAAATTCAAGTTTGAAATCAACATTCCGTATTAGCAATTTGAGTGGATCGAGCCATAACTTACTGGGTTCCGGTTCTTCTTGTTTAAAGCTAAATAACGGGATATCCCCTTTGAAATCGCAATTTAAATTTTTAAACAAAACACTTAATCTCGGATATTCGAAATGTCGCGCCCTAACTCACTGGACTCGACATCTAGATATTTCGGATAAGTTTTTTATTAAAATAGAGGCAATATTCCTAATTTGGACCTTCGGGAAGACAAGCCCTAACTTACTGAGTTCTGGTTTCTCGTTCGACAAATGACGGAATATCCTTTCCAAATAAAAATCGAGTTTTTAAAAGGCGAGCTTAGTTTCAAGAGTCTAAAGTGTCGCGCCCTAACTTACTGGACATGATGCTTTATCTCTTCGAAAATAAGAGAGTCTTAACGTCCCTTCCAATTCCTTCAAGTTTTTGGAAATAAAAAGTATCTATTTTCAAACCATTTCAAAGTTTTCAACATTAGGACATCAATCAATCAGTTTGGTACCAATTACGGGCGTGACGAGGGTGCTAATCCTTCCTCGCACGTAACCGACTCCCGAGCCCATTTTCTCAAAATTCGCAGACCAAAAACATTGTTTTAGTAAATTGAAATATTTATTAAAACAAAGGTGATCCGATCGCACCTAATGAAGGTCGGTGGCGACTCCCTTCCTTTTCATTTTCAAAAAATCGAGTCGACCGTGTCGTTTACTGTTTTATCAAAAAAATGGTTACGACAAATATTATTAAATAAGTGTTTAAATATTGGATTTATCTAACAAATAATTTGTTAAAATTATATCGTTGTGGAGATATCTAATATACTAGAACTCTTAACTTGCAGGTGCTATCTAAAAACAACAATAATAATTAGAATTAGGAAAACAGAAAAAGAAAATGCAATATTGACTTTTTCTTTTCTCTTGATCATGGGTTAAAAATTATACTAATCAAACCACGAGAGTTAAATAAGATGGTAAGTATTTCTCTTACCTTAACCAGTGGTCAAGGGTTCGGTCCTCACCTTAGGTATGGAGCAGCTTTAAAACTTGTGGCCAACATCTACCCTCTTAATAAGCCTATAAAATGCGGAGAATTAGTTACTGAGCTCACTCTAGTAGATACATTGAGAAATTAAAAAAAATTATACTAATCAAAATTTTAATCAAAGTCCAAGCCTAGAATTTGACCCTATGGGGTTGGATTATATTATATTATTAATAATTTTTAATTTTTTAATTATAAATTAAAACTAAATTAACATCTTAAAAATGTTAGAGCTATTTATAGAATTAGAAAAAAATATTAAAAAACTAAATTTAGATCCATCCATGAGTCAACTCAAACTAAATTTAGATAATAATTTTTTTCTTTAAAATAGACCTAAATATTAATCAATTTTAATATATTTCTATTTAATTTTAATTTTAAAAAATTGAAATGGGCTTTTAACCGGATTGGGTCTAGCTAGGCCCAAGCTCATGCTTGGAATATTTATTTTAAAAAAATCGAACCTCAATTCAATCCAACAAATTTGACCTATACAAAGATGCAAATACAACATGTTGGGAGTTGATTAGATGAGCAGAAATATGGACCCTCAAATTTAAGTTGGGAAAATAATGAAAATTATAATTTGATATTATCGGAATGACAAGTTTGAAGGGAAATGGGACGTAATTGCATACATGGATTATATTAAACAGAAAAAAAAAACTGGATCTAGAAAAACAAAGTAATAAAAAATGGAGTATATATACAAAATATCGAAGAATAAAATATTATCTAACTAACCTTTATTATTATTATATTGTTGTGGAGATATATCTAATACACAAGAACTCGTAACTTGCATGGTGCTAACTTTAGAAGTAAGAAAATGACAGGCAAAAAATACAACATTGACTTGTTCATTTCTCTTGATCATGGATAATAAAAAATCATTCAGGTTATATTTGTAATCAAAGTCCTTGATAAGTTTCTAAGGTGTGAACTTGACTCAATCGGATTCTATTATTATTAATTAACAATTCTTAATTTAAGTTTATTGTTTTTTAATCCTTTATGTTCATTTTACAGTTCATATTCGACATTCAATATTATCCCTTCCAACAATGTCATCTTCAAGGTTCGAACCTACGTAGGGGAGAAGCCCAGAAAATTATTTTTTGGGGCACAAAATTAAATTATATATTTTTATGATTGCAAATGTAACGCCCCAAAATTTTAAGAACTTGAAAATCTACAGTAATTAATTTCTGTATCTCTAGTTCTATGCTCTGCTTCTAGGTTTAAGGTTTGGAGTTCGAGTCATATCATTAAAAATTTTGTTGTTTTAGAATCAACCCACAGGAACGCACTACCCGCTTAAGTTCAATTTTATGTGAAAGGGTGACAAGAATAAGCTTGCTGGTTCATTGGTTAAGCATCTGTCTATATTCTGTCTGGTCCCGAGTTTGAATCTTGTAGTATGCATAGGGAAAACATTTTGCTAAATGCTGGAAATCTAGGTGGAAGTTAATTAATAATTAACGTTAATTCTTCTTCCATGTTCTTTTCCTCTATATTTTTCCTTTCTTTCTTCTTTACTTTTTTCTTCTTTTTCGGTCCTTTTTCTTTTCTTCTTTAATTGTCGTAAGGAATACGAGACTAGTTGAAGTTACGCTGTTAGCATTCTCTGTTGGGAGGCTATTAAGTAAGTTTTAATGTCAATTCGTTAAATTTTCGGGTTTCTCTTTTTATTTTGCATAGTATACTTTGAATTGGTTATCCGAGTGTGTTGTGTGAATATCTGATAATCAATCGCTTGGTTTCCCTAGTAGGCGGGGATATTGAGAGTAGCGAACCTCATCACGTCAATTCGAGTAATCAGCGTTGATCTTCTGTAAGTATTGATTTCGTTGAAAGTTCGTGTCGAAACATTCAACATAGGTATATTGAGTATAATTGTGAGTTGTTGTGGATAAACTTGATTGATTGAGTTATTGGATGGTCGTTTTAGGCTTCGAAACTTCTTTACATTGTTACTAATTTAAAATCGTCCTAGGTGCGTATCGGAAACCTTAGATTTTGCAAGTTTTGTCGCCGAAAATGGTGGCTGTCGACGCCACACGGCCAAGCACACGGGCGTGTGGCAGGCCGTGTGAACGGCCGTGTAACTCACTGTTTATTGAATTAAGGCTACACAGGCAGCCACACGGGCTTGTGTCTCGGTCATGTGTGGCCATGCTAATGTAGGGTTCACACGGCCAGGGCCACGGGTGTGAGCCCATACTGTGTAACTCACTGTTTGAGGTATAAAAACCACACGGCCAGGGACAGAGGCGTGTGCCCAGGCCGTGTGGCAGGATGTTAGGTCCGAGAACTATTTTTGAGGCCGAGAAGGTTGCTAAACTTTGATATTGGTTTCCTCGATATACGAATGACTAAATTTGCTTATATGAGAACTGTCTGATACATTGAGATTGATATGTGAATCACATACTCAAATGTGCACTGTAATACCATTTTGATATTGAACTGCTTTGTTAATGATGTAATGTATCAGAATGGCTGAACATGTGTTACGGATAATTGCATTCTGCATTAACATGGTGGGAGATTGTGAAGAGAAAGGGGGTCTGTACTGAAATCATGGCTATGCCACAATAAGTATCACTCTAATTCTAGCGCTTGTCGCATATTGAACTAGCAGCTAGGCTGCGTTTCTGTGAAAGTGTCATTGAACACTCTAAAGGTGTGCAGGGATAGATGGGCACCAAATGTCCATAGTGGTGTGTTGGGATGGTCGAAGTTGGTGTGTAGCAGATGAAATTAGGAACATTGCATCTGAATCTGATCTGAACTATATCTGAACTGGAATAATACATGTATACATATGTAACACCTCTGTTTTGAACCTAGATTGAACATGCTTCTATGTTGAACTGAATATCTGAACTGGAGATTCTCTATAAGCTATCGTTGTTGAATTGCATTCTTTTTTACGCACTGAGTTCACAACTCACTCTGTTATTGTTTGGATTTTAGGTGGTAATCAGTCTTGATCGGGTCGGTGTCGCAGAAGCTCGGTCAAACACTTAATGTTGCTTTTTAACTCTACTATTAGGGATATATGTTTTATGATGTTATGGATTTATGAAGGCTATGTCTTTAAATTACTTTTGTGATGAATACTATGTGACTGTTGGTTTAATTTGACTGTGTTATGGTAGTATGGCATTTAGAAAGGATGATGTAACTCTCCAACTTGGTCTGGAGATGCCACAATGAGTATCACTCTGATTCTGGTGCTTGTTGCATATTGAACTAGTAGCTAGGCTGCGTTTCTGTGAAAGTGTCATTGAACACTGTAAAGGTGTGCAGGGATGGATGGGCACCAAATGTCCATAGTGGTGTGTTGGGATGGCCGAAGTTGGTGTGTAGCGGATAGGATTAGGAACATTGCATCTGAATCTGATCTGAACTATATCTGAACTGGAATAATACATGTATACATATGTAACACCTCTGTTCTGAACCTAGATTAAACATGCTTCTATGTTGAACTGAAGATCTGAACTGGAGATTCTCTATAAGCTACCGTTGTTGAATTGCATTCCTTTTTACGTACTGAGTTCACAACTCACCCTGTTATAGTTTGGATTTCAGGTGGTAATCAGTCTTGATCGGGTCGGTGTCGTGGAAGCTCGGTCAAACACTTAATGTTGCTTTTCAACTCTACTATTAGGGATATATGTTTTATGATGTTATGGATTTATGAAGGCTATATCTTTAAATTACTGTTGTTATGAATACTATGTGACTGTTGGTTTAATTTGATTGTGTTATGGTAGTATGGCATTTAGAACGGATGATGCAACTCTCCAACTAGGTCTGGACGTCTAGGCCGGGTTCAGGATGTTACAGTAAAAATACAATTTTACCATATTTATAGTCTATATCTTTATAATTTTTTAAATGATTAAATCAAATTTTTATTATTTTTGGAGGTGAACATGCAATTTTGCTATATACTAACTTAAAATTTTATAAATTATAAAAGAATTAAAAGGGAAATTTTCCATTTTAGAACGGCAGAGCCCTGCCAGCTCCTAGCTCCACCCTTGAACCTTTGTTCGCTCCTTGGGAGTATAATCCACCTTACCAGTTACCACTGCACCCAATATTTGTTAGTTTTAAGCTTATTGTTTTAAATACAAACTATTTTCTAAAGCCATATGCGTTTCATCTGATGTTATACATTTAATTTTTACTTAATTTTCTAAACAATGTATTTTTAATTATTGTTATTAGTTTTTTAATTTGTTATTCGAATTGTTAAACATTATTAAAATATATTACCTTATTGTTAATGGGAAGGGTTAATATATATGTAGGTACCTAAATTGGTTAAATTTATACTTGCTTATGACCTAAACTTTTTTTTGACCTAACTAGTATCTGAATTTGAAAATCGTAAGTCAATTTGGTACTTTTTTTTTTAAATACCTATCTAATATTGTTAAAATATGCTGACCTGACATTAACATGACACTAATGACCAATAACATGGTAACATATGGTAACCTCATATTTGACACGACAAAAAATAAAAAAATATTTTTTATAAATATGTAAAATATTATTACAATTTTTGTCACATGTCAAAATGTGAGGATGTCGTGTGTCACCATGATATTGGTCACCAGTGTCATGTCAACATATCTTAACAGTGTTAAATCCAAAATAAAAATTTAGATACCAAGTAAATATAAATTGTCAAATTCAAATACCTCGAAAAAAAAAAAAGTATTTCCCTCCATCTGGAAGTTTATTTTTGTCTAAAATAAAAAATTCTAAATGAGATTGTTGAGTTGAAATTTGATATTATAATAAAGAAGATTAGACAAATAAATTAGCGAGGAAACCTCTATCTAATTATCATTTATCATATTCTAAACTTAAATTAATAAGAATTGAACACAATTTAACCTGAAACTTCTTGTTATCTTTCTTCATCGTTTTTACGTAGAAAACAAAAGTCAGACATGGGTGACACAACTTCTATTTACTTATGTTTCTTCATATTTGTGACGAATCAATAAAAATAATTTCTTTGAAGCTACAAATACAATACCAACCCGTTTGAATAATTATAATCACGATCAAGTATTACAAAATTCAATATATTAATAACCAATATCTATCAACTTAGGCCTCCGTTTTGTTATTAAACTAAGTGTGATTGACAGATAATAGTAATAGTAATAGTAATAGTTATAATAAAAGTCAAAATAAAAAATAAATTTATCTAGACGTGTGGAAAAAATAACCAATGAAGGAGCATATGGGAGCTATTTGTTGTATAAATACATAACTTCACATGGCTCTTTCCATTCCAACTTATTAAGAAGCCTTCAAAGAAGTTATTAACCAGCTTGGTTCCTACGTTCATTCAAGGTTGTTTCCTATTATATTAGCTATAATTAATGCATAATCGTAGTAGCAGTTTATTTCTTTTATAAATATATTAGTTTTTGTAACAATAGAATTCCTAGGGGGTTCTTTTTTTCTATATACGAGTCTTTAGGTTTTTTCCTTTTAACCATATAGCTTTGTTCACGAAATGATTAATTGCATATAAAATTTTATCATATCTGCTACTTTTGATATAATGTCTAGAAGTACTCATAATTTTTTTCAACTTTTAAATAGGAGGACAATACGTTTCAACATACTCGAACCCACGTCATTCTACACTAATAACAATGCCGATGTCAATCGAGTTAATTAAGACTCAATCGACGCATATATTTCTTTTTAAGTTAAATATACATGCATATATCATATAGGTGCATATATTTCTTTTTATGTGGTTTTAATTTAATATTTGGTCTTTAGATTTTAAATTAATTTTAATAATGTTTTTAAAATTATCTTAGTTCTTTGATTTGTTTTGTTACCCATCACTAAGATTCAATGAAAGTTATTGTGAATATTCATAAAAATAAGTATTTTAATTCAAGTGACAATGAGTTGGTATGTATCTATACTTTCAAATTACGAATAAAACAAAATTTTGTATGAAAATAACCTTACTTGCACGTATTTGTTTGAATTGGTTGATGATTCAATTCAATATTTGTGTTTGCAGAAAAGCCAATTTGGAGAGATGGCAGGATTGCTAGAGATACATGATAAAGATGGTCACCCAGAGCATAAGCTTAAGTTGGAAAGGAGTGAAGTTCCTTTCATTTGTGGTGGGTGCAAAGAGCTAGGATTTGGACTTCGCTACCAATGTCCCAACATGGAGTGCGATTACATCCTTCATCACGAATGCGGATTGGGGCTTGGATACGGACGTCCACCGACTCAGAAATTTTTCAAAAAATGTGACTTCCAATTTCACCGACAAAATCCATTACCAGTGTTGTAGCCCAATTCTGCCCGTCAAAACCCAATAGCCTAACAAGACCAAAATCGGGGCCCATTTTACAATGACCCAACAAACCTAGCCCAAAAACAGATAACCCTAACCCTAACCCACTTGCACCGCCCTCGCCTCGACCCTCGACCTGCGGCCACCTACCACCGTCTCTACAAAGATCGCCCCAACTTGCACAATTTACGCACGCACTGCAAGGAGTAAAGGAGACAAGACAGAAGCAATAAAAGCATGTAAAATGGCTATAAAGCCGAAAAGAGGAACGAAAGAACGGGACCTTTTTTTTTTTTCATTTTCTTTCCAATAGAAGCGGTTTCTCAAATATAAAAACAGAGATCGAAACAAAAGAACAGAGATTACTGAAAAAGCGCGTAGGGTAAACAAAAAATCACTAAAAAACCTAAGGATCAAAACAGAGGCCAATGAGGCAACCTATTTTCTTTCATTTTTAAGTTTTTTTCTCTTTTCTCTTCGGTCTATCCACAATATATTATT
Organism: Gossypium sturtianum; assembly: GCA_025698515.1. NCBI lineage: Eukaryota > Viridiplantae > Streptophyta > Magnoliopsida > Malvales > Malvaceae > Gossypium > Gossypium sturtianum. The sequence goes on along the minus strand of CM046952.1, from coordinate 151,978,750 downwards.
AAAGAGTAAAAAATGTAATAAAAAATATACATTTTACCTTTTTCGCGGTGGCCGGAGCGACGGCTCTAGCAACGGCGACTCGCCGGAATCCCCTCCTCCTTTTAGACCTGCAGAGAAAAAAAAAGGGGAGAGGGGTTAGTTTTTTTAAAGCAAGCAGCAGAAATGAAAAAGAAAAGGAAAAATTTGCATTTATAAGGGGACCAAAACGACGCCGTTTAGGGCTGCTTGATGGCTCCCAAAACGACGCCGTTTGGCGTGACCCGATTCGACCCGACCCGCTCCGGCTTAGGATCCGCGTGTTTTTAAACCAGAGGGGGAAATTGCGCAATCAGCCCTTCTGCATTTTTAGTTTCCAAAATCAAGTTTTCCATTATTGCAATATTGGCCCAGAGATTTCACACGATTTGCGATTCAGTCCCCCCTCGAACGCTGCGTTTTGTTCACTGGGGAATATTACCTCTTTGGTCCCCCACCTTTTATGCTTGTTTTCCTAGTCCCAAACCCCTGTTTTATTTACAAATTGACCCGAAACTTTCATTTTAATGCAATTTAACCCATTTTCGATTATTTTGTAATTTTACCATCTTTGCTATTATTTAATTGTCTCATTTTTTTTAAATTACCTTATTATCTATCATTATTATTATTATTTTTATTATTACCACATTATATTATTGTTATTAGTATTACTATTATTATCTTATTATATTTTACATATGTGTACATTTTAGGTGCTTATATTAGGTTATTATTTTATCTATTTATTTTATCAATTATTACTAGTATTATTATTCACCACTATTATTTTTATTAAATATCATTACCATTACTATACTTATATTTTTATTTTAAAATTATAACCATTATATTTATTACTATTATTATATTATCTATTTCATTATTACTATTAGTATCATACTATTTTCACATATATGTAAATATTTCACTTATTTTATGTATATTACCGTCATTTTTCTTATATATATATACCCCACATTACTACTATCATTATATTATTTCTCAATATGCATATATTTTACCTATTTTATATTACCACCACTATTATTATCATTATTTTCTATCATCGTCAATACATATACACCGTTGTCACGATACTTTCCTGTCACCACTAATATTCTCATCGTCATCTCACTATTTTTCGACATCTCAATCTTTATAACGACCAATATTTCCGTATTAGCAATTCGGGATAATCGAGCCCTAACTTACTGGGTTCTGATTTTTCTCATTCAAGTTAAACAACGAAAGATCCCTCTCAAATTACAAATTCCAGTTTTAAATCGACATTCCGTATTAGCAATTCGAGTAAATCGAGCCCTAACTTACTGGGTTCCGATTTCTTCTCGTTTAAAGCTAAACAACGGGATATCCTTTGAAATCGCAATTTAGATTTTAAACAAAACACTTAATCTCGGATATTCAAATGTCGCGCCTAACTTAATATGGACTTGACATCTAGATACTTGGATAAGTTTCTTTTCCTATTAAAATAGGAGCAATATCCTAATTTGGACCTTCGAGAAAACGAGCCCTAACTTACTCGGGTCCTGATTTCTCGTTTGACAAATGACTAAGCTCCTCTTCAAATATAAAACTAAGTTTTAAAAGGCGAGCTTAGTTTCGAGAGTCTAAAGTATTGCGCCTAACTTATCGGACATGATGCTTTATCTCTTCGAGACTAAGAGTGTCTTAACGTCCCTTCCAATTCCTTTAAGTTTTGGAAATAAAAGTATCTATTTTCAAATCATTTCTAAGTTTTTAACAATAGGACATCGATCAATCAGTTTGGTACCAATTTCGGGCGTGTCGAGGGTGCTAATCCTTCCTCGCACGTAATTGACTTCCGAACCCATTTTTCTCAAATTTCGAGACCAAAAGCATCGCTTTGATAAACCGAGACGCTTTATTAAAACAAAGGTGATCCGATCACACCCAAATAAAGATCGGTGGCGACTCCTTCCTTTTGTTTCAAAAATCGAGTCGACCGCGTCGCCATCGCTTTACCAAAAATGGTTACGACGACTTGGCGACTCTACTGGGACTAGTTCGTTGAGAGTCGTGCCATAGATTGATTGATCCTTGTCCTTTTGATTAAAATAGGAAAATGGTTTCGGAATTCATGTTTCTTTAAATGCACTTTCAAATGTTATATTGGATCTCTTGAATACTTTGGCATTGCATTGCATGACCATTGTGGTCACACCTTAAGTGGAAGCGAGAAGCTATGCCTTCGTGAGGTTTTCACCTCCGCATGGGCTAGTGGATCGCCGGGATACATCCGTATTTATGTCTTCGTGAAGTTTTCACTTCGCATGGCCATTAGGGAAATGTATTCCCCTGAACCAAACTCGATCCGTATGAGCCTATAATGGGTGAGGATCGAGGAATCTACTGGTTCGGGTACCTCGAACTTTAGAACTCAACCACACGTAAAGAGCCTAAGAACCCACCCCGGGCTGAACTATGCTAGACCTTAGTAGTTACCCAGATAGGTGTTTGTTTATTTCACTTGCTTTATATTCCATGGTACTAACTTTTTGTGTTTAATTTTGTGCATATCATTTCATATTTTAAGAGGCATCGATTCACGATCGGCTTTACGAGTTAGAAAGTCTGGTTATGGAAAGCGAATTCCTTGATAAAGTGGAAGACAATGCGGCCACCCGCACATGGTCAGAGCAAAGCCAATTAGAAAAAGGGGACAGCTTAGCTGAGGGATATGTGTCAGAACTACGTGATTTCACCAATATCAGTGTCACGCAGAACGAACTCCAGGAGTTGAAAGAAATATGGACCCAGTGGGATGACGAGGCAAAGCAGTTGTTCTATAGTACCTACGGCAATCTACTATACCTGCTTGATGTCAAAATAGATAAGCATCTATTTCGAGCAATGACTCAGTTCTAGAATGCCGCTTATAGCTGTTTCTCTTTCGGGAAAGTAGATTTGGTTCCCACGGTAGAGAAGTACACGACCTTGCTATGTTGTCTGAGAATTCAAGTTGATAAAGCTTATTCCAAAGCGGTTAATGGCCCGACTTTTGCGAAGAAATTGATGAATATCACGGGAACGAGCGAACAATGGGTCTCAGCTAGAATGCAGAAAAAGGGCGAGGGTAAATGCGTACCTTGGATATGTTTGAGGGACCTGATCCTAACGCATCCCGATGCAACGAAAAAGATTGACGTCTTGGCCTTGTGTATTTACGGTTTGGTGATCTTCCCAGAAGCTCTAAGATACATTAATGAAGCAGTTATTGATCTATTTGGCCGATTAGACAAAGGGGTCACGCCTGTTCCTGCCATCTTGGCCGAAACGTTCAGATCCTTGACTGCATGTCGGAAAATGGGTGAGGGCAGGTTTATTGGATGCGCGCAGTTGTTAATGGCCTGATTCTATAGTCACATCTGGAAAGTAGAGAAAGTGTCTTATCGGTTTTTGTCGGAAAATTACTCCCTGTTGGAAGAGATAGTAGCTACGCCTAGGGGAGAAGATGTGTCCGAAGAAAACTGGATAGCGCTCCTTCAAAACCTCCAAGAAGATGACATCGAGTGGAAAGCTCCTTGGATGATTCTCGATAAAATCCTTTATCGTTGTGGAAGCTTCGACTAGGTTCCTCTACTGGGAATTTGGGGCGCCACTGTATATGCGCCTTTACTGGTCCTGAGGCAGTATAGTTCAAGACAATTAAATCTGAACGACCTCACGGGCCGGCTCGGTCATGAGTTCTCATACGAAGGGGGGAGCTATAAGAAAAAGGTTAAGGAGATCTCTAATGCTTGGAATCGGATTCATAGAATGAAAAGATTATCCGCAGGCCCGATGACGACCCCGGAGTACGGAGAATGGAAGACTAGGAGGATCAACGATAACATCCCCGAGCCAAATCCAGAAGGCGCTCGGTCAAGAGATGAATATTTGCGAGTAGTCCCATCAGAACTGGAAATCGTGAAACGAGATTTTGAAAGGATGAGTTTAGAACTCGAAAGAAAGATAGAGAGACTGGAAGAAGAGAAGATGCTCCTCAAGTTAGACGTAGATGGACAAAAGTCGGAAGCTGAAAAACTAAGAAAGGAGAAAGGGAAAATAGAGGAAGACCGAGATGATCTCAAGAAGGCGAGAATATAAGAAGATACGTCCGATAATGAAAATGCTGGATTAGGAAAAACTCGGAGCAATGGCGACGCGAGATCCGAGAGGAAAGAGCCAAAGCTAGCGCTTGGGAGAAAAGTTCCAGAAATGCAAACACAAAACGAGGTTCTGAGAAAAGACATGGCAGAAAGCCAAAAAGAAAAAAAAGGGCTAAAAGCTAGGTGGCTGAGCTTGGGGGTCCCCGATCACTACCGAAGTCGTAACTCGAAAGCGAACTCAAATTAAGTCTAAATAAAATTGAGGAAATGAAGGGTAAGATTGAAGAATTAGAATCAAAGATTGCACGCTTGTGAACTTGGATTGAGCTTACGGAAACAAGAGAAGGGCGTTGGGAAGAAGAACTTCACCATTCTTATGATCAAGTTAGAAATCGGGATTACCTTATGGGCGGCGATAGTTCGATTCGAGAGGTAGCCGATCATCTACAAACTTTGGCAAAGACAGTCGATATGTTGAGCATGAAATATGAGCCGCAATGGTCGTAGTCAAGAGCTAATCTCTTTGCTCGGGAAAATCAAAACTTTATGCCTTAGGGCGAAAAGCATATTTGTAGTTCGCTTTATGTAAAAGATTTTGTTTTCTAATAAAGTTCTCTAAAATGAAGTTAAATCTGAATCGATGCCTTCTTTTTGCATTCATGCATTTGCATTACATCACATTACATGCATTTAAGTTTAAAAAAAAAATGGGGCCTAATTAGCTAAAATTATCAGAGAGGAAAAAAGAAAGCAAAAAGAGAAAATCTGGAAGAGGAACATCACTACAGAACACGCGCTAAAACCAGGAAAATGGATCAAAGGTTCGAACAATTCCGAAAAGAAATGCAGGAACAAATGCAAGAGCAAATGTTAAAACTCCAAAGAGGAAATGGGACCAAATGTTGGAAGCCCAAAGAGGCATGATGGCCCAAATGGCCCAAATAATGAATGGGGCAATGGATAAGGGGAAAGGTCCCATGCCGCCAGCCGAAGAGGATAGTGATGGCGTCCCCCAGGGCTTTACCCCGCCGCACGCGCGAGAACATAGCCTCGAGGAATATCTCCAAAGGCCACCGTTACAATCGGACCCAAGTGGGGCGAATGACATTAGACCTCCCGTGAGCTATCATGTGGGCTCGGGGATCCCACCGGCGATAACCTCGCTAACCTCACAGCAGCCCGATCTAGATGCACGAGAGAAAATGGGGTCGAAATAGAATCCTCAAGACAACCGGAGGATCGTTGCAAATGGTCGAGGAAAAATTCAAAGCGCCGAAAGTATCGATCATCATCGTGGATCGACGCAAAAGATTTAAGTCTAGTTCCCGATTTGGTACGCCCCATAAGTTTAAAATGCCCGAATTCGAAAAATATAGTGGGACTAGTCGCCTCGGAAGCCCACATCACCATGTTCTGCAGCGAATGGTCGCTACGTGAGCAATGATCAACTCTTAATCCACTCGTTTCCAAGAAAGTTTGGTGGGCGCATCAGCTAGATGGTATAACCACTTAGTCGGGCTAACATTAGTTCTTGGAGAGATTTGGCTCAAGCATTTCTGAGCATTACACCACGTCACGGACATGGCACCGGATTGCACTACTTTCCAAGGCATGGAGAAAAGACAAAATGAAAGTTTCGACATAAGATGTGCAAAGGTGGAGAGAGGTCGCCATGCAGTCCAACCACCCTCTTAGAAAAAGAGACTACCATGCTCTTCATTAACACCCTGAAGGCCCCTTTCATAACCCATATGATAGGGAGTACGACTAAGAGCTTTACCGACATAGTAATGGCAGGGGAGATGATTGAACATGCCATACGGGGTGGCAAGATCGAGGCAGGAGAAAGCACTAGAAGGGCCGCTCCTAAGAAGAAAGATGGTGAAGTAAATAACGTGAGTACATACAATAAGGGGTACTCGAAGGCGATCACGGTTAATCAGCCAAAGGCAGCTATTGCTGGACAACAAAGACCAGCAAGACAGGAATCGGGAACCAGATCGAATATCGAAAAGATTCAATTTACGCCAATTCCGATAACGTACAAAGAGCTATACCAGATTTTATTTAATGAGCACATCGTGTCCCCATTCTATTTGCAACCATTGCAACCCCCATACCCTAAGTGGTACGACTCTAACGCTCACTGCGATTACCACGCAGGGATAGAGGGGCATTCGATAGAGAATTGCCTCGCCTTTAAAAAGGTAGTCGAGAGGCTAATAAAGATGGAGGTTATAACACTCGACAACATGGTAAAAAGGGGAACCCACTACCCAATCACGAAGATAGAGGGGTAAACGCGATTGGTGAAGAAGGGGTGAGGAAGATCAAGAAGGATGTCACGAAAGTGAAAACCCCATTGCGAATAGTCTGGGAGGAGATGGCATAAAAAGGATCGATAGATTCAGATCCTGCGAAGAATGGGAGGCATATAAAGAACTACTGCGAACTCCATAAGACAAAGGGGCACGAGATTCAAGAATGTGCCTAGTTTAAAATTTTGGTGCAAGGCCTTATGGACAACAAAGAACTGGAGTTTTATGAAGAAGGAGTAGAGGAAGAGAACGTATGTGTGACCGAGGAAGAATTGACAAAACCTGGAGTTAATTACCCGAGAATCATCATTTCGCGAAACACGGAAGGCGGGGCACAGGGAAGGCCGAAAATTATAATTCAGAAACCTGCTTCTTTTCCCTACAAAGATAGTAAAAAGGTACCTTGGAACTACAATTGTAACGTGATGATACCAGGGGCGGAAAGTTCCACTAGCAGTTCTGAGGAGGGTAAGAATGAAGGGTTCTATATGCGTAGTGGGAAGCGTTACGACCCTAGAAATAGAGGAGAAGAACCAATAAAACCGAAGACTGTGTTGATTGGGCAGAAAAAAGAACCCGAAGCCCCAATCAAAGAACCCGTAAAAGAGGAAGAGGCCAAAGAATTTTTGAAATTCTTGAAACACAGTGAATATAGCATGGTGGAACAACTGCACAGGCAACCAGCCCGTATCTCCGTGTTAGCCCTACTTCTAAGCTCGGAGGTACACCGCGAAGCATTGATGAAAGTACTAAATGAGACCTATGTTACTAAGGATATATCCGTCAACAAGTTGGACCGTCTGGTTAGTAACATAAGCGCTGACAATTTCATCTACTTCAGTGATGACGAAATCCTACCCGGAGGCATGAGATCTACGAAGGCCTTGCACATAACTACCCGCTGTAAGGGATACACTCTGCCAAGCGTGCTAATAGATAATGGGTCAGCGTTGAATGTCCTACCACCGCTACACTCGAGAGGTTGCCAATAGAGCAGTTGTCACATGAAAGCATGCCGTAACATAGTGAGAGCGTTTGACGGCAACCGAAAAGAAGAGTGATGGGGAGAATAGACGTACCTTTATTGATCGGGCCTAACACTTACGAAGTGGAATTCCTAGTCATGGATATCAAACCCTCGTACAATTGCCTGTTGGGGAGGCCATGGATTCATTCGGCAGGGGCCGTGCCCTCTTCGCGCACTGCAAAATCGAATCGTAATAGAAAATCGGTTGGTAACTATAAACGCGGAAGAAGACATCATAGCGACTGTTACCAACGAAGCACCGTATCTAGAAACGAATGAGAAGGCCATCGAATGTTCCTTCCGGTCCTTAGAGTTCGTAAACGCGACGTTCATCGCAGAGGGAAGTGAAGTTCCGGTGCCCAAGCTATCCAAGACCACCAAAATGGAATTACAAATGACGATGGGAAAAGAGCCCTACCGGAAGAGGATTGGGCAAATATCTCCAAGGAAAATCCGCACCCGATCTTTGAAGGGGAAAAGAGACCGCTTTGGTTTAGGTTTCAAACCAGATACTAAACGAATGAAGAAGGAAATGGAAAAGAAGCAAGAACAGATAAGGGCCCAGCTGAGCGGAGAGGACGTCAAGTGGGAACCGATGACATTCCCCCACATATCTCATACCTTCATATCAGGAGGAATAATTTACCCAGGAAAAGGATCTCCTAGAGATGAATATCCTCACATCAATGCTATACACGATGAGGAGACTAATCAAGGGAATCTGTCGGGCATTCACCCATATGAACCGAGAAGCACTCTAGACAATTGGACTGTAGAGGAATTTCCTGCAGTTTTTAGAGATTATACAGAGTAATACTCAGAACACACTTGTTGTTTTTAAGCCTAGAAACAATGAGATTTCTTTTGTGAAATAGGCTCATGTTCAGACATTTTGTTTTAATGAAATACACATTCAATTCTACTAAACATTCTCTCATATTACATTTTTATTATTTATTCTTTGTTCTCATTCATATCATGTGAATAGTTGTCCTCAAATTCATTTGTTCTTTGTACATCCTTTGATACCCATCACAGGTCTCTAGACATCAATGATATGAGCAACGATATTACAGATTTAGAAGTCTGCTTTGAGCAAGACATGTGTTCAGAGGAATCTCAGGATCTTGAAAATGACGCAGAATGCGACTTGCCTCCAAATTTGTTAAGAATGGTAGAGCAAGAAGAAAAATAGATCCTACCCTATAAAAAGTCGGTAGAAAAGGTGAACCTAGGAGAGGGGCAAGAAGTGAAGATTGGAGCCCGTATTACTGCAGAAACCAGGCGGAACCTCATCGAGTTACTCCATGAATTCAAGAATGTGTTCGCATGGTCATACCAAGATATGCCCGGACTAAGTACTGATATCGCAGTACACCGATTGCCCATAAGAGAAGAATGCAAGCCAGTCTAACAGAAGCTCCGAAGAATGAGACCGGATGTTTTGTTAAAAATAAAAGAAGAAGTCGAGAAACAATTTAACGCTGGGTTCTTGCAAGTAGTTAAGTACTCGGATTGGGTAGCTAATATTGTCCCGGTCCCCAAGAAAGACGGAAAAGTACGGATGTGCGTGGACTACAGAGACCTGAACAAGGCCAGCCCGAAAGACAATTTCCCATTGCCTCACATCGACACCTTGGTAGATAATACAGCAGGCTATTCGTTGTTCTCCTTCATAGATGGTTTCTCGGGATACAACCAAATAAAGATGCATCCTGAGGACATGGACAAGACAACGTTTATAACCATGTGGGGAACATTTTGCTACAAGGTAATGCCATTTGGGCTAAAGAATGCGGGGGCGGCATATCAGAGAGCCATGGTAACCTTATTCCATGACATGATGCACAGGGAAATTGAGGTTTACGTCGATGATATGATCGCCAAGTCCCGAACTGAAAAAGAACATGTACAGGTTTTGAGAAAATTGTTCTTGAGGCTAAGAAAATTCCAATTGAAGCTTAACCCATCAAAGTGTACCTTCGTAGCTCGGTCCGGAAAGTTGCTCGGGTTCATAGTCAGTGAAAAAGGGATTGAGGTTGACCCAGATAAAGTCAAAGCCATACAAGAATTACCTCCGCCACGTACTCAAAAAGAAGTTAGAGGTTTCTTAGGAAGGCTAAATTACATCGCCCGGTTCATTTCACAACTGACCGAGAGATGTGACCCTATATTTCGTCTCCTCAAGAAACACAACCCAGGCACGTGGGATGAAGAATGCCAAAAGACCTTCAAAAGGTAAAACAATACCTGTCCCATGCCCCAAGATTAACGCCGCCTCAACCGGACAAGCCACCGATCCTTTATCTAACAAAGACTTGATAATTCGATGGGATGTGTCTTTGGTCGACATGATGAGTCAGGGAAGAAAGAAAAAGCAATATACTACTTTAGTAAAAAATTCACCGAATGTGAAACGAGGTACCCGCCAATCGAGAAACTATGTTGCGCCTTGATTTGGACAACTCGAAGATTGAGGCAATATATGTTGTATCATACGACATGGCTCATCTCAAAGCTAGATCCCCTTAAATACATGATGGAATCTACCGCCTTGAATGGAAGGATGGCCAGATGGCAGATTCTACTTTCTAAATTTGACATCATTTATGTAAACCAAAAGGCAATAAAAGGGAGTGCGATAGCGGACTTTCTAGCTAGTAGAGCCCTTGAAGACTATGAGCCTTTAGATTTTGATTTCCCTAATGAAGATTTGATGTACGTGGCAGGCACTGAAGAAGGTGCCTCCGAAGACCATCCTTGGAAGCTGAATTTCGACGGGGCATCAAATACCGTGGGCAATGGAATTGGGGCAGTCCTGATGTCCCCAAAAGGAGACCATTATCTATTCACTTGCAAACTGGATTTCGATTGCACTAATAATATGGCTGAATATGAAGCTTGCATTATGGGCCTCCGCGCCGCTATCGAACACAAAATCAGGGTGTTAAAAGTTTATGGAGATTTTGGTCTGGTAATCTATCAACTCAAAGGAGAATGGGAAACCAGAGATCCAAAACTGGTTATCTATAAAAGATTGGCCCAATAATTGATCAGAGAGTTCGATGAAATCACTTTCAATTACACCGCCTGAGGGCGAGAATCGGATGGTCGATGCTCACCACCACAGCTTCCATGGTCCGAATAAATGAAAGCGAAGATATGAAGCCAATACAAATGAGCATTCATCAAGACCCAACCCATTGCTACAATGTCGAGGAAGAAAAGAAAACTGGCCCACCATGGTACCACGATATACTGCGGTATGTGAAAAATCGTGAATACCCAGATCAAGCGACTGAAAACGATAAAAAGATGTTGAGAAGACTAGCCTATGATTACGTCCTGGATGGAGAGGTCTTATACAAGAAAAGGAAAGATCAAGTGCTGCTGAGATGTGTGGACGCCGCCGAAGCTAAGTTAATCCTGGAAGAAGTCCATGAGGGTGTCTGTGGAACTCACGCTAATGGTTTTATAATGGCCAGACAAATAATGAGGTTTGGATATTATTGGTCCACCATGGAGGGAGACTGTATCAACTATGCCAAGAAATGTCATAAATGCCAGATTTATGGAGACAAGATTCATGTGCCCCCGTCACCTTTACATGTTATGACTTCTCCATGGCCTTTTTCCATGTGGGGCATGGATGTCATTGGGCCAATATCTCCGAAGGCTTTGAATGGACATCGGTTCATCTTTGTAGTCATTGACTACTTCACAAAATGGGTAGAGGCGGCTTCATATGCTAACGTCACCAAATCAGCGGTTAGTCAGTTTTTGAAAAAGGAGATCATTCGTCGATACGGAATGCCTGAGAGGATCATATCAGACAATGCACTGAACCTAAACAACAGCACGATAGCAGGGGTCTATAGCCAATTCAACATCAAACACCACAATTCGTCGCCATATCGTCCAAAGATGAATGGGGCAGTGGAAGCAGCCAACAAAAACATCAAAAAGATAGTGGGAAAGATGACTGAGACTTATAGAGACTGGCATGACAAGTTGCCGTTCGCACTCTATGCTTATCGGACATCCGTCGTAACCCTCTTTGGGCAACACCTTTCTCATTGGTCTACGGGATGGAAGCGGTTCTACCTATTGAAGTGAAAATACCTTCTCTGCGAGTGTTGTCAGAAGTAAAACTGGATGAAGCCGAATGGATCCAAGCTCGATATGATCAGTTGAATTTAATTGAAGAAAAGAGATTGAGGGTCATTCGTCACGGTCAGATGTACCAAAAAAAGGATGATGCGAGCTTACGACAAAAAAGTTCGGCCAAGAGAATTTCATGAGGGGGACCTCGTGCTGAAAAAGATCCTTCCTATACAAAAGGATTACAGAGGAAAATGGATGCCGAACTGGGAAGGGCCGTATGTGGTGAAGAAATCTTTCTCGGGAGGTGCACTGATTTTGACTGAGATGGACGGGAAAAGCTTACCCAATCCCGTGAACTCGGATTCGGTTAAAAAGTACTTTGCTTGAAACGGAGAGGCAAAGGTGAAAACCCGCAAAGGGCACTTTGAGACTTCAAAAAAAAAAAACGAAGAGGCCAAGGTGAAAACCCGCAGAGGGCGCCTTGGGGCCAAAGGGCTTTTGAGTTGAAAACCCAAAAAGGGCGGCTCGAATTTTGAATAGACACGTGGCGATCTTGCAGCGCTAGAATCAACAGAAGAGGAAGCACGTTGCATATTGGGGCATCAACAAAGTACTTTGAGTCTTCTGAACACATGCTAAAGCTCAAAGCAGCCTTCATGAAGCTTGTATAGAAGCCCAATCGGCGGTGTCTAGGGCATTTGATTTATGTCTTGCACATTGTTGGTTTCTTTTTCGCAAAAAGGGATATGTTCCCAATCAAATCATTGATAATTCATTTTTAACTCTCTTTGAAGTCAATCTATTGTTACCCATCATTCATAAACATGTTGCATTAAAATAATAATTGATGAACTGATAATTTCACAAAAGAAAGTTCTACGTATTACTTTGGGAATCTCTAAGATAAAATAAGAAACTGAAATAGGACAATTGTTTAGAATTTCCACGTACATAGATTAAAGACATTGGAGAAAGAGGGGTCTTAATGGAAATCATTTCTTCAAACTTCCTCGCTTTGATTCGATGAATCGTGGCGGGGTGAATAATATTACCTAGTCACCCAGAAAGGTGACAGTGCCAATTTTCGACAAGGAAAGATTTAAAAACCTAAATCGTGTGAAACGAATCCAAAACAAACTAAGTCGGGTACTCTTGAGTAGGAGTTGTGATTCCCGGGAAGACAGCTTAGAAGTCAATACGCACTGTGTCCCGGCCTAAAGGAAAGGGGCCTTGAAATTTCCACATGGGCGTGTCATTCATACAGCACGGTTATTGCAAGGGAAACGAAGATGAAACTTTGACGGATAAATAGATGATAACACCTCAAATGAGAAATCGCACTTATAACATTCTGACTCATCATACTCATGGCATCCTAATCATTAGGCATAAGCATGTACTCATTCTACGTTATGTCCTCAAAAGGACACTATGGCGTAGCAGTTAAAGAATAGCAGATCCTGTCTCCCTGAGTTTGCAGTGGAGCAGATCAAAGATAGCAGATTTGACCTTCTTGAAGTTGCAAGAAGCAGATCGAAGACATCAGTCTAGTGATCCCTGAGTTTGCAGGGATCAGATTGAAAATAGCAGATTTGACTTTCCGAAGTTGCGAAGCGGATCGAAGACATCACTCTAGTGATCCCCGAGTTTGCGGGGATCAGATTGAAAGATAACAGATTTGACCTTCCCGGTTGCGGGAGCGGATCGAAGACATCACCTAGTGATCCCCGAGTTTGCGGGATCGATTGAAAATAGCGATTTGACCTTCCCGAAGTCGCGCAGGAAGCGGATCGAATACATCACTCTAGTGATCCCCGAGTTTGCGGGGATCAGTTGAAAATAGCATATTTGACCTTCCCCGAAGTTGCGAGAAGCGGATCGAAGACATTCAGTTTGGTGATCCCCGAGTTTGCGGGGATCAGTTGAAAATAACAGATTTGACCTTCCCGGTTACAGAAGCGGTCGAATACATCGATCTGGTGATCCTTGAGTTTGCGGGATCGATTGAAATAACAAAGTCAACGATTCTTGATGATTTCAGGAGGCGGATCGAAGATACAAGTATTATCTCCATAAAAGCACAATAGAATAAATTGGAGCTACAAGTTCTATCTCTCAGAAGCGGTGGAGGGATCAAAGCGACAAGATGTCAGAGCAGAATGAAGCTACTTGTGGAAAAGCACCAAAGAAGTCAAGACTTAGCAATACTGGGCAAAATTGGTCCTTTGAAAGTCTTTGCTCTATTCCCGTTAACACGACAATGAGCAAAGAGGGCACTGTGTAGCCCAATTCCGCCTCAAAACCCAATAGCCTAACAAGACCAAAATCGGGGCCCATTTTACAATGACCCAACAAACCTAGCCCAAAACAGATAACCCTAACCCTAACCCACTTGCACTGCCCTCTCTGCCTCGACCCTCGACCTGCGCACCACCTACCACCGTCTGCGACACGCCCCAACTTGCACAAAATTTACGCACTGCAAGGAGTAAAGAGACAAGATGTAAGCAATAAAAGCATGTAAAATGGCTATAAAGCCGAAAGAAGGAACGAAAGAACGGGACCTTTTTTTTTCTCATTTTCTTTCCAATAGAAGCAGTTTCTCAAATATAAAAACAGAGAGATCGAAACAAAAGAACAGGAGATTAGAGAAAAGTACGCGTAGGGTAAACAAAAAATCACTAAAAAACCTAAGGATCAAAACAGAGGCCAATGAGGTAACCTATTTTCTTTCATTTTTATGTTTTTTTCTCTTTTCTCTTCGGTCTATCCACAATATATTATTAAAGAGTAAAAAATGTAATAAAAAATATACATTTTACCTTTTCACGCGGTGGCCGGAGCGACGGCTCTAGCGACGGCGACTCGCCGGAATCCCCTCCTCCTTTTAGACCTGCAGAGAAAAAAAAAGGGGAGAGGGGTTAGTTTTTTTAAAGCAAGCAGCAGAAATGAAAAAGAAAAGGAAAAATTTGCATTTATAATGGGACCAAAACGACGCCGTTTAGGGCCTGTTTTAGTGGCCCCAAAACGACGCCGTTTGGCGTGACCCGATTCGACCCGACCCGCTCCGGCTTAGGATCCGCGTGTTTTTAAACCAGAGGGGGAAATTGCGCAATTAGACCTTCTGCATTTTTAGTTTCCAAAATCAAGTTTTCCATTATTGCAATATTGGCCTAGAGATTTCACACGATTTGCGATTCAGTCCCCCCCTCGAACGCTGCGTTTTGTTCACTGGGGAATATTACCTCTTTGGTCCCCCACCTTTTATGCGTGTTTTCCTAGTCCCAAACCCCTGTTTTATTTACAAATTGACCCGAAACTTTCATTTTAATGCAATTTAACCCATTTTCGATTATTTTGTAATTTTACCATCTTTGCTATTATTTAATTGTCTCATTTTTTTAAATTACCTTATTATCTATCATTATTATTATTATTTTTATTATTACCACATTATATTATTGTTATTAGTATTACTATTATTATTTTATTATATTTTACATATGTGTACATTTTAGGTGCTTATATTAGGTTATTATTTTATCTATTTATTTTATCAGTATTACTAGTATTATTATTCACCACTATTATTTTTATTAAATATCATTACCATTACTATACTTATATTTTTTATTTAAAATTATAACCATTATATTTATTACTATTATTATATTATCTATTTCATTATTGCTATTAGTATCATACTATTTTCACATATATGTAAATATTTCACTTATTTTATGTATATTACCGTCATTTTTCTTATATATATATACCCCACATTACTACTATCATTATATTATTTCTCAATATGCATATATTTTACCTATTTTATATTACCACCACTATTATTATCATTATTTTCTATCATCGTCAATACATATACACCACTGTCACGATACTTTCCTGTCACCACTACTTATATTCTCATCGCCATCTCACTATTTTTCGACATCTCAATCTTTATAACGACCAATATTTCCGTATTAGCAATTCGGGATAATCGAGCCCTAACTTACTGGGTTCTGATTTTTCTCATTCAAGTTAAACAACGGAAGATCCCTCTCAAAATCAAAAATTCTAGTTTTAAATCGACATTCCGTATTAGCAATTCGAGTAAATTGAGCCCTAACTTACTGGGTTCCGGTTTCTTCTCGTTTAAAGCTAAACAACGGGATATCCCTTTTGAAATCGCAATTTAGATTTTAAACAAAACACTTAATCTCGGATATTCGAAATGTCGCGCCTAACTTACTGGACTTGAGATCTAGATACTTCGGATAAGTTTCTTTTCCTATTAAAATAGGAGCAATATCCCTAATTTGGACCTTCGAGAAAACGAGCCCTAACTTACTGGGTTCTGATTTCTCGTTTGACAAATGACGGAAGCTCCTCTTCAAATATAAAACTAAGTTTTAAAAGGCGAGCTTAGTTTCGAGTCTAAATTATTGCGCCCTAACTTATCGGACATGATGCTTTATCTCTTCGAGACTAAGAGTGTCTTAACGTCCCTTCCAATTCCTTCAAGTTTTGGAAATAAAAGTATCTATTTTCAAATCATTTCTAAGTTTTTAACAATAGGACATCGATCAATCAGTTTGGTACCAATTTCGGGCGTGTCGAGGGTGCTAATCCTTCCTCGCACGTAATTGACTTCCGAACCCATTTTTCTCAAATTTCGTAGACCAAAAGCATCGTTTTGATAAACCGAGACGTTTTATTAAAACAAAGGTGATCCGATCACATCCAAATAAAGATCGGTGGCGACTCCCTTCCTTTTTGTTTCAAAAATCGAGTCGACCGCGTCGTTTACTGTTTTACCAAAAAATGGTTACGACAACCAGGGACAAGAATTTGCGACATTTGTGCCTTGGACATACGAGGATTTTTGTACCAATGCTCCCATGGAGATTATGATTTACATCCCCATTGCGCGAGCCTTCCTTTGGCCATTACCCTTCCGGCTTCCAACGAAGTAATCAAACTTCGCGAAAAGATAGAATCAAGATGCTTGAAATGTCAAAGAAAGGAAAGAGCATCAGGCAGAGTCCAGGGTTTGTCCTATGTTTCCTCAGATGGTATGCTATGTTATCATGTGGCATGTCTGAAAGAAGCATGTCTTGACAATTGGACAAGGGGTTATTTTCAACTTGATGCTCTCGCTAATGAGGAAAGAAAAATCCTTGCACTGCAAAATCTTGCTCCAAACCAAGAGGTTCGCCTAAGAGCGGGGCAAAGCGCGAATGCAATGAGGGGTATCAGATTGTTGATCACATTTCTCAAGCTGGTCGTTTCTGCTATACTTGGAGAGGCATTTACTTTAGTTTCCACTTTATTTCAAATTTCTCAGAACTAGTTAGTCCAGGTCTTGTGTTTGTTTATGATTTTGTGTGCTTTGTTAAATAAGGCTTGAACTTGCTTATCCAACAAGTCAAGTCAAATGGGTGTGATTTCGGTTGTTGATTGTGCTGTTAGTGTGGTCATCAGCAAACTTAATTTGTAATCTGTTGGTTTATGCTGTATGTATGAAAGTAAATTGTGAGAATAATGAAAGGTTGTAGTAATTTGTTGAGGTAGTTCTGTGAGTAGTCACTCGTGCAATGTCACACTTCTCTTAGTGCTGATTAAAATCTTTAGGAACAAAATCTTTCGTCTTTGAGCTTTAATTCTTACTAATACTTTGGACATGTGATAGTGAATCTTTAGAGACTAATCCATTTGAAGTAAATTATTTTGATGAATGGATCAAATTAGATCAAACAATTGGATACCCTGAAATTGGAAGATTGGATCAAACTTCAAGAACAAGTTGTTTTGCTTACTCGGAATTTCGACAAAACCTTTAAGAAGCAATCAAGAAGATTCAAGAAGTTCAAGGAATTCAAAAATAGTCCCAAAAACAAAAACCAAAGGCATTATTAAAAAAGATAAACCAAAGGCTGGATGTGCTAACACTCTTCTATGTACATGATTTGAAGTGATGAACATCCTTCCAGCAACTTAAAATGAATTTTTAATTTTTTTTATTTATTTTTTATACGTATTTTTTAAAAGTATATACAAAAATTAATTAAAAAAATTTCATTGTAATTTATAAGTTCAAATTTTAGATGATGCTCTTACTTGCAACTTTGGGAGTTGGGTTTAGGTAACTTGATTTTTATATAATTGTATTAAGTGTTGAATTTATATATTTTTATGAATTTAAGAACATCTTTTTATTAATATATTTTATTTGGATATTATATTTTTCTTTTTTCTTTAGTTATTAAACAACTTTTTTTTAATTTATATTGTTTTAAATATTTTTATTAAAAAATATGATTTATAATTAATTTTATTAGTATTATATTTAAATATTTAAATATTAGTATTACATAATAAATCATATTTAATCATTTATCATAATTATAACCTTAATTATAATATTATTAAGTTAATATATTATACCATTACATATTTTCTATTATCATTAAATTTAAATTTTATAAATTTGAATAATTATTGATTTTATATATTTTATACATATATAATTATTGTATTAATAATATTTTATAATCATAATTAATGTTTTTAAAATTTTATTTCATTTTATTATTTAACACAAAAAACTTATTATTAATTACTTTTGTTATGAATAAATTTTTTAAAAACCTGTGACGTGATCTCGATCACGTCATGTGATTCGACTAAAAGAACTCAAGATTGACCCAAAAGTAAGGGGCCAAAATTAAATGGAGTCGTTCATGGGCCCAATTGGGCTGAATCCGATCCGTTAAGCAACTATTTGGCTCCGGTTAAGGATTCGAGCCGGTGTAACTTGCTGCACGTGATGAATTAAGTCTAAGAAGATTTGTAGTTGCTTTCCCACAGCTCATTTTCTTTTTATGTAATTTCCCTCAGCTCATGATTTCTCAACTTTAATTCTGGTGGGTTTTAGTTAAATTAGTTGTTAGTTTTAATTGCGTTCTAAATATGTTTTAATTTAGCTATTAAATTTGTCCAACTTTATCACAGCTTTATTATTATATTTAAAGTGTCTTAAAGGTTGTTTATTGTGTCCTAAAGGGAACACCTATGGCTGGCCACAACAAATGTGACCATTTTTTTAATTTTAATATTATTATAAGTTATTATCATATTTATTCTTTTTTATGCAATGCTTGAAATTACCATAGTTTCTCTCCATTCTTTAATTAGGAGGATAATGCACTTCAATGCATTTGAACCCACGTCTTCTTACACTGACAACAATACCGATACAATTTGAGCTAAGACTCAATCGACCAAGTTAACTATAACTTTAAATGGGGTTTACACTGTGAAAACTGGGTACCATGTGCTTAATTAATTTGGGACTTGACATTCCTAATAAGGTGACAGAATTCCTTTGGAAACCTTGTGGTAACCATATTGGCACTAATGATAATCTATGGAAGAGGAAGTTGAATGAGATCCCTATATGTCCAAATTGGCTAAAGGAAGTTGAAACTGTAGAATGTGTTACTTATGCGAAGGTGTAGTGGGTTTGAAGAAATTGATTGTATATATCCACGACCCCTTTTAACCACATTAGCACCACCAACTGCCACTGACCTAACCGGCAGCCAGGAAACTCAGCGGCTGAGACCGAGAATCAACATCCGAAATCGTCAATTTAGCCTTGGGAGGACGCCTGCCAACAACATACTGAACGAAAATGAATATGAGCTGGTTGAATCCAAACAAGGCAGGAAGAAAGAATGAAAGAGAAGAAAGAAAAAGGAAAAAATGAAAAGCAAACAAAGGACACAATTTTAAAAAATAATAAAATGATAGGGCCCATTGCTTGAAATAAAACATTTTAAAAATTCACTGCACAGTGATTAAAAAAATCAATTTCAACAGTTTAATAATTAAATTGAAATTTTTTATAATTTAACACAAAATTTTTAGTGATTATTAAAATAATTTATTCGAAAAAAGTTAATTGCATGGTATATGATGATTTTTAAAGGTAGTTGAGGTGTAAAAGAACAAGCAATCCATGTAACATTTTATTTCATTTTAGTCAAAAACTTTAGCTTTAATCTTTATACTAATTTTGCATTCGATTAATTATTTATTTCTTGATTAAATTATAGAGCAAAAAATTTAAAGGTTATAATTTATTCAAAGTTCTTGTACTGTTCATATATTTAAAAGTTAATCTTTGTACTTTTACTTTGAGAAATTTAGTTTATCTATTTTTCAAATTTAAAAATTTAGGTTCATTTGTTAACACTGTTAAATTTCTTTTGTTAAATTTGTAGGTCTGACATTTTGAAACAAAAAAAAAAAAAAAAGAACTCACTTGATCTCCGTGTAACAAAAAAGTAACATTGTAACAGATTTGAATTTAGTAAAGTTGTTCAACGGTGCTAACAATTCTTAAAAATTTATATCATCGTTTTAATTAGAATAAAGTATTTAGACTAAATAATAACATTATGAAAGTTTAGGTATCAAATAATGTCAAAATTAAAATATATAGATTAAATCTTAAATTTGAGCAAATTAACTATCAAAAAATTTAATCATTCTTATAATCTAAAAAAAGAGAGATTGAAATTGAAATTTACTCATAATGTTTTCATGTTAAAAAAAAAAGAGAGAGAGAAAAAAAACAATGGACAAGTGTCCATAGTGGAAGGCTTAAGGTTTACCATGAAATTTTTTTCATTAATAAAATTTATTCAAACTATGCTTAAGGTGAATTAAAAGATAATAAAGTCCTAACAGCAACGTGTCTAGCACGACTTGAACTCAAGATAAATTTGAGACAGTGAACATCCTGATCATCAGGTCAGCACAAGTTCGCTTAAGGTTTTTTTAGTTCCAACTATGTTAATCTTTTCTTTTCTTTCCTTTCTTTTTCCTATTCTCTGATAAAATTAGTTTAACTTTGCACTAAAAAAAATTCAAATTTCAAAAGACAGATTTTGGTTTAGAAAATATGGATAATTATTTGGTGTTCACAGTGAAAATTTTTAATTCTACAAATGGGATTGAAATTTTGCTAGGTTTGAACTTGAGTATGGGAGCCTAAGCTTTGCCCATATTTTTTAAATGGAACCTTTTTTTTTAATCAATGTCAATTTTTCAAATTTAATATTTTTGTCCAAATCTTTTCATATATTTAATTAACCTTCGAATTTGGACACATAACCTAACCCTCGGATAGATCTAACTAGTAAACATTATAGGTATATTTCATTCTCACAATTTATATAAGAAATATAACCTAAACCAAATTTTCAAATTCATGTTTTTAACCATATAACATATACAATACATTATTGTAATTGCATAATAAAAAAAAGTTCAAATTAAGCTTGAGGTTTTATTTTTATAGAAAGCCTATTTCTAAAGAAAAAATATGTTTAAGCACACATCCTTTCTAATTGTTATAATAATAACCATGCTAGTTATGGATTAATTGGCTTTGAAAACAACTAAATCACACCCAAAATTTTGGTTCACTTGATGCATGCGTGGGCTGATTTAAATCTTCTTTAACAAAGCAAACAAAAAACAAAAGCAAAGATAGCTGAGAATGGGCCAAAATAAAGCAAATACACACAAACTAGTTATGAGAAATTTTGAAATAAGGTGGAAAATAAAGTGAAGTGGTCTCCCAATAGAGCAGAAAAGAGCAGCTTGAGAAATTTGATCAACAATTCGAATCCCTTCATTGCTTTCGAGTTTTGCTCCCCACTTGGACGAACCACTAGTTTTGGGGATAGATTTTGCAATGCAAGGCTTTTTTCCTCATCATTCGCATTAACATCAAGATTAAAATAGTCCCTTTTCCAAGCCTCAAACGAGGCTTGTTTTAGACAGGTGACATGGTAACATAGTTTACCATCCGAAGAAGCATAGGACAAACCTTGGACTCTGCTTGATGATATTTTCTTGCTTTGGCATTTCAAGCATTTCGATTGAATCCTTTTGCTTAGGTAGATACTCATGTCAGAATCGGGCAGGGAAATGACCGGTGGGAGGCTCGTGCAATGGGGATGTAAATTGTGTTCTCCATAGGAGCATTGGTACAAGAATCCTTGTATATCTAAGGTTACAAATGTCACAATTTCTTGGTCCTAATGGATTTTCAGGGTGAAATTGGAAGTTGCAGTCTTCGAAAAATTTCTGAAATGGGGGTGTGGGACGACGAATCCCGCATTCCTCATGAAGGATGTAATTGCATTTCATGTCGGGACATTGGTAGCAAACCCCAAATCCTAGCTCTTTACACGCATTGCAAATGAAAGGAACTTGGCTCTTTTTCCACTCAAGCTCATGCTCTGGGTGACCATCAAGATCGTGTTTTTTTAGCAGCGTTGGCATCTCTCCAAATTTGCTTTTCTGCAAACACAAAAGATTGTTGAGGCACCATGAGGTGACACGTTTTCCTCATTATTGCAACAACAATAATGCCAACTAAACTAATATTTAATCATTGATAGCAAGATAAATTCGCATTTTTAATATATTTATTTTTGGCTGATTATAGAATAAAATGTTATTAAATTTGGGTTTTTCTTATCAGGAATAAAATTGGTGTGCTGAATTCAAACTCTTACAAAAAGAGGCTATATTGAAACAAAAAGCAAACAAGAGGGCTTGATTGAAAGACTGAAGGTTCAAAGATAATTGGATAATGATTGAAAGGTTGAAGATTTTTTTTAAAAGTGGCTGGATGAAGATTGAAAATTTTTTGATAGTGTTACAACTCTGTAATTAGTTTAAATTCTAGTTTAAATTTTGAATTATTTAATAATAAAATTTAGTGATAAAATTTAGAAAAAATTTAACTAAATTTTAGCACTAACTAGTAGATACAACCAATTGAACACACACTTTACTTCTAAAATAATCAAATTCCTTATTTTCTTTCCCCTTCCTGCGTCACTCCTCTATTATGTTCTTTCAATTTTTTTTTTTTTTTTTATTACTTTCAACCTTCTCTTGGTTTAGTTACATTTCAAGGCCCTTCCCCTTTTCATCTTCTACAATTCCACAAATCCATTTTCAAAACATGATTTTCTTCATGATTAAATAAACTTTTTTTTAGCTTTAGCTCGAAAATTGCTCTAAGAAAACAATTGTGAGATACGAACCCGCTCGAAAAACCTCTTAATGCAATATTTTCTACCTCTTCGGTATATGAGATAGTACAAATTAGTCCTTTAAAGTTGATTCAGCTTCAATTCAAAAAGTGCACGTTGGGTTAGAGTTGTTTGGTGTACAGTTAGGAAGACGAAAAGGCCGTGCTGTGTTCGAATTCCCGCAAATAAATTGGCGTGTCTAGCTGGAAAAAACCAGTTGGATTCCGTCATGGGAGATAGAGATCAGATTTAAATGACCCACGCGGTTGAGGTCGTTGATTCGAATTGGGCTTTTCAGATTGCAAGGCTGTCGAAATCTTAAATTGCGAACACGTGTAATTTATTTATCCATTTATTTTATTTTCTCTTTTTTCTTTTTTCTTTTTTTTTTGCAGTTTTGAATATGTTATATTTTATTTTTCATATTTTCTTCTTTTATTATTTTAATCAATTTAACCCCCCCATTTTTATTTTTATTTTTAGCATTTCTACACACAGGTGGTGGGCACGACTGTGACCGCGACAGCGATTCTGGTCACGGAAAAAGACGAAATTAGATAGCTAGTCCCTGTGGATTCGACCCTACTGCTTTATATTGCTAATTGTATTACTAATTATTATTATTTTGTCGTAAGAATTTATATTTGGTAGTTTCGACGCCCATCAATCATTTATATGTGCACATATATATATAACTTAGAAAGATATATGCAACAAATACTTTATGTTCTATTGCCTATACTTATTTAAAGCAAAAAAATTCATACTTAGGAAAAGAAAAACCGAGGATTTAAGATGAGGGAGATAAAATGAGCCCCGGGAAATGTATTTATGGAAGAAAAGAAAAAACCCAGAAAATTCACAATCTTTTTTAATGGAGAAGTCCTTTTACGCAGGTCCAATTTCCTAGCAGGTTTCGTTGATATATCATCCAATTAAACAATTCTACTAAGATTGATCATATTGTTTTTTTTTTTTTTCTTTCCTTTCGATTTCTTGGGAAATTTACAGCAAATTTCTCTTTGTTATTTCTCATTGTCATGGCCTATACATGATAACAATGTTTACCAACTACAGTTAATTTCAAAGGGAAAACGACTCGTAATTTGACTGGTAATATAACTTTAATAGTTATATATATATATATATATTATATCATGTTCTTTGAAAAATTATGTATTAGATAATTTTCATGAACAAGATAAGAAAACAATACAAAATTGAACTATATATACATACATGCCTAAAGTGAAGCTAATATTTTATATCTAGAGCTGTTGTTGGCCCTGAACTACGACATGATGTCTTTTATTTAGGGCTAATCCCACCTGGATTTAAATTTTACTATTAATATTGATATTTTATAATACTAGACTTTCTTTTAAAATTTATTTAATAATGAATACAAATGGAGTAGCAACATACTAGTATTTAATATAAACACGTGTTTAAACATTGAATTTATCTAACAAAGAATTTGTTAAAATTATATCGTTGTGTTGATATCTAATATACTAGAACTCTAAACTTGCATGGTGC
The DNA here is from genome assembly GCA_025698515.1 of Gossypium sturtianum. NCBI lineage: Eukaryota > Viridiplantae > Streptophyta > Magnoliopsida > Malvales > Malvaceae > Gossypium > Gossypium sturtianum. The sequence continues at coordinate 151,954,485 of CM046952.1, read as the reverse complement.
TATCTACAACAATAATAATAATTAGAATTAGGAAAACAGAAAAAGAAAATGCAATATTGACTTTTTCTTTTCTCTTGATCATGGGTTAAAAATTATACTAATCAAACCACGGGAGTTAAGTAAGATGACAAGTGTTTATCCTACCTTAATCAGTGGTTAAGGGTTCGGTCCTCACCTTGGGTATGGAGCAGCTTTAAAACTTTTGGCCAGCATCTACCCTCTTAATAGGCCTATAAAATGCGGAGAATTAATTACTGAGCTCACTACAGTAGATACATTGAGAAATAAAAAATATATACTAATCAAATTTTTAATCAAAGTCCGAGACAAGTTTTTAAGATGTGAATTTGACCCTATGGGATTGGGTTATATTATATTAATAATAATTCTTTATGTTATTTTATTTTTTAATTATAAATTAAAACTAAATTAACATCTTAAAAATGTTAGAGCTATTTATAGAATTAAAAAAAATTACATTGTAACACCCTAAATCCGACCTAGACGTTCTAAAGATCACACTAGCATAATGCAATCAAATTAAACCATTAATCTCATACATTCAACACGACGGTAACTTAAAGACAAAGTCTTCCTAAATTCTTAACATCGTAAAACAAATATAAGCGACACCGACCGGATCAAGCCTGATTACCACCTGAAATTCAACAATAACAGGATGAGTCATGAACTTAGTTCGTAAAACGGAATGAAGTGCAACAAAGGTAACTTATAAGAATTTCCAATTCAGAGGTTCAGTTCAACGCAGAAACGTGTTCGTTCTAAGTTCAGAGTAGAGATTCTACATATGTATAAATGTATTATTCCAATTCAGAAACAGTTCAGATCAGACTCGAATGCAATGTCTCTATTCCATCTGCTACACCAACTTCAGCCATCCCAGCACACCACTATGGACATTTAATGCCCATCCGTCCCTGCACACCTTTATAGTGTTCAATGACACTTTCACAAAAATGCAGCTTAGCTGCTAACTCAATAAATGACAAGCGCCAGAATCAGAATGTTACTTAATGTGGCATAGCCACGATTTCAGTACAGACTCCCATCTTCTTCACAATCTCCCACCACATGTTGATGCAGAATGCAGTAATACATATCACATGTTCAGTCATACCAATACAGTATATAATTAATTATGCAGTTCATTAACAGAGCAGTAGTACAGTGCACATTCAAGTATGTGACTCACAGATCGGTGTCATATAAGCAAATTCAGTTATTCGTATATTGAGGAAACCAATACCAAAGTTAGGCAACCTTCTCGGCCTCAAAAACAGTTCTTAGATCCAACATACTTCCACACGGCCTGGGCACACGCCCATGTGCCTTGGCCGTGTGGATTTTAAATATCAACAGTGAGTCACACGGCCTGGGCACATGCCCGTGACCCCGGCCGTGTGGTTTTATACTATGAACAGTGAGTTACACGGCCTGGGCACACGGCCGTGTTCTTGGCCGTGTGGTTTTATACCATGAACAGTGAGTTACACGGCCGTTCGCATGGCCTGCCACACGCCCGTGTGGTGCACATGGCCTAACCACATGCCCGTGTGTCTGGCTGTGTGACATTAACAGCCTCTATTTTTGGCGATCCGGAACGTCAAAAGTAGAGTTTCCGGTACGCACCTAAGACGATTCCAAAGTAGTAACAACGTATTGGAATTTCGAAGCCTAAAACGACCATTCAATAATGCAATCAATCAAATTTATCAACAGCAACGCACATTTATTCCCAAAATAATTATGTTGAAAATTTCAACACAACTTGCAACAGAATCCATACTTACAGAAGATCAACAACAATTACTCGAACCGGCGTGATGAGTTCGCTATTCTCAGTATCCCCGCCTATTAGGGAAATCAAATGATTGACTATCAGAGATTCTCACAACTCATTCAAACCACCATTTCAATTTATACAATAAAATGCAAGAACCAAAACCCGAAGATTTAACGAATTAACATTAAAACTTACTCAACAACCTCCCAACAGTGAAAGCTAACAGCATAACATCAATTATTCCGAATTCCTTACGACAATTAAAGAGGGAAAAGGGAAAAAAAGAGAAAAATAAAAATGAAGAGGGAAGAAAGGAAAAAGAAAGATAATGAAAAAAAGAAGAAGAAGAAGAACTAACATTAATTGATTATCAATTAACTTCCATCCAGTCTTCCAGTGGTTAGCAAAAATATTCACCCTACGCATACTACGGGATTCAAACTCGGAACCAGAAAGAATACAAACAAATGTTTAACCAGTGAATCAGCAAGCTCATTCTTGCTACCCTCTCACAAAGAATTGAACTTAAGCGGGTAATGCATGTTTGTGGTTTGATTCTAAAACAACAAAAGTTTTAATGATGTGACTCAAACTTCAAACCTTAAACTCAACCACAGAACCCAGAACCACAGATACAGAAATTAATTACTGCAGATTTTCACAAACAAGTTCTTAAGATTTTGGGGCGTTACATACATAGACCTAGATCTATCCATGAGTCAACTCAAACTAAATTTGGACAATAATTTTTATCTGTAAAATAAGACCTAAATATTAATCAATTTTAATATATTTCTATTTAATTTTAATTTTAAAAAATTGAAATGGGCTTTTAACCGGATTGGGTCTAGCTAGGCCCAAGCTCATGCTCGGAATATTTATTTTAAAAACTCAAACCTCAATTCAATCCAACAAATTTGACCTATACAAAGATGCAAATACAACATGTTGGGAGTTGATTAGATGAGCAGAAACATGGACCCTCAACTTTAAGTTGGGAAAATAATGAAAATTATAATTTGATATTATCGGAATGACAAGTTTGAAGGGAAATAGGACGTAATTGCATACATGGATTATATTAAACAGAAAAAAAGAATGGATCTAGAAAAACAAAGTAATAAAAAATGGAGTATATATACAAAATATTGAAGAATAAAATATTATCTAACTAACCTTTATTATTATTATATTGTTGTGGAGATATATCTGATACACAAGAACTCGTAACTTGCATGGTGCTGAGTTTAGAAGTAAGAAAATGACAGGCAAAAAATGCAACATTGACTTGTTCATTTCTCTTGATCATGGATAATAAAAAATCATTCAGGTTATATTTGTAATCAAAGTCCTTGATAAGTTTCTAAGGTGTGAACTTGACTCAACCGATTCTATTATTATTAATTAACAATTCTTAATTTAAGTTGATTGTTTTTAAATTTTTTATATTCATTTTATAGTTCATGTTAAAATTTTCTATTTCAGGAGCACGGAGTCCCTACTAACCCCTGGCTCCGCCCTTGAACCTTTGTTCTCTCATTGGGAGTATAATCTGTCATACCAGTTACCATTGCACCTGTACAACCCCAATTTTGCCCAGGGAAAATAAGCCCAAATAATATAAGCCCATTATACCAAACCCATTACAACAAACCAGACCCAAATCACACTAACCAAGCCTAATACAGCCCATACCCCAATTGGCCCAATACCTAAATTAGCCAAATCCAAGAATAAACAAAAAAACCCTAAAAGTCTGCCTTGTTCCTACGCCGCTTCTGGCCCCTGTCCATTCGTGTCCCATCCACCGCCATTGTCAGAACAGCACCTCCACCGCCAGCAACTTGCGCCATTCGCCTGCAAACATTAAACAGGAAAGGACATAACCGAGTCCAAGTTGTAAAAACAAGGCTATAAAAGCCGATTTGTATTTCATTCAAAAAGAAAACTTTTTTCAAATATCAAAAAAGAGAGAGATTCAATATAAAAAAATCTTCAAAGACAAACCAAAAGATTCACAAGCAGATCCAGAAACAGTAAGAAGGCAGAAAACGCTAGAAACCACTAAAAAAATTGAACTCGAAATCGGAGGCTAGGAAAGGTGATTATTTTTCCTCGAAATCCCTCCTTTTCGTTTCTGGTTCCTTTGTTAATACATATATGCGCACACACACACACATACATATATATATATATTAGAATAAAAGAGGAAAAAAGGTAAAGAAAAGAAAAAAAAATAAAACTTTTTTACCTTTTCCGCCACCGTCTTGTGCATGGCAGGCAGCGCAACAACGTCGAGAGGCGAACGCGGTCCGCGACGGACTTCGCCAAGCTCCCATCCCTGCGGAGAAAACAAGAGGGGTTAGAAAATTTTTTTTTTTTTAGCGGTGAAAGTGATTTTTTTGGGGTTTTTAAACTTATATAGGCCATGTAAAGCGGCGTCGTTTTGGCCGGCGTCCATAAGCCCCAAAACGACGTCGTTTCGTCCCTAACCGACCCGATCCGACCCGACCCGCTCCAGGGGATCCGCGTGTTTTTGTTGAGTGGGCTAATTGCGCGTTCAGTCCTTCCGCATTTTCAGTCTTTTAAATCAGGTTTTCTATTATTGCGATTTTGGCCCGAATTTTTGGTACGATTGCAAATGTGCCCTCTTAAAAGCAGCTGCGTTTTCTGTCTTGGAAAAATTCCCCCTCTGGTCCCTCCAGTCTGTTTGCGCGCGCAAATAAGTCCCCGAATCTTATTCTTATTTTAAATTCGTCCCAGAAATTTTATTGCTTATTTAGTTTAGTCCTTTATTTGTGTATTACTATATTTTTATATACATATATATTATTATTATTACTATATTGTTATTATTATTATATTACCATTATTACTATGTTATTATCATTATTATTTCCACACATATATATATATATATATATATATTATTATCACTATATTATATTACATTATTACTGCTAATATATTGCTACCTTATTCTTATTATTTAACACCATTATCATTACTATTATTATATCATAATTTTTTGTTATATATATACGTATATATATTTCTTTGCTTTGTTTGGTCTTTTATATATATTATTATTTATTTCTAAATTAATATTACTATCATTTTATCCTTTCTTTTCAATGTTTTTTTATTATTTCTCATCTTCATTACTATTCATATATTATACATTATAAATGTTAGTTTTATTATCACCTTCATTTTATTTTTATTTCTACTAGTATTATTCCTATTACTACTATTATTATTATTTTTATTTTTATTATTTTCCATCATTATTTTATTTATCTTCTATTATTGCTGTTACTACATTATGCTTATATGCATTATATTGCTTTTATTAAATATGTATTAACTATTTATAATTACTGCTATCATTATTATTCCTCAACATGCATATATTTTACCTATTTTATATTACCACCACTATTATTGTCATTATTCTCTATCATCGTCGATATATATATATGTACTATTGTCACAAGATTTTCCTTTTACCATTACTTACATTCTCACTGTTCGCCGCACTAATCCTTCCCGATACCTCAGTTTTTATAGCGACCAATATTTCGCAACTAGCAATTCGAGTGAATCAAGCCCTAACTTATTGGGTTCTGATTTTTCTCGTTTAAGCTAAACGACGGAAGATCCTTTTCAAAAATCGTAAATTCAAGTTTTCAATCGACATCCCGTATTAGCAATCCGAGTAAATCGAGCCCTAACTTACTGGGTTCCGGTTCTTCTTGTTTAAAGCTAAATAACGGGATATCCCTTTTGAAATCGAAATTTAAATTTTAAACAAAACACTTAATCTCGGATATTCGAAATGTCGCGCCCTAACTTACTGGACTCAACATCTAGACACTTCGAGATAAGTTTCTTTTCTTTCTTCTAAAATGGAGGCAATATTCCTAATTTGGACCTTGAGAAAACGAGCCCTAACTTACTGGGTTACGATTTCTCGTTTGACAAATGACGGAGATCCTCTCCAAAAATAAAACCAAGTTTTAAAAGGCGAGCTTAGTTTCAAGAGTCTAAAGTGTCGCGACCTAACTTCTTCGGACATGATACTTTATCTCTTCGAAAATAAGAGAGCCTTAACGTCTCTTCCAATTCCTCCAAGTTTTGGAAATAAAAGTATCTATTTTCAAACCATTTCAAAGTTTTCAACATTAGGACATCAATCAATCAATTTGGTACCAATTTCGGGCGTGACGAGGTGCTAATCCTTCCTCGCACGTGAATCGACTCCGAGCCCATTTCCTCAAAATTCGTAGACCAAAAACATTATTTTAGTAAATTGAAATATTTATTAAAACAAAGGTGATCCGATCTCACCCAAATAAAGATCGGTGGCGACTCCCTTCCTTTTCATTTTTTTAAAACCACGAGTCGACCGCGCCGTTTCTTGTTTCATCGAGAAAATGGTTACGACGACTTAAGCGACTCATTGAGGACTTATTAAATCGAGAGTCGGGCCATTGATTGATCGATTTTTGTCTTTGTAATTAAAATTGGAAAATGGTTTGAAATTCGTGTTCCTTTAAATGCATTTTCAATGTTATATTTGATCTCTTGAATACTTTGGCATTGCATTGCAAGACCATTAGGGTCACACCTTTAAGTGGGAGCGAGAAGCTATGCTTTCGTGAGGTTTTCACCTCCCGCATGGGCTAGTGGATCGCTTTGGAATACATCCGCAGTACCTATGTCTTCGTGAAGTTTTCACTTCCATGGGCCATAGGGAAATGTATTCCACTGAACCGAACTTCGGTCCGAATGAGCCTATAATGGGTGAGGATCGAGGAATCTGGTTTGGGTACCTCGAACTTTAGAACTCAACCACATGTAAAGAGCCTAAGAACCCACCCCGAGATTTGAACTATGCGGACCTTAGTAATTACCCGATAGGTGTTTGTTTATTTCACTTGCTTTGTATTCCATGGTACTAACTTTTTGTGTTTTATTTTTCTTTGTGCATATCATATTTAAAGAGGCATCGATTCACTGGTCGGTTCTGAGTTAGAAAGTCAAGTTATGGAAAGCAAATTCCTTGATAAAGTGGAAGACAATGCGGTCAGTCCGCACGTGGTCCTAGCAATGCCAAATAGAAAAAGGGGATAGCATAGTTGAGGGGTATGTGTCTGAGCTACGGGACTTTACCAATATCGATATCACCTGAGCGAGCTCCAAGAGTTGAAAGAAATTTGGGCTCGATGGGATAACGAGACAAGCAACCGTTCTATGGTACTTATGGTGACCGCCTTACCGCTTGATGTCAAAATAGATAAGCACCTATTCCGAGCAATGTCCCAGTTTTGGAATGCTGCTTATAGCTGTTTCTCTTTTGGGAAGGTAGATCTGGTTCCCACGGTAGAAGAATATACGACCTTGTTACGTTGCCCAAGAATTCAGGACGACAAAGCTTATTCCAAAGCAGTTAATGGCCCAACCTTCGCGAAGAAATTGATGAACATCACCGGAATGAGCGAACAATGGGTTTCAGCCAGAATGCAAAAGAAAGGCGGAGGTAAATGCATACCTTGGATATGTTTGAGAGACTTGATCTTGGCGCATCCCGATGCAAAGAAAAGGATTGACGTCTTCGCCCTGTGTGTTTACGGTCTGGTAATATTTCCAAAAGCTTTAAGGCATATCGACGAAGCAGTTATTGATCTATTCAGCTGACTAGACAAAGGGGTCACACCTGTTCCTGCCATCTTAGCCGAAACGTTTAGGTCCTTGAATGCATGCAGAAGAATGGGTGAAGGCGAGTTTTATTGGATGTGCGCAAATATTATTGGCTTGGTTCCATAGCCACTTCGGAAAGTGGAGAAAGTGTCCTATCGATTTATGACAGAGAATTACTCTCCGCTAGAAGAAATAAAGCAGCTACACCTAGAAGAGAGGATGTGTCCAAGAAAATTGGATCGCGCTCTTCCAAAACCTTCAAGAAGATGACATTGGTTGGAAAGCTCAGTGGTTGGTTACCGACCAAATCCTTTATCGTTAGGAAACTTCGATTGGGTTCCTCTATGGGAATTTGGGGTGCCACTTTGCATATGCCCCTCTGTGGTCTGAGACAATATAATTCAAGGCAGCTTTGTACCAACGACATATGGGTTGGCTCAATGTGAGTTCTCATACGAAGGGGGAGCTATAAGAAAAAGGTTAAAGAAATCTCTAGTGCCTGGAATCAGTCCACGAATGAAGAGGTTATCCATAGGCCCGATGATGACCTCGAGTACGAGAGAATGGAGGACTAGGAGGATCAACGATAACATCCCCGAGCCAAATCTAGAAGGCGCTCGGTCAAGAGAGAGGAATATTTGCGAGTAGTCCCATCGTAACTAGAAATCGCGAACGAGATTTTGAAAGGATGAGTTCGAACTCGAAAGAAAGATAGAGAGACTGGAAGAAGAGAAGATGCTCCTCAAGTTAGACGTAGATGGACAAAAGTCGGAAGCTGAAAAATTAAGAAAGGAGAAAGGGAAAATAGAGGAAGACCGAGATGATTTGAAGGCGAAATATAAGAAGAT